>OY284494.1:36364077-36964077 GCA_958336395.1 Ctenicera cuprea | reverse complement strand
TTTCGATTTGTCTTAAGTTCTTCTCTCAAATTTCCAAAATTTGGTTTTGGATGAAAACGCTACCAAAGAACTACAATTTTCGATATACCTCTTGATTTAAAATTGTATCAAAATCGGTGCAGTATTTTCGCTTTTAGAGGCGTCACACACCCACAGACATACATTTTTTAAGCACTACTTTTTTTGGGTTCTTTGCGCCCGAAAACGTGTATGTCCGTTAAAATCTATATTTCGAAAATTTTTGTGAAATCTATACTTCCCTATACCGAAGGTACGGGAATAAAAAAATGACTTGTATTTGTGGGATACCTCTGAAGGAATGAACAAACTGTAAATGTGTCTTCTCCTGATTGGGAGTTTTTGTATCCTTGTTGAATCAGTTCAGCACTGCTAATTGTGCCCTCTGTGAATTATTGAAAAATGCCATTAAAAAATTACACAAGAATAGTGTAATTAGATTGGGTAATTAAGTGCCTTTCGATGTAATTTTGAACCACGAAAAAGTTCATATTGGTACGTTATCCAGTTTATTGAGTACCACTTTAGCTGTTCCTCCCAAGCTTAAAAATATTTTTCAGTAGCCTTTTATTTACCAGATTGAGTGAAGTGTAGAATGAACTATAAAACAGAGAATGTGCTCGTCTAAATAAATTTTCAGCACCAATTTAATGTTCTCATAAATTCTCGCATAAATAAATTTCCAATGTTCTCGTAAATGCAAAAATATTATTCGTTGCGAGAGTCAGCTGGAAATAGACTGTCGAGAATTTAATAATGTAGGTCTATACGAGTATGAATAATAATATGATGCTAATAGTAATATAAAATTCAGTATTTTATGGGGATATAAACGATAGCTCAAATGGATAAAAGATAATTCTAGCGAAGAAAACGTTTCGCGTTTTTGAATGTACCAGGAACTCGTATGAATGTTATTAATTCATAAATGTATCATGCAAAACGGTCAGAAAGAAACTTGTAGCGTCTTCAATGTTTCATGAGGAAAATGTTTTGTTTGGGTGAGGTGGTTTCTTTTTGTATAAATTTCATATTTTATTATTGCTTTATTTTTACTTTTAATACGCCTGAAATAGCTTTATAAAATTCGAAATTATTTGTTTTGTTAAAAATTTGAAATTGCCTAATACAGTGTGTAACAGACCACCCACGAACTATCTTTTACGGCTAAACCTATGTGTTTCGACCACGCACTCTTATTTTCCCCTTCCGACTAGCAAGTTGTGACACTACCATCACCCGCCTCCCTATCGTACATTTAAAAGAATCACAACACGGTGCACATCCTATTCGCTAAAAACACCAATACACGCAATAATAGTTTTCCACCAGGCGTAAAGGTACTCGCACACTTGTACACTTTTTGAGTTGCGCAACCTGGAAAATTGCGCCATTTGGAAATTGCAACGTGTGAACAGCTCTGCAAGTCTAAAAATTGCGCAATTATCAAACTTGCAGTCCACTTACAAAGTTGCATATACATTTAAAAATTGCCGTGTGTGAACAGATGAAAGCTCTGATGTTGCGCAATACAAAGTTGAACCAACATGTTGGTAAATAAAGTGGCGCAACTTCCTAGTAGACTAGTATGCAGCTGCACTATCATTGTGCAGGTTACTGGATGCGTTTAGTTTCTTTTTACCTATATTAATAAAAATGTCAAAACGCATTATTAATAATAACTAAATAAGTGGAAATCTGAGGAAACTCATAGTTTAATCAATTTAATAGAAACAAATCCATGCTTATGGAGTGTTCAGTTACACGAATTCCGCGACAGGGTAAAATTCGGTACTAAACAGTCGCAAAAATTTTTTATAGAATGCTTCATCTCCTTCGCGTAATTCTCTTAATAAATTATAACACTAAAGGGGAATTACACTAGTAACGCCCTCTATTATGTGCGGCGAGAAAAAGTTGTAAAGCAACAAACCGGCAAAGTTGCGATCGGAACCTGCTAAGCAGGTATCTGCGATCGCACCGGCCTCTAAGCACAAATCTCTTCTTTCTTATTCTTAATAAATTGTTTACGATTCCATAATCTTCTCGTTTTTTAATCCATTCTCTAACCCAAATAGTCTTTTATTTGGTTTTGGCGTCTTCTTCGAAAAACGAGTGCTAAGCAAGCAGCAGCTTGTATCTACTCGTCGTTCATTTTGATTTAAAGTATTTAATTTAACTAGTGTTTCCCCAGCACACAATGCACTGACAGACAGCGTTGACAGAACCTGCGAAATGCCAAGTCACGTGATGCATTAGTTCCAATAATGACACGCGACGTTATTGTAGGTGGCGCCCCAAGTGACGCGCGTCTAGCCGACCTTCATATATATTATAAATTAAAATAATTATTATTAAAAAATCTACGTAGAATAAAAATGTAAAAATGTTTCATGTTCCATCTGTGGATAGAGACCTTTCATTTAAAAAAAATGGTCCAAATTGGTGAAGCGGTAGCCGCTGGAGGAAGGGGAGAAAAAAACCCTTTGTGCTTTTATATACGTAATGGATGGATTTACTACAAATTCGAAATCGGCAATTGAACCGACTATTCACTTCCACGATGAACACGAAAAGAACAATTCAAATGTTGCAGCTCGAGTTGCGCAATTAAAACTTGCGCTTTGTGTGTGAAATAGGCTGCAATTTTGAAAAGTAGCGTTGAAACTTTTCGAGTTGCGCAACTCGAAAAATGGCTTCATTGCTCAATTTTTGGCTTGTGTGTGAACATGGTGTGCCACTTTTATTGCGCAACCCAAAAAGTTGCGCCACAAAAATGTACAAGTGTGCGAGTACCTTAATAAAGGTTTAGTGCAAGTGCGATGTTGAGTTGTCTAAGTCGAACTCGCAAGTGGATTTAAATGTTATGTGAATAGACTTTATAAATCAGCAAAAAATGTTTACTGTATACCTTGCGTACGATTTATATAACAAATTTTTTATCGAATCCCTGTAGGTTTAATAGTTTAGCCGTAAAAGACTGTGCGTGGGTGGTCTGTTACACTCTGTATAGCAGTATTACGAAAATGTGAGAAGAGAAATTTATACAATAGTATTTAAGCATTTCTTAAAATTTTATGGTTTTGACGATGGTCTATTTTATTTAAAGTTTAAAATTATTTAATATAGTGGTAACACCGAAACGGTAGAAGAAAAATATTCATAATTGTGATTGAAGATTTCTTACATTTGACCGTTGTTCAAGGAAAAAAAACTTTTTCGTTTTTCTGAAAACTGTATAATATTGATTGGGGGTTAATTTTGAATTTTTTATATTAGTAAGCTCAATATTAAATTCATTAATTACCTTCGTTGTCTGGAAGGGTTACAAAAGATGCAAGAAAATCCTCGAACGTTATCAACTTTTCAAGTCATTACCCATGTTGGATGAAAAAAGTTCCGATGTTAAAAAATTTACTATCTCTTGACTTTTCAAGAGCACAAAAAGTCGGTGCAAAAAATCTTATCACGTACTTGTAATTTTTCTTTCCCGCTCCGCCTAAGCTTGATCGTGAATTTTCTATCGGCAACAATTTTACAACAAGCGATCGATCGATACAACAAAAACTTATAGTGCGATTATTATTTTAACTTTAGGAAATAAATCCCAGGGAACAACAAACTTCCACCAAGCGAGCACTTCTAAACTGCTTTCTTTAATATCATTTCTGTGGTAAAATATAGCCCATGCCAGAAGCGTAATGTTATAATTTAGACTAACTTTATACTTTAGTACAGTTTTCTTATTCAGTTTCAAGACCATCAACGTCGGGTTGTACGAAATTAGGGGCCGTAAAACAGAATTGAGTTCTACACCTCTATTATCGCGGAGAAAAGAAGTTAATGGGCACGGTGAAACGTCCACATTTTTGTTTTAAGACCCTACGAGTTACTAAAAGTTGTCACAAATGCGACGCAGACAGGATTGAGAGCAACAAAACCGGAGCTGGTGGTGCATACAAAGTCCGGGGCTCCGGGTTCTTCCAACGCCCGGACTAATTCCGAAGCGTAACATTCAGGCAATATAGGTCACGGTGAACAATATTCCGCGATGTTCCTTCTGTTATTATTTGATGTTTATTGTGAACATTCTGCTTATTAAATTGCGAGATACGCACTTAAGTGATTTTGTTTGTTTAAAGAAGCACAAAGGAAATTATGATGATGATAGTCAAGGTAACAAGTTCCAGCAAACAACATCTTTGTATTAAATTAACCCATTTTGGAAGTTTGGAAGTAAATTTTACGGTTTCATAACTCTACGCTCAATGTGAAATTATGAAAAAAAAATGTAGAGTCAAAAACTTTCTAAATATACCAACCAATTCTTGCAAGAAAAAATTGAATTCCAGAATAAATCTCCGTAAGGTTTTTTTTTCATCAACAGCAATAAGTATTAATCAAGCCGTTTTTATCTAGTCCAGGAATCTTATAATGAAACCGAGACGTTTTCCCGCTTGAATTTTTTTGCCATTCTGTGTATTTATTCGCCAACGGAGAAAGAAAATATATAAATCATCTTTATTGTTTATCTGTGAAGTTCAGCACAAGTGCTCTTTATGCCATTCTGGGCTAAAAATTAGAGTTGTTGATATTTTTTTTATATAGAAGAGGATGTTAGCTCAAATTAAATTTTTATCGGACGCAGTAGCGTTTTTTAATTGGACGCAAAATAACTTTTATATGAAATAATTTATGTAAATAGATAGGAAAAATAGAGTTCTGCGAATCTCTTTACAGACCAAATGTAGATTAATTTCGGAAATTTCATAACGAACCAACATTTACAGCGTCTTCTGGGTGTGACTATATTATCGCCTTAGATTAGCAAACTTGTGATGCCCCAGGCTTTTTTTAGACAAAAAGCCTGGGTGCTTCACAGGTGTCGGACAATATGAGAAGGTTGAAAGTTTTTGATGCCATTTTATTAACAGTTTTTCGTGAGTTGCTTCTTCTACGGAATAAAGATGAATAAGTTTGGTTACTTCTTCTTGCTTTACTTTTCGGTTGATCTCTAAGGAAGCAAACATCGAAAAATCTAGATTTCTCATTTTTTTATTCTTTAATTTTATTATTAAACCAAATATTCTAATTTACAAATTTTTAAAGTTTTCGTAGCTCTGTTTTTACTTTCTCGTACTTCCAGTACGCATTCTTTAAAAAAATTAGGAACATAGTATAGCAGATGGCGCTAAGACAAATCGAATGTTTTTCTGGAACACTTTTGGCATTAAAATGGCAGCGGCTACAGTTTTTTTAATTGCTTTGTTTTAGCGCCCGGTCACAATTGTCGCCGGCAAAAATAACGCTGATAGAAATGTCGGCGGAAAAATAGGGCCGGCAAAATCTGTCGACGGCAACAATAGCACCAGGCAAAAGTGTCGCCTGCAATATTTGGGCCGGTCAAAAAAGTCGCCGCCAAAAATAGCGCCTATCAACAATGTCGCTGGCAAATATAGCACCCGCTAAAACAGTGCCGTCAAAAATGTCGCCGTCAAAAGTAGCGCTGGTCAAAAATGTCACCGGCAACAATAGCACCGGGCAAAAGTGTCGCCAGCAAAATTTTGCGCCGGTCAAATAAGTCGCCGCAAAAAATAGCGCCTATCAGTAATGTTGCCAGGCAATAATGTCGCTGTCAAATATAGCACCCGCAAAAACAGTGCCGTCAAAAATGGCGCCGGCAAAAGTAGCGCTGGTCAAAAATCGCATCGCCAAAAACAGCGCCTCAAAATTACGTAACCAGTTCTACATCTTTCTCTGAAGGCTATGTGCTACTAATAGAGCCTCAATAATGTCGCCCGGCAATAATGTCGCTGGCAAATATAGCACCCGCAAAACAGTGCCGTCAAAAATAGCGCCGGCAAAAGTAGCGCTGGTCAAAAATCGCATCGCCAAAAACAGCACCTCAAAATTACGTAACCAGTTCTACATCTTTCTCTGAAGGCTATGTGCTACTAATAGAGCCTCAATAATGTCGCCAGGCAATAATGTCGCTGGCAAATATAGCACCCGCAAAACAGTGCCGTCAAAAATAGCGCCGGCAAAAGTAGCGCTGGTCAAAAATCGCATCGCCAAAAACAGCACCTCAAAATTACGTAACCAGTTCTACATCTTTCTCTGAAGGCTATGTGCTACTAATAGAGCCTCAATAATGTCGCCAGGCAATAATGTCACTGGCAAATATAGCGCCGGCAAAAATATCGCTGGTAGAAAGGTCGCCGGAAAAATAGCGCCGGTCAAATATGTCGCCGGCAACAACAGCACCAGGGAAAAGTGTCGCCGGCTAAATTAGCGCCGGTCAAAAAAGTCGCCGCTAAAAATAGCGCCTATCAATAATGTCGCCAGGCAATAATGTCGCTGGCAAAACTAGCGCCGCAAAAATATCGTTGGTAGAAATGTCGCTGGAAGAATAGCACCTGTCAAATATGTCGCCGGCAACAATAGCACCAGGCAAAACTGTCGCGTGAAAAATTAGCGCCGGTCAAAAAAGTCGCCGCTAAAAATAGCGCCTATCAATAATGTCGCCAGGCAATATTGGCGCTGGAAATTAGTCAATTTATTACTCAAAAACAGGTTGACAGATCGGGTTCAAATATGTTATTGTAATACCCCTTAAGAGAGACAATGTCACGGTGCACAACAAGCATTTTCGAAAAAATTCCAAAATTTCGAAAATTAAAAAAACAGAGCCCAAGTCTCTTTATTGCTCCCCCATATACCCATGGCTCGTTTCTTCCTCCTTTTTACGTGTTCTTCCTCTTCCTTCTTTTCCCCAGTTTCTTCAAGGTTACCCTGGAGAAGTTCAAGTACGGGCGGTATTGCAACTCTTGGATTTTTTTCACGAGCGCTCATCCATTGTAATGATTATCTGCTGGCCCTTCGGGTCCGGTTGGTATCCACCACGTTCCAGGTCTGCGTAGGAAGCCCTGTGTTTTGCATAATTATTCAGTGCAGGATCATCTTCGGTTCCATAATTGGTCTTGGAATTAATGCCAGGGTGCGCACTGGTTTAGGGACATTCTTTTGCCCCTTCCCAGGGTTTTGGACCCTATTCTGGTAACTCCTCCTGACGTTGATGATAGGTTTGTGGCGGTGCTGGTGTGTTACCCGAGCTCCCGCCTCTTGTGACTTCTGTTGCTTTAGCTTTCACTTAGCTGTCCCAGAAAGTCGTTTTTTCCGTCCTTCCTGTTGCTCTTCCGGTGTTGGTGATTTTTAATTTTGTTCCATGTCCATAGAAATCCTACGAGTACCTGTAGCAACGGAGTGGCGTCTGGTGCTCCAAAGGTTTGCCGCTCGGGACCAATCATTTCTTTTGGTCATGCATGCCTTTGGCGCGCGCAGGACCTTAGGATTAGGAATGTTTTTTATAGTGGTGCCTCATCCACACGGTCTCGGCGACTAAGGCGAGACCCCCACGCTTCCTGTCGATACTATCCCTATTCCTCATCTCACCAGGGGGTTGTTGCATCAGCAGGCGGTTTGCGGTTTGAGCCGTGACCTGATCCGCGGCTATGGCTTTGTCGACTCACAAACCAGGAGATTAGTCCCGAAGGAGCCGCGTATGGCCATCGCTAGCCGTCCTGCAAAGAGACACCTTTGCTAAGTGTCAACTTAGACTAATTCCAATTTTCTGTTTTAAAATAAAAACTGTCGTTTTACATCGTGCTCTCTATTTCCGGCTCCGATCATAAAAGAACGTTTTGGTCCCGATGGAGTTTCGTTGTACCGAGGTATTCTAAATTTCATTAAGATCGGTCCAGTACTTCCTGAGATTTCGCATACAGGCAAACATCTTTTAAACATCACTCATTGGCAAAACATGCACTTCCTTCAAAATGTCTAAATCTAAAATTTTTACGAGCACTGGAAGTATGGGAAAATAAAAATAATCCCCAAACTTCATGATATTTCAAAAGTCTGAAAGCACCAATATTTCCAAACAAGTTACTTTTCCAACTTCGTAGGCTTTCACTTACTTTGAAGTCGCGAATACCCACGCACTCTCAATACATCAACGCGAAATCGGGTTTAAAAATCAAATATCTGGTAATGGAAACGGCCGGCGCGGCGTCGAGAACGCAAGTTTTCAATACCGGCCTTGTAAATTTGATTTTTAACATCCAATACAAACTGCGGCTATATTTTATTTTACCTCTGAGAAAAAACTGACTCGAATTTCATCAACATTTCAGCAAGCTGTTGCGAAAAAAGCGATATACCCTTCGACTTACCGAACTGGAATTGCGAAACTACCGAAGACAAGTGTATTTTTGTATTTCCTGTGCCTTTGACGGCGAAATCGTCCTAACTCTTTTAAGTTTCGCCGATTTCGGTCGCGTGCTTTTGAACAGTTAGAAAGTTCGTAGGTTTGAAAATTTCGAAAGCGAATAATGCGCTACTTTTAACGATTTCCTTATCAAATGTAAAGTATGCCTTAATTAGGCGGAGAAATTTTTAATCAAAAGCCGTTTATTATTTTAATGAACCATTCAAGGTACCGAGATCGTAATGAAAATATGATTTGTAGAACCTTCAGGGGTGGTTGAATTAAATTTAATTGTTTCAGGTATCAGGCGAATAAAATTAGCGAATTTGAATATCTGTAATCATTTCTGCTCACGTATTAAAATGAAAAAGGCTAACTAATTTACGTAGTAGTACCACTTGTTGCTCAATTATTTGCGTAGTGATGGAAAATACAGATTAATCGTAAATACTTTCTTATGTTTATTTTAAATTAAAAAAAATTAGCTAGGAATAATGAAAAAAAAGCTATGTATAAACCAAAGTTGTTAGGAATTTGATAAATACTTATAATTTTAGATTTCGAGATGATCTGCGTCGCCAGGAAGCTACAATAAAACTAGTGGTTTTAAATTTAGCACTGTTAGTGCTTAGTAATGTGCCACAAAACTTTACTTAACTGCACCCTAATCCAATGCACTAAAGTCCGGCGATCTGGCAGGCTATTAAACACCGCCGCTGTTATTATATGGAGGGGCGCTGTCATATTGCCGCCAGAAATTTTGCAAATCATTTAATGGAATACCATCTATCGAGCGATAACAAAACAAAAAAGCTGTCGCGCCACGGGACCTTCCTCGCATTTCCTCAAACTTTGGGAAATTTTTAAAATGTGTCGAAAGTGTTGTCAATTTTATAGAAATTGGGAAAACTTCTATATTACTTGAGAATTTCAAATATGTTTTTATACCGTATGTTTTTTAAATATTAAAAAAATATTTGTTGTGTTATGGAAAATAAATTTGATAATTTTTTTGATAATTATGGATATTTTCAAAATATTTTAATTATTTTCGGAAATTAAAAAAATTTTATTTTTAAATTCTGAAAAATATGGAAATTTTGAAATTGTTTTATACAGGGTGTTAATGAATTGTAGGGACAAACTTCTGGGGCTTGCAAAACACAACAAAGCAAACAACTTTTGTTAATAAATGTGTGGTCAAAAGTGTTTCCTTTAGAAAATAGGCAACCCAAATTGCATTTTCAATTATTTTGCACAGGTCACACGGAGTTTTGAAAAATAAAACCATCTAGACATTGCATGCATTCAAATAACGTCAATTTTGACACAATTCGGTATTTTTGTGATATTTTTTGTTAATTTTTGAATTAGTTATTGTAAATTTTTCAAATAGTAGATGTTTGCTTTGTAATTTCGGTTTTTTTCTATTGCTTAGTTTTGAAACATTTTGCTAATTAATTTATTTTAAATTTAATTTGAATTTGAAAAGTGAGAAAGGGGGCTTTATTTATCCTGTATCAATTTCCGTCGTTATGGAAACAAATAGTAGGTAGTAAATTGAGTTGCCTACATTTAGGCGCTTCTTAAAGAATCTTTGAGAAGCTCTATCCCTGAAAGGAAACACTTTTGACCACACATTTATTAACAAAAGTTGTTTACTTTGTTGTGTTTTGCAAGCCCTAAAAGTTTGTTCCTACAATTCATTAACACCCTGTATATTGAAAAATTTTGGAAACTCGATTTGCAATTTTGTAATATTTTAAAAAGTTTTGGAACATTTTGATAATATTGAAAAAGTTTAAATATTTTGAAATTTTGAGAATTTTTAGAAACTTTTAAAATCTTGGGAAAACTCGTGAAAACTGCTTTAGCAACTTTCTGCCATTTTAGTGTTTTTGTGTAGAGTTTTATAACCATAAATTCAAAAATTGTAAATTGTAATCTAGTCTACGTAGAAGAAAATATTACGTGTGGTGCAGTTATTAAAAACAAAAATTAGTAGAAATAGCTAAATGAGTACTACTCACATATAAAATGTTAGTGTAACTACTGCGAAAGTTATAAACAAAGACAAAAAAAGTTAGTATACTGTTTCATTTTCAGGAGGCTGTAATTTCGCAACACTGCATAAGCTTTTATATTTTTTTAGCTTAATCATCTAATTTTTCCTGTGACAATTTTTTTTAGTTTGAATTCATAAAACAGCCGAGGTAAATTTTTGTCACTCGCAGTAAATTAAAATTTTAAACTTTGGTTTTGGTAGAAATGGTTACTCTTTCCGCTCTATTTTTTGGCAAATGAATTTGGTCTTGTATTTACTGGTAAACTTTTTTTATCTTTTTCTGCAAAGAAAAACCTTTTTGCGTTTTTCGTGAATTTTTAAAAGCGGAGGAAAATGACAAAGCGTTACAAAATTTACCAAATTTTTTGTTTCCGTTTTATGGTAGAATTTCAAAACAACTAAATATAGAGTTGCACCTCCGGCAAGCCAGTAAACAAATTAGTTTAAGAAGCAGACGACATACAAGATTACTATTCTCGGAGAAAAGTACTAAATCTTAATTTCGAATACAGTTAGTCGGGTTGACTCTTTTGCAGCTATATTTAATTAATTAAATGTAGCTACCCTTCTTGGAATTTAAAGTGTAAACAAGGCGCAAAAAGACCAATTTGTTTGCATCATTGCCGTTTGCGAATTTCTCGAAAATACATTTATATTCGTTGGAATTCTGAAACTCAACCTGTATTGGATATAGAATATAGCTTGTAGACAGAGCCTGGTTTTGGGCGTCAAACATTTTTTTTATGGCGTCAGAAAAACTAAAGGTGCTACGAATTTTTAAAAATTTTGACCATAATTCAATGCACAATTACTCAACAACACAATATTGAATAATGCAAATTGTGATATTTTTCTAAATATGAAAATGGTTAAAACTCTAGCTGCTCAAAATTTTGGACATTTTAAAAAAAGTATTGCTTAAAAACTGCTCACACCATTTTTTTTAAATTTTCTGAGCCGATAGAGCTTGCAGTGCACTATAAATCTGTGTTTTTATAACCTACCAAATTTTGCTCTGACGCCCTTCAGGAATTCAAAAAAATTTAAATTTAATAATAGTTTTTTTCAAAAACGCAAGCGCCAATCGTCATAAACATTGAACAGTTCAATAGCTTGTTTGAAATAGTTTATTAGTTAACAAGAATTTTCAACAATTAACGGATTTATAGCGATTTTTGGTCCGCAATCCGAAGCCCAATTTGTAATTGTAGCTTGTCTATGCGCGGTTGTTGCCGGTCTCTATGTTCACGTTCAATATCTTAGCATTTGCTGTCAGCGGTCAGTGTTGGGTATTGGGTAGTGCTGGTACGGTATCTATTGCAAAGGCAAGTTCAAATCCCCGCCGAGGCGTAACTTTTTTTTTATTTTATTTTTTTTTTAAATTTTTGTTAAAACAATATTATTCGGTCATTTACCTGCGCCAGAATATTTAGAACGTAAAAAATATGGAAAAGTACCAGCGACTCGTGACGCCCATTTTGTTACATTGCAGTAATTATTAATATAGAAATTGCAATTCGAAATTTTAAAAATACTAAAACAAAGAATTCTAAAAATTTTCCAACGATTATGTAAACCACTATTATACAGACTTTTTCACTGTTACATGCGTATCTTAAACTCGCAATATTCCTGAAATAAGAAAGAACTAATCACGTGTTTTGGAGTGGTCTTGGGGTAGAGCATTAGCTTATCAATGCCAGGGTTCCGAGTTGAATTCCTATAAAATTGTTTTTTATTTATTATTTATGTTCTTACGACATTTTTATTAAATACGAAGTGGTCGAAGTATGTTTTAAATTCTAAAGTTTCGTTGACGATAAATTTATTTATTTTATTTTCCAATAATTAAAAAATACATTCGATCACTTTGTATTTGACAAACATTTCGTAAGAGATAATTAAAGAAATTTAAAAAAATTCACTCTATGGGAATTGAACCCGGCATACCTGCATTGATGAAAGCGCGCTCTACCTCAAGACCCCTTACACTAACCACATGATTTGGTCTTATTTCATGAATGTTAGACACGTATGCAATATGATAAAATAATGCAGAGAAAGTGATGCTGTCGACTGGTTACGGTTAGTTTTTTTACGGAAACCGTCTGTTACAAATTTTCTAAAAACCGATTTGAAAGCGGTTTAAAACCGGTCTGAACAACGGGTTTGAAACAGGTCTGAAAAACGGTCTGAAAAAACGGTTTGATAAAAACGGTCTGAAAAAACTGGTCCGAAAATCCGGTCTGAAAATCCAGTCTAAAAATCGGTCTGAAAAAAATGGTCTAAAAAACGTTGTGAAAATCCGGTCTGAAAAAACTGGTCCGAAAACCCGGTCTGAAAAATCCAGTCTAAAAATCGGTCTGAAAAAATGGTCTAAAAAACGTTGTGAAAATCCGGTCTGAAAAAACCGTCTAAAAACCGGTCTGAAAAAACTGGTCCGAAAACCCGGTCTGAAAAATTCAGTCTAAAAATCGGTCTGAAAAAAAATGGTCTAAAAAACGTTGTGAAAATCCGGTCTGAAAAAACCGTCTGAAAAAACTGGTTCGAAAACCCGGTCTGAAAAATCCAGTCTAAAAATCGGTCTGACAAAAATGGTCTAAAAAACGTTGTTAAAATCCGGTCTGAAAAAGCCGTCTAAAAACCGGTCTGAAAAAAACTGGTCTGAAAAATCCAGTCTAAAAATCGGTCTGAAAAAAATGGTCTAAAAAGCGTTGTGAAAATCCGGTCTGAAAAAACTGGTCCGAAAACCCGGTCTGAAAAATCCAGTCTAAAAATCGGTCTGAAAAAAATGGTCTAAAAAACGTTGTGAAAATCCGGTCTGAAAAAACCGTCTAAAAACCGTCTGAAAAAACTGGTTCGAAAACCCGGTCTGAAAAATCCAGTCTAAAAATCGGTCTGACAAAAATGGTCTAAAAAACGTTGTTAAAATCCGGTCTGAAAAAACCGTCTAAAAACCGGTCTGAAAAAACTGGTCTGAAAAATCCAGTCTAAAAATCGGTCTGAAAAAAATGGTCTAAAAAGCGTTGTGAAAATCCGGTCTGAAAAAACTGGTCCGAAAACCCGGTCTGAAAAATCCAGTCTAAAAATCGGTCTGAAAAAAATGGTCTAAAAAACGTTGTGAAAATCTGGTCTGAGAAAACCGTCTAAAAACCGGTCTGAAAAAACTGGTCCGAAAACCCGGTCTGAAAAATTCAGTCTAAAAATCGGTCTGAAAAAAAATGGTCTAAAAAACGTTGTGAAAATCCGGTCTGAAAAAACCGTCTGAAAAAACTGGTTCGAAAACCCGGTCTGAAAAATCCAGTCTAAAAATCGGTCTGACAAAAATGGTCTAAAAAACGTTGTTAAAATCCGGTCTGAAAAAACCGTCTAAAAACCGGTCTGAAAAAACTGGTCTGAAAAATCCAGTCTAAAAATCGGTCTGAAAAAAATGGTCTAAAAAGCGTTGTGAAAATCCGGTCTGAAAAAACTGGTCCGAAAACCCGGTCTGAAAAATGCAGTCTAAAAATCGGTCTGAAAAAAATGGTCTAAAAAACTTTGTGAAAATCCGGTCTGAAAAATCCAATCTAAAAACAGGTTTAAAAAAAAACCGGCCTGTAAATCCAGTCCTAAAATCGGTCTGAAAAAACTGATCTGAAAACCAGTTCTGAAAAAAACGGGTTGACGCCCCTAAAGGCGAAAGTACTAGACCGATTTTGATGAGATCAAGAGGTATATCGAAAATTGTAAATTGAAAATGTTTTTTTGGTAGCGTTTTTTCGAGAACTAAATTTTGGAAATTGATTGAATGTAGCTGCTTAAAATTTTGAAAAATTAAAAAAAATGTGTATCAAAAACTGCCCACACAATTTTTTTTATTTACAAATTTATTTTTCACTAACCTCCCAAATTCTATTTTGGAGCTTTCCGGGAATTAAAAAAAATTTGAGATGGATGTATTATTTATTCAAAAACGCAAACGCTGATCGTTATAAAATTTTATCACTTCGATAGACTATTTGAAGTACTTTATTAGGATCAGTAAGAGTAATTTCAAAAATTGGAAAAAAACGCTTATTTTAAATTTCAACAACGCGTTTTCCGGCAGTTACGTGATTTTAACTACGCTTAAAAATTATCTTTAGTTATAAACTATAGTTTTTATTATCTGAATATTTTTGATAACTCTTTAAATAAACCACTTATATCGATTTTTAGTCTGAAATCCAAAGCGCATCTAATTAGGTGTTCCGTTCTTACTATTTTATAGGAACATTGTAGGGTTGCCTATTATTGTTTTCTTAAAAATCTAACATACGGTGAATTGAGAGAAGAGATATGTAATAGTCGGTGAACTGTACAACGTTATAATTATAAAAAATTACAGTTTTGCAAATGCGGCAAGTATTAATATATAGTATGGGGAAGTCCACTAGAAGTCCACACTTCAGCTTTTTTGTAGTATCTGAACACTTACCTGTAAGGTTCGTCCTTATAAAATTTACATTTCCATTAAATGTGAAATCCATGGAAATAAAATCGAGCGAACGGCTTGAATAACGTGGCTTTCTTTAAACGAAACGTAACATTTCTGTGTTTGATTTAAAAGCTACATTCATGCAAGGACTTCATTAAATTAATTTTAATAAATTAATTTTGCAGAACGGGAGGAAACGCTCGAATTTCAGTTAAGGAAGCAGGTTTAAATCAACTAAATTACGAAAATGTTGAAAATTAACTTCAATTTTAGAAGCCCAATGTGGATTAAATCAAAATTAAATGATGTATATAGTTGATATGAATATGCAGAACCGGATTAGGGCTCAACGGGCACTAATATGCAAACAATTTGAAAGGCTTATGGAAAAAAATAATATGAAAACTAGATGTTAGTCAGTCTCAATAGTACTTCCTCGTCTTTAATATGTTTAATCAACTTTTTTTTTTCTGTTTTTATGGCTTACATTACTTCTCTTATCTGCGGAAACACAATCTCCCCCACCATCGTATTTGGTTGCTTCAAAACTACTCATTGCAACTTCAAAATCAGTATGAGTACGTTAAATGACAATAGGAACAACTTTCCATTGAAAAACATTACTGAGTGATTTCCTATTGGTCGTTTACCTGAACAGTTAAATTCAGTAATTGCCAAAAAAAACGAGGGTGTATAGGACGTCAACGTCAACGGATAAACAGTGATTGCAACTAGAAACACACAAAGCGGGCGACTGCATTAAAAGATTGGGGGGGGGGCTCTACTATAATATAGACGCGTTCGGAAAAGAACTTTAGATTTGTATTCTACACATTTCGAATGGCCGATCTGCGCAAACTCGATCATCCTACTACCCCCCTAGTGCTCCCTACCAACGTTTTTCAATATTTCAAAAAACAATTTCGGTTTCAAAATCCGTCACCCAATTATACAATCGATTTTAGATTTCAACTAATAACTGTTGTTTGCAGTTATAAAATACTAAAAATAAAAATTTCAATTATTTTCAAAAATTTTTTAAAATATAAAATTATTAAACATTTTCTTAATTTTTAAAATTTTCAAAAGGATCAAAACTTTTCGAAATAATTTCAAAATTTTGCAATTTTAAGAAATGCGACAGCTTTTTCTTTACCTCCTAATTTTTATTAAGTTTTGTTTTTATGAAGACATATTTTTCACAAAGTTTAAAAAATTTGCAAAAATTTGGAAAGTTTCTTAAATTTTCAGTTTCTAAATATTTTTGAAATTCGTAAATATTACATAATCTTAAAAATTCTTTAATTCTCAAAAGTTTGTAAAATTAGTTAGATAAGTTTAAAGTTTTTATTCAAATATATTCAAAATCTAGTAAATTTACATTTCGTTACGCTCCATATCTCCGGAACGGCTGGACCGATTTTGATGTGCTTTGGAATGAGGGGGTATATCAAAAATTCACCGACAAAATAAGCTTTTAAAAAAACCGAAACCGGAAGCGGAAGTTAGACATGTTTTTTTGGTAGCATTTTTTTCAGAAACTGAATTTTGGAAATTAGAGAAGGAGATTAAAGAAGACCTTAGGACAAATCAAACGATTTTTTACCGAACTCTCTAGCTTTAAAATGGCGGCCGCTACGAATTTTTGAACGTTTCGACTTTAACGCCCATTTACTCAAAAACCAGTTATCTGATTGGAATCAACTACATCTTGTTTGGTAGCCCTTCAAGGGTACTATACCATGAAATATAATTAATTTTGAAAATATAAAAACGATCGCAATGACATCACTCCAAAATTTTGGAATTTTTCAAAAATATATTTCTCAAAAACTGCCACACGTGTTTGTTTAAACTTTTTAAGCTGATAGAGCTGGGAATCTTCTACAATTTGTTTTTTTGCGCATTGCTATAATTTCACTGTGACGCCCTCTATGAATTTTTGAAAATTGAAAATTGGTACCCTTTTATTTATTTAACGGGGGGCAATAAAATATTTCTGTTAATGTGAAATAGCTCACCATTGATAGCAAAATCCGAATATAATAATATTTTTTCGATAATTTCATATTTAGGGGGGCTACTGTTCCCCCTCCCCCCAATTTTTTTCGATAAAAAATTAAAAATTTGAATTTTTGTTTTGTTTGCTCTAGGAGAATCTTTTTACAAAAAAATCAAAAAATCGAATTTTTTGCCCCTTAATAATCTTTTTGTCCTTGGAAGAATTTCACATACTTTCTACAGCAGTTGTATTCTTGTACTAGTCGTTTAATGTTCAGTGTAGGCTAACTTTTTTATTTTAATAGATAGACTCGCAAACCCACGAGCAAAGTTGTAGGGAAAATTCTTCTCGATTGTATTTAAGAAAAAAACTTGAGTTTCCAATTTTAATATGGCGGCCACGGTAAAAAATAACTTTTTTTAAATGGAAACGTGGCATTTTGGCTTTAAAATCAGAAAGGTTTTGAAATTCTAAATACAAATTAATAAGAGTAATTTCTTGCTAAAAATAATACTTCTCGAGTTATTAATATATTTTCAAATATCAATTTCCGCGCTTCCGTTGATTCAGTCCGAATATTTTACCCAACCTTATGCTTGCAGCGCAGCGGTCGATCTTTCTTCAACCGCTTCAAGATGTTACAACTTATAAGAACTATTTACTTTAACTAGTCGTGTCTAGACAGGTGTATACCGAAAGTGTTGGAAAATATAAAACAATGTATTTAAATGTATAGGAAAGTCCAGGCGAAGTGTTTCGCTCATTTTTTGTTATGGAGACATAATTTTAAGACTTGAATCGAATCGTTTAAAAAATATATTTTTTGGCTTTTGCAGCTTGAAGTTGTAAAACCAACCAATCAACAACACTTTTTCTCATCGACTAATTTTTCCTTCTAACTTCACACACCATAACCTGCGTACAAAATTTGAATTTTTTTAAATAAAATTGACATAATGGGGCGGTCGGTAGAGCATCTATTGAGGCCGCTAACTTGGGCACGGCTCTACCAAACGCGTTCGGGTTCGATTCCGGGGCAAGGTGACAATGGTAGTTGGTACCCTCGTAGGTGTAGAATAAAATACAATAATAAATATAAAATTAAATTTAGAGCACAGCCTTGGTGGCACTAATACAGAATCTATTTAATTGCTTTTTCTTAAGTCTTACAACCCGCCCGTAGAATAACGCACATGTAAATGAGATTTGGCTTAATGCAATAAATGTGTCTACTCCTTCGAGGCCTTATAAATTTTCAATTTCGTTGCAGCGCCCTTCTGGGATGGATATTTTATTACTCGTTATATACGCATTGGTGTAGGTTGGGGAGCGCCGTTCTAGGTCAAACCGAATGGAAAATCGATCTTCTCAGTTTACTGGTGTAAGATAGTTACGTGCCTTTTGCTGTCGTTTTCGAAATGTTTGCTTTAGTTATCTTCTTGATTTATTGTTTATAAGTTAATAAATACCTTGACATGCGAATAAGGACGACATTTTTACTGAACCCGTTGGGAGAAAAAAATGTTTCCTGTCTGCCATATTAATTCAGTATCTTTTCATGACAGCTCCAGTTTATAATTAACCTACTTAGGCAATTAGTAAAGCTGATAACGTGTTAGAGAAAAATAAAATTATACAGGGTGTCCCAGAACTCGCGGAGGAGCTCTTAACTCTAGATTCTACTCTTTAAACTGACGCTTCGTTGCCAAGAAAAAAATTTCTATCCTCAATGGTTTTCAAACCGCAATGAAGTGAAGCTGACCAATAAGAGACGGTTTATTAATTGAAGATAGATGCAGAAATATTAAATGAATGCGTTTCTTAGGAAACAAGAATAATTGTAAGATTTTGCAAAAGTTAGTATAAAACATCTGGTCAACTTTAGTTTTTAACATGAATGGGATTTAATCACTTACCTACATGCAATATTCCTGATTTGAACGCCGCAGGTTTGTGATGTCTTGAAACAATTAGTACCCAGTTAAAGAATCAGCATTTCACAATAATCTTGAGAATAATACATCCCCCCCCCCACACACACACAAATAGCACAAATTATTATTAAGCTAATTCAGAATGAACTGTCACGTTGAACGTCTGTCTATTTAAGGAAAAGAATTCACAGTTAAGAGCTCCTCCGCCAGTTCTGGGACACCCTATATACTAGGCAATTTGACAAATTTAATTACCTATTATTTTCTATGCGACCATTGATTAAAAGATAAAAATGGCAAATGACCAACTACATGAGTAATGAAAGCGCACTCAAACCACACCTCTGGTTAATTTGCCAAATGAGTTTATCTTGCTGGAAACAAGAGCGAACGTTCCGCCCCTTGGAAATATGAGAATATAACGACTAGACGTTAGTGAAAAAATGGATTTGTTCCAATTCAATTAGGACAATACTACATTGTTTCAGACGGGATTAACGCTAACGAATTTTTTTTTCTCTCGCAGGAAAGACTGCAGCAACAGCTGGATGAGCAGGCACAGAGGTATGAGGAGCAGCTGACAGAATTACACTCTGTAATTGCAGAATTAAGCAGAAAACTTCATCAGCAGCGCTCGATGGCCATTGCTGAAGAAGATGAAGCATCAGGTAATGTTGTTTTGTCTGCCCTACATTGTTTTGGCAAGTTTTGTGGTACTTTTGTGTTTACAATAATTAATACATTGAGTAGATTGGATCAGATCCAACAAACAGAGAATGTAAACAAACAGTTTTATTGTTAGGTTTAACTTCAACTTTTATTATTTCTATATGCGTGCTTAAACAGCGGCGTTCTACCATTATGTTGCGAAATAAATTAATAATAACGGTTGGAGCAAATTTGCATTTTGAAAACTAAATCGTATGTTTTTTTTTTCATCTTCAAAATATAAAATGATTTTTGTTTAATTGGTAAAAACGGAATTCCCGTAAAACGTTATTATAGTAAAGTAGTTTTCATTAAAGATTGCAAAACTAGAAGAAAGGGTGGAGTTTCAAAACTCATTAAATGGGCGTAACTTGTGACGTCATTATTTCTTACCTTTGAAAACCTAAGTCTTTGTGTACCATTGTTAGCAAATACTTACAATGTTTGAGAAAAATGTTAGCCGTAGTGTGTAAATTTTACTAACCCTGAATATTGTTACTTCCAGTGTAACCGGAAGTGTGAAATTTCTACTATCTGTATTAATATGATAAACTTCTGGCAAAAATATGTATGCACACCCAAGTTTTAAACGTTCAAACGAATCATTTAATATTCTGATGTGCATGTTATTCAAATTATTTCGTCCAGTATAACCGGAAATACAAAATTTCAACTGTTTTTATAAATTGTTGCATTTTTGGGCATTAATATTGAGGTCCAAAGAAATAAGCGTTATTCTCATGTATATGTTATTCAAATTATTGCTTCCGGCATAACCGGAAATACAAACTTTCAACTGTTTTTATAAACTGTTACATTTTTGGGCATCCATATTCTGCAGGCAGGGGTTTAAAAGAATTATGTAGCATTTATGTTATTTAAATTATAACTTCTAGTATAACAGGAAACTTTTGGCAAAAGTATTTATGCACGCCAAGTTTTAAACGTTTACACGATTTATCTAGTTTTCCGATGTTCATGTTGTTTAAATTATTACTTGTACTTATATTTCTGGCATCAGTATTCATACACCCTGGGGTTCAAAAAAAATGTGCAACATTCTGATGTATATGTTATTCAAATTATTAATTCCAGTATAACCGGAAATGCAATTTTTTATCTGCTTTTATAAGTTGTCACATTTATGGGCATCGCTATTCATACACTCCGGGGCGCAAAAGAATTAAGCATTATTCTGATGTGCATGTTATTCAAATTATTACTTCCAGTGTAACCGGAAATGCAAATTTTTTATCTTTTTTTTATAAATTGTTACATTTATGGGCATCAATATTCATACATCCCGGGGTTGAAAAAAAATGTGTTTTAATGTGTATGTTATTCAAATTATTATTTCCAGTATAACCGGAAATGCAATTTTTTTTATCGGTTTTTATACGTTGTCACATTTATGGGCATCGCTATTCATACACTTCGGGGCGCAAAAGAATTAAGCATTATTCTGATGTGCATGTTATTCAAATTATTACTTCCAGTGTAACCGGAAATGCAAATTTTTTATCTTTTTTTTAATAAATTGTTACATTTATGGGCATCAATATTCATACATCCCGGGGTTTAAAAAAATTATGCAGTATTTTGATGTGTATGTTATTCAAATTATAACTTCCAGCAACAGTTGAAAAGAGAATTTCATACTCTACAAGAACCAGTTTCACGATACCGATTATGGTAAAAATTACACAGCATATATGTATATAGGATGACTGCATATAAAAAAGCGATCAACAGTTATTCAAAAAAACTACGTCTTAGAGATCATATTTATCCGCCTGTAATTCCGGATACGATGTTTGGGCGCAGGGCCGCTTGGACGCAGGGACGTTTTGGCGCGAGCCGTTTAGGCGCAAGGACGTTTGGGGACGAACGAAAAATCAGCGTTTGCATCAAAATCGTTGAAATATTTAATTTGATTAACAAATTAATACTTATCATCACTGAAAGTTTAAAAAAGTAGGGGACAGTGAGATATTCTTATTAAATTGAAATTTAGCGGTTATTTTCATTACTTTTTTGACAAGATTAAACATGTTACTTCGTTACGCCGAAACGTCTGCGCCCAAACGTCCCTGCGGTCAAACAGACCCGTGTCCAAACGACATTGCGCTCAAACGTCTCTGCTGCCAAACGGCCGCGCCCAAACGTCCTAAACAGCTTAGTGGAATTCTTCGGGGAAACCTTTATGGAGGCATGTTTATATACATTGTGTCTCAAAACTAGCCGAACATAGGCAGATAACATGGGGAAACTGAAAATCTCGTATTGAATCTCACTAAAATGGGCATGTCAATTTTAAACGTCGTAACGCAGAAAAATTGTAAACATTTTGGTGAACTTTCGCTTTAATTAATTAATTTACGATTTCAATACACAATTTCGACTTATAACTCCGAAATTGCACTCACCCGAATGCGTATGTTGGTAGCCCAGTTGGCAAGTGGGTGTTGCACGCTGGCAACACAACAATGGTACGGAAAGTGCTGCGGTTCAAATCCTGCTCGCTGTTAGTCTTTATTATTTTTTAATTTCCAATTATCTGTTTTACTTTATAATAGCTAAATATTATTTTTGTACTGCTTATTGTTAAAAAAAAGTGAAATTACACAAAATACCATATTTATTTAAATCTTCATTACCTAAGTCATTTTTGCGTAATAAAGTTTTTGACAATTAAATACCTCGAATAATAATTCAGCTATTTAACAACTGTTCAATGATAGTTTAAAAATTAAATAGATAATGGAAGTTATAAAACTATTTAGTAAAGTTTACCCATTGAATTACATTTGTGTTTTTTTAAGAATCATGAGGCCGTGCGTAAGCACGACTCCATGATTCCATCCCACCCCCTTACCCGGGCTCAGCACACTAAGTGCTATACACCGGTCTAACATGCTCCACCCCTGAAAAACAGGCAACCCAACAAACACACCGCACACAACATCCATGGACACGCCGGATTTAACTTATTCAGAAAAATTTCCGGCGTGCAGAGGACTCGAACCTACTGCCGTTAAGAGTCTAGTTTCAAAGCCTGGGACTTTAACCACTAGACCACCCGCTGGCCCACATTTATGTGTAAAACCAATATTATCAATAAAAATTGAGAAGCTGTGCAAAAACCTGAAATTCTTCAAATCAGCTGATGTAAATTTCAATTGAAACATTTAAAATCGTATAACGCAACAGTTTTAAAATAGCTGAATTATTATTTTGAGTTTTTTATTTGTCAAATACTTTATTAAGCAAAGATGCCGCAATGAAAATTTAATAAATATAATATTTGGAGTTATTTAACAATTTTTTTACAATAATCAGTTCAAAAATAATATTTGGCTCTTATAAAATGAAACAGGGCCGGCGGGTGGTCTAGTGGTTAAAGTCCCAGGCTTTGAAACTAGACTCCCAATGGCAGTTGGTTCTAGTCCACTGCTCGTCGGCATTTTTCTGAATAAGTTAAATCCGTACGGGTCCATGGATAGTGTATGTAGGTGTGTATGTTGGGTTGCATGTCTTCAAGGGTGGGGCATGTTAGACCGGTGAAGAACACTTAGTGTGCTGAGCCCGGGTAAGGGGGTGGGTGGGAATCATGGGGGCGTGCTCACGTACGGCTTCATGATTCTTTAAAAAAAATGCAACAGATAATTAGAAATTTAAAAAAATAAAACAAATAGTGGTAAGCGGGATTTGAACCTGCTGCACTTTCGGTGCCGTTGTTATGTCTCGAGCGTGCAACGCCCGTTTACCAACTAAGTTATAGGACAGCGTAATTTTGCAGTTATAAGCATTAATCAAACCGGAAGCTTGCCTAAATATCTACAGAGTAATACAAAAAATATGCGTTCTTCATCGTTATGACGTGTAAAACTGACAGGGGCGTTTCAGGGAGTTATTATACCAAAATTTTCAGTTTCCCCATGGTATCTGCAGATGTTCGGCTAGTCCTGGGACAGATCGTATAGGGATCTGTTTGTCTTATTTTTAAACTTACAATATGCCCTTCTGCTAGGGGACAAGAATTTATGAACACCCTATATACTGACTAGACTATGTTTAACCGCATAATTTTACTTTCAACTTCCTTAAGTGTGAAATACAACAAAACTTAATTTCCTTTTTTGTTTTCGTTAAAAAACAAATGTCATTGCACAAAAAGTATGACAAAGGAACGGAAAATTTGATATGTGCCTTGATCTTTACATCTTTATTATATCATCCAAGATAAATTAAAAATGTAAGATAAATGTCAAGGTTTCCTAATGAATACAAAAACGACAAAAGCAGGGGTAATTAAATTTTCTACTGTAATCTTGCAAAATTAGCGTCTTTTTAACTTAATTACTGTAGTGTCAGGCTTAACAGAGATAGAAACAACGAAATTTGACGCTCTGGCAGTTTTCTTCCATTTGGGGCAATAAATTTGAAAATAAAAAAGGTATTTATAATTCGTATTTCACAAAAAAAATTTGATAAATGCGAGGACGACTCGGCAAAATAAATTATTGCGTCCATAGAAAACTCTTCTCGTCCTTTCACGTTCTCTAAAACCTTTTACATTTTAGGGTTTGTTATTTAATCTTGAATAACGAAGTTTTGGACTTCTATTTAAAAAAAATTGATGGATATTTTTAGAATTCCGTTGCTTTTGTGCGGTGTTATTTCTGTACAAATTCATTTCGTGTATTTTGCAATCGCACGGCGCCGCAATGCTTAAAAAGCTCGGAAATGCGTGTTTTTTATGTAAACTGTTTTTTTTTGTGTAAATAACTCTTGAAATTATTATTTATTTTTAAAAGTACACATTACATTTTTTTTTAAATTATATTTGCTTCATATTCTTTTTGAATTTTTAATGCACGTTTAACCGAATATACACTTGGCTTTAATGATGGAGGGGGAGTAGTTCTAATAACGGAGGGCATTTTAATGTATTAAATGGGTAACTCGGCACCTGTATTGATTTTTCATTAATACTGTAATGGATGGAACAATTAGATAGTGTATCAGCAAATAAATCAAAATGATGTGTCTGTTGTCTTCTACGGAAAATGAAGAGACAGCATCTATTATTCATATCTAAATTAGTTCAACGAGGTCAGAATACAAAGACTAATGATATAGCAATATTGTCACGATGGTTTAATTTAAATACAATATGTGTCGTTTGTCAAGACAAATTATATTTTTGTTTACTTCCCTTCACTTACAGTTTGGATATTGATTTCATGAAAATTTTGCGAAAAATTCATGATTAGCATAAAATATGAATTTGAGAACTACACAAAGTACCAAAACTAAAGCTTTTAGAATTTTCCAAATTTATTTTTTTTTAACTTATCACACCAGTTTTTTAAATGTTACAAAGTGGCTCTCATTCAGTTTTGTTCCCTAATCTCATAATTGGCTTGTAACTCTCTCTAGGAGTTTTACAAATTTATAAAAAAAAATTATTTGGTATGAGGTAACTCCGCGATTGAGCTAAACTGTTCATCGGCAGCAAAATTTTTTAAAAGTTTAAAAAATTGGTTGATTGGTTACTTACGGGCTGCGCGCGCCCCTACGATGCGACGTGAAGGGCGCTAAGATATTTAATGCGCTTCCGAAAATGGTTATAACAGCTTTATTTATATAGCTGAAAATTATTACTGATCCTAAGTAGTACTTTAAATAGTCGATCGAATTGATAAAAGTTTATAACGATCAGCGTTTGCGTTTAGGAAGAAATTATAATCAATTTCAAAATTTTCAAAAATTCCTAGTCACAGTGAAATTTGGGAAATTAGTAAAGAACAAATTTTGTAGTTCATTGCAAGTTCTATCAGCTCAGAAAGTTCTATTCTTTGCATATTTTTGATGCGCGCATTACTTACCGCTTTCATGTGTCAGCGAGCGCGGCCCGTACGTAACCAACGCCTTGAGTCTGCAGCGAGCATTAGCGGATAGTCGGTTAGCTTTACAACTGTTCCTACTTTTTATTGGTGCATTTCTATTGCGCACGCATTCAATAGGCACGTTTTTTAGCGATAACCGTCAGGTTCGTAGTGGCACAGATGGATATGCGGGTGTGTTCGGGTGTACTGGTTCTTTTGGTTATGGGGTCGAATCTCGGTTGGGACCAAATTTTTTTTTTATTTTCTATTTTTTTTTTAAACACTGCTGTTGCGTTTTGCTGTTTACGCGAGGTTTAGGTTAAGAGCAGTTATATTTTTAAAGAAAAAAATACGAAGACAAATTTGCATTCACTCTCTGATTGACGGCATACGAACACGCAAGTCTGACCTTGATGAAGTAGAATCGATTGTTATATAAGAGACTAGACGCTAGTGCAGCGAGCTGCTTGAGATGACTAGTAAATGTAATTTGCAGCGTTTCTTGACGCGAGAGTATTTAACACGTAAAATGTATGGGAAAGTACTAGCGACCTGTTTCGCCCATTTTTAGTCAAAGTTACGTAGATTATTTTTGCGGTAGTATAACTCATGCCCTTGCGCTTGGGATTAGGACTCGTGCTGGCGCACTCGTCCTAATCGTATCCAAGCGCAACTGACATATTACCGCAAAAATAGTCGTCGTAACTTTGGCTACTCGTGGTATTATAAGTGATTATTCAACTGTATTTTTAACACCTAGAATTACACAATTTCTAAATAATGCTGATGATAATATATTTGGTTTTAGACCTAAAGGTTCAAAGAGATTTATAGGAACATCTGAAGTTAATTTTCATGATAAGGATGACAAAGTTACCATCAATAGAAAAATATATAATGCAACAGATCCTTTTCTTACATTTTTTACAAAAAAAGGACATTCATAAAGATATTATTTTTAGTGAAAAAGATTTACAGAATATTAGGGGGAAATACTTATTGAGTCGAATGCAATTTATCAAAATAACGTTCCAAATTTTTATTTATTTATTTATTTTTTTACGTAACAGAAATGAGTAAATTCGCACCTATGCTTTCCAGCTTGACAAAGCGCAACTGACATGAATAGTAATATTAAGCAATAGGATTTATGTTGTATACCCACCCCTTCCTCCTAATTTAATTTTTCAAAAGTCTAAATATTTGCAAGTACATAATAATGCTTTGGAAGAGTAAGAAATTCAAAAATTTTCTCATAAGATAAACAGCACCCAGTTATGTTCTACCATGAAAGGGCTTAAGCCCCCCCCCCCCCCCCCGCCCCTCATGAATGAAGTGACAACAAGCTCATGTACAGCTGAGTTAGAAATTGATTTGGTAATTTGTAACATTATTGACATGTTTTCTTAAAACTGGTTACAATAGGCGGGTGGTAACGTTATCAGAAAAAAACAAAATACCTTAAAATGACAAGTCTTTGTCAGGAACCGCAAAAAGTAATCACATTTACGTATAAGTTCTCTATAACTAATAAAGTAACGAAAATTTGCGTTACCGTTACACTTATTAGTACACGGGAAGGACAAAGCATTTTTGTTTAAGCTAAATTGCTCTTGAGATTCAGAACTTAATTTTTAGGTGCAGCAATATTTAGGGTGGTTAATTTTCCACTTCCTCGCATTGTTGACTGATAATTTTGCCATATCTGGGTTTCTTTTTTCTTAGGTATATAATTAAAAAAAAAACGATTTTTTTCACAAACAATTTAAGAATTTTAGGTTTGTGTATACAGTACAACATGCAAGTACGGTTCCACTATGTTTCTCGCTGCGCTCTCCTACGCGAACGAGAAGCTCATTATCATAGTCATTGTTAACGCGTAAGACGTTGATACAAAAATACTTTTCATAATATATGTAGCAATTTCTAATGTAAAAGAAAGTCCAGGCGAAGTGCTTTGCTCATTTTTTATCCTAAAAAACAAGCTGTTTAAAATTGGAAAGCATAAATTAGAATATAAAATTGTTTCCTTAACAAAACATATATTTGCCATACAGAATATTTAGATGCAGTGCAGTTGCTTAGAACATTTTTCTAATTTCGCACATGTTTTAATTTTATTTTTAGTATTATTAGCATTTTTTTGTAATTTAATGCTTTTGTTTGTTTTTTCGAAAGTTTTTTTTTTTAATTTTCCCTGTTCCACTTAGCCTTTTTTAGTACATGTCTTTTTCATATTTTTTTGCAACGTTTTTTGTACTTACGAACTAGTATGGTTTTAATTGCATTGAATTTTGCTAATACCATGAAAACCTTTTGTTTTACAGAAGTCTGCACAAGTGCGCACGAAGATTCAGTTACATGTCCATTAGAAGTTAGTGAATTAGATCCTCCAGAAAACGATCTTTCAGACTTTGAAAATAAAGCAGATGCAACAGTAAGGAATTTTTAATTTTAAATACATTAAAATTTTATATTACCTAAATATTTATTCAACAGATAGCAGACAGTCCTTCGGAGCTTCCTGAACCTAAATTAAGCTCTTCCCATCACGAAACAAATGAACTCTCTCCATTTTCAGAAGTTGTAGAACCATTAAAGCAAGAAATAATTAACTTGAAAGCACAGCTACTTGAAACGCAAACAAAGTTGGCCCAGTTCTCATACGAAACAAAACTAGAAGACAATTTTGAAAAGCATGCAAACGACACCAAAAATTTTGATTCCTCACCTGAATCTCACATTGAAGCAGATTGCGATTCTAAAGTTTGTATGGAAGAAAAATTAAACATTAAATACAGCAACATTGTTCCAATACATAGGGGTAACATTGTCGGATTTACTTCGACACCAGTAACTAAAGTAGCAGAACGGATTAAATTGAAGAGGGCCACCGATAGTCAAAGGGAAGTAAATCCAAGCGACTTAGTGAATACTGACTTACCCACAGCAGTAGCAGAACATATTGTTGGTGATATTTTGAGACAGTGCGATGCCCAAAGTGAAAAACAAGCTATTGATTTCGAACTCAGGAGGTTAACTGCGAAACTTGAACATACAAGATCGCAGAATTCTGTATTGGCCTTGACTTTGTCTGAAACTAAGGCTCATTGTGATAGGTAAGACTAGTAATTTTTTCCCAAGTAAAGTAATGCTAAAAATATGATTCATATATTTTTTGATTGATGCAAATGCTTCTTTTTAAACAATTTTTTAGTTACGATCAAAAATTACAAATTATTTTTTTATTACAGGTTAGCTTTATTATGTGGAAAATATGAATCGAACGCAATAGCGTTAAGACTAGCTCTAGGTGTAATGGATCGTGCCATAGAAGCTTACGATGTACTGTTAGCTTTATTAGAGACTGAATTAGCTTTAAATGAAAATAACGAAGGTTTGTATATGATACATTAACATCTACCTACTGTAGGTTTTTCGTTGTTTTTGTGCTTAATTAAACTGCCTTGTTTACAGCCTTTATTTTTGCAAATGTGATTTTAAGTCAGACTACTTAGCTGGCCAGAACTAATTATTTACAACCATTTGCTGATGTTCAACATACAGTGACCGCCAAAAAGTCTGCACCATATGGGAAACTTTTTTATTTTTTGTTGTTTTTTTTAATTGGTTTTCAACATGATTAATAACCACAAAGTCGCCAAAAATATTTTTCAAGTCACATCCATTACACTGCGAATGTCATTCAAAATTTCAAAATGGCCCGGAATGTCCTTATTTACCAAAAGATGGAAAATTGTCATTAGGAAAACTTGTTTTCAATTACATTAAGATTCTAAATAGGAAGTTTGGTGGGAAAATTAAAATTTTTTAGTTTGTGTATTTTTTTTTTCAAAAATATTTAACAATTATTTTTTTCAGTGTATTTTTCCTTTACAGTTCAATTAACATGAAATATTTAAGATAACCCATATTTTAAAACAATATTGTTTAAAATTAAATACGTTTCTGTATGTCTTCCTTCTCTTTCCATGCATGTTATTGTCATCATCAAAATTTTTTAATAATTCTTCCAAAGAAGGGACACATATTTTTGTTTTTTTGTCTAAGTAAAGAGAGGTTAGGTGATATACCGTTCATGTCGCCTTAAACTAATTCCTAACTTTATCTTTCAGATATTTTGAATTGATTGTGTGGTAGGCACATGGTGAAACATTATTAATAAATATTTAACTATTGTATTTTACATGTAGAAAACAAGGGCAACCATTTAAGTAAATTGGAAAATTTAGAAATTAAAAAAGGCAATAAATAATAATAAAAATATAGTAAAGGACCACACCATTTAGGTAATTCACCCCTCGTGGACCTGCAGTATACAAAGGATAATGGATAAAAACACCTGTTAACACTTACACATACTTTCAGTATAGGGAAGTATTGATTTCATGCAAAATTTCAAAGTTGAGATTTTAACGGAAATAGTCGGGGGGGTCAATGGACCCCAAAAAAGTAATTTTTTAAAAATGTCTGTCTGTGGGTGGGTGGGTGGGTCCGTTACGCTCTATATCTCCGGAACGGCTGGACCGATTTTGATGTGCTTTGGAATGAGGGGGTATATCAAAAATTCACCGACAAAATAAGCTTTAAAAAAAAAACGAAACCGGAAGCGGAAGTTAGACATGTTTTTTTGGTAGCATTTTTTTCAGAAACTGAATTGTGGAAATTTTAATAGAGGAGATTAAAGAAGGCCTTAGGACAAATCGAACGATTTTTTACCGAACTCTCTAGTTTTAAAATAGCGGCCGCTACGAATTTTTGAACATTTCGACTTTAACGCCCATTTACTCAAAAACCAGTTATCTGATTGGAATCAACTACATCTTGTTTGGTAGCCCTTCAAGGGTACTATACCTTGAAATATAATTAATTTTAAAAAATATAAAAACGATCGCTATGACATCATTCCAAAATTTAGGAATTTTTCAAAAAAATATTTCTCAAAAACTGCTGCCCACACGTTTTTGTTTAAACTTTTTAAGCTGATAGAGCTGGGAATCCTCTACAATTGGTTTTTTTGCGCATTGCTATAATTTCACTGTGACGCCCTCTATGAATTTTTGAAAATTGAAAATTGGTACCCTTTTATTTATTTAATGGGGGGCAATAAAATATTTCTGTTAAAGCAATATAGCTCATCATTGATATCAAAATCCAAATATCATAATATTTTTTTGATACTTTAATATTTAGGGGGCTACTGTTCCCCCTCCCCCCCAAAATTTTCGCTAGAAAATTAAAAAATTGATTTCTACTTTTGTTTGCTCTAGGAGAATCTTTTTACAAAAAATCAAAAAATCGAATTTTTTGCCCCTTTATAATCTTTTTGTCAGAAGAATTTCACATACTTTCTACAGCAGTTGTATTCTTGTACTAGTTGTTTAATGTTCAGTGTAGGCTAACTTTTTTATTGTAATAGATAGACTCGCAAACCCAAAAGCAAAGTTGTAGGGCAAGTTCTTCTCGATTGTATTTAAGAAAAAAACTTGAGTTTCCAATTTTAATATGGCGGCCACGGTAAAAAATAACTTTTTTTAAATGGAAACGTGGCATTTTGGCTTTAAAATCAGAAAGGTTTTGAAATTCTAAATACAAATTAATAAGAGTAATTTCTTGCTAAAAATAATACTTCTCGAGTTATTAATATATTTTCAAATATCAATTTCCGCGCTTCCGTTGATTCAGTCCGAATATTTTACCCAACCTTATGCTTGCAGCGCAGCGGTCGGTCTTTCTTCAACCGCTTCAAGATGTTACAACTTATAAGAACTATTTACTTTAACTAGTCGTGTCTAGACAGATGTATATCGAAAGTGTTGGAAAATATAAAACAATGTATTTCAATGTATAGGAAAGTCCAGACGAAGTGTTTCGCTGATTTTTAGTTTTAGTTGTATTGTAAACTCCTGACGATAACCGTGATGGTTAAAACTCTAGTCGAGTAAATAAAAAACCAACAAATTATGAAACAATTACCAAGCGTTTTATTTTATTAATAAACTATTAATCTTTAATAGTTAAATATTTATCTTTCAGAGTCTATAGGAAACCGAATTGCAGCTGAATGTGTAGCTAAACAACTACTAACCCATCTCGATTCATATCAAAACACTGACGTCCTACTATCCCCTTGGCAAAATCACGCGTTCAACAGTCCCACTTCAGAAAAGTATGTCAAGATTTTCAGCATGAAAACTAAAGTGGAATTCACTGTATGTCACTTTCTTATTTACAGTGACGAGCCGTGGACAACAGAACAAGAGACACGTTTAAGAGAGCACGTTTCACGGCTGAAAGCAGAAAGGAGTAATATACAGGGGACTTATGTCACTTTAGAATCTCCACAAATTGAATCTACACCAATACGACCAGCAAGCACTCAAGAAGCTAGAAAAATGGATTTGGAAATGGCTGTACTCATGCAGGTTAAAATAATTATGTATTTTAACTCTTACTAATCACGAATGTGGAGCCCTGCGACAAATTTGAGTTTTATTGAATAAATATAACCGGCAATTTTTGATAACTCCCGTTTTTCTTAAGTGTATTTTTATGGGCAAATAATTGTTCCGATTTTTTTATATACAGGGTGTGCCAGACATTATTTTTGCTATGTTATTGTTTATTACAACCACTGACATTTCAGGAATTGATGGGCTTGAGAGAAGATAAAGCGGAACTGATATCAAAATTATTCACACTTGAAAAAGACAAAGGTACTATAGAATTAAAACTAAAATACGTTGAAGGTCAACAAAAAGCTCAGGCAGCTGCACTGAAAAACTTACAAGGACAGCTAAAGGACACTGAAGCACTTTTAGCCATAGCTACTCAAAACAAGGTATTATTTAATTACATAAAGGAAAAATGTTGCATAATTTGTTTGTAAATTTCAATTAATCATTAGGAACGAGGTTATTCAGATGCAGAACATGCACAAGGTGTAGAACTCGAATTAATTCAAGCTTTAGCAAGGGAAGCTCGATTGAAGGTAAGATTACAAGAGCTTGTCTCAACTTTAGAACAAGTCACTAAAAATGCAGAAGCTAGACTGTTGGAAGGGCGAGAAATGGTACATGATCTTAACCATACCAACAGGTAAAAATCATTAAGTAAGTAAACGTACACATATAAATTGTTAATTTTTATTTTAGCTTGTTAGCTGAAACAGTAGACAGGAACCACAAGAAATATCAAACCAGATTAAAGAAGATGGAGCAACAAATGCTAGCCATGGTTGAGCGTCACAACTCACAAGTATGTTACGTTTGAAATTATCTCAAAAAGTTGATAAAAATTAGTGCTGCAAGTTGGGTAATTTTTCTGTTGGAAATTTAATGAGCATTTGCCGAAATTTTCAGGTATTTAAATTTGCAGCCGTTTTCAGTAAACGGGTAAAATACACTGAACACAGTGCAATCTTTGAATGGCAGACAAGGCATTTTGTAGTGCCGCCAAATATTATTTTCAATAAAAGGAAAATGCTCTTTCATGGTATATACTTTTGTTTCAGGTAAAGAATCTTCAACAACGCATAGCTACATTAGAAACCCCTCCTACAAATAGTTCAGAGAATTCAGCAAATTCCGTAGCTGTTTAAAAGTAGCTCTTCCCTAGTATACATCATAATTTTACTTGTATTTTTGTACGTTCTGCTGGTTGTAGTTTATTAGAAAGTATCTAGTTCATTACATTAATTTAATCAGTGTCTCAAAAATCGTTTGCAATAAAAGTTGAAAATAATGTGGGCAATAATACAAAAAATACTGTTTTTAGGTGTTCATACTTGATTATTTTTTTGTGTTGTTTTACCTAACTAAAAGTGTGGAATTATTGTTTAATTGTTCTTTTATACTAGCTTCGTTATAAACATTTTCACCAATATGCTATAACATGTTCTTAGTGATCACATCTTTCTCAAAATTGACATTATCACCAAAATAACAAGAAATTATTATTGAATTTCTGCTGATTATGGCTTTGCTGTGGAATGTTGAAGTTTTCATTCTGAAATGGTGACCATATCATTTTTTGCACTGAAGATGGACGCTTTGCTGTTAATAAATTGTTATTTAACTTAAATATTTTACTTTTTGTTTTTTGTTATTGATAATCCATTTCTATTGGCTTATTGTAAAACTGTGCTTGAGACTTTATATTTAGAGGAGAGGTGGGCTAGTGCCATGAGTGTTTAAGTTGATCCTGTTTTAAAAGAAATTTGTATTTCAAGAAACTTCATTTTATTCAAAACAGATCCAATAAACAGTTAAGAAAAGTCCAACAAATGTCGCCTCAATATATATACCGGGTGTAAACGATACATGACCAACCCTTTTTTTTTCTTTATTTATTAATTAAAACATATGCAATTTGAAGTGATTAATACACACATTAATCCTATCCCATATAGCACAAGGATGTCCACTGGACATCCATCATGGATATTGTGGATGTCCATAGCACTTCCTATACGTAGTCTGTTTATCACAACTCTGGACGTCCTTAGAACATCCTTATTAGACTCCATAGGACATCTTCAGTGGACATTCATAGGACATCCTGAATGGATATCATTCAGATTTCATTGTTTTACAATATTGATGATACAATAAATATTTTTCATGTTTTTTATTTATTAATAAATGATTTTGATCAATACAGTATACTAATGTAATGAAGTATTCGTTTTACTTTCTAAATTAGCTCTTTCTTTAGCCCGCCGCAACCCAATTTTAATGCTCTCTTCAAACCTTTTCGTTGCAGTATTCTTCATAGCTTCTAGTCTGTAAAGACTGACCCACAATAACTACAAGAGAAATAAAAAGAATAAATTATAAATAATACTGTCTAAACACTTCGAACTGCCACAAACACTAACCAAAATCACAATTGCCAAACACCAAACCACACTGAGGCTGCATGCTGATGTATATAAATGAGTCATTTTATGCAGCGTACAATGTGTAAACTTCCATCAAGAATTTTTGCTGCGCAGTAGAAATTCGTTCACTGAACTGTAGGTGATTGGGCATAAACAACCACATTTTACCGCGAATGTTGTAAATTAAAAAAATTAATTTTTTTAAATTATTAGATTGAACCTAAAATGGATGTCCATAGGATATCCTGTACTATCTCGGATTATTAGATGTAAATTTCAATTCTTTTGCACTTTTGATTTCACCAGAAATGATTGCAGATTTCTTATTTTAAATGAAACACCCTGTATATTTTGACTTTTTGGAATCAGAATGCTTTAACTTTAACCTCTCACACAGTAAAGCGCATAACATTTAAATTACGAGTTTTATTTTTAAATTATTTTTTTACTTACACAAACCATTTCAGAAGAGTCATAGCACTCGTAGCGTGAAACATAATTTTGTCCTAAAAAAATATTGGATCCCAAAATCGTATTGAAAGCATACATCATACATAGAATTTTATTCTGATTCTAAAAATATCAAAATATACAGGGTGCTCCATTTAAAATAAATCTGGAATAGTTTCTGGTAAAATCAGAAGTGCCAAATACTGCAAATTTCATTTGCTTAACTTAATAAATAAAGAAAAAAGGGGGTTGAGCCGTATATATCGTTTATAAATTCAATTTGCTGTTTTGTGTTTTTAATTAGTCTAGCCAGATAAGTAGATATGCAATTAAAAACAAATGCATGTCTCACTGTGATTGTTAGTTAATTTAATGTTTTTAACAGTTTTTAATAGTAACATGAAGAATTATACAAGGCCGACTGATGCAACGTTGCAGTGTAGTTGAGACAACAAACAGATATATTTACGATAAGAATATAGGATTAATAAGTATGAAAGCAGTATTGGTAAGATTTATATAAATAAAAATGTAAGATGGTAATGCTTAAGGCTTGTGTGATAATATTACTGATAACTAATGAAAATTAGATCGGCAAAGCTGAAAAATTAACCATTTCCTTATTTCAGTACAAATTAGTAAAAGAAATTCCAGTAAGAAAATTATTTAAGGTTACAGAGTCTTGCCTGAATTGTGTAAAAAGTGTTTGTATTTAAGTAAACATATAAACATTAAACAATGTTAATTTTGTATGGTTATACTTTTAAAGTGTTAATATCTTAATAAAAGCATAATGTATAGCAAGTGTTGGTTTATTTTTCGTCCATTTTGCAATTTCAGTTATATTTAAAATTTTTACTTTTTACTATTATTTTCGTGAAAATTTTTTAAATTGAGATCTTGACGGTAATACATGTTTTGGACCTTCAAGTAATCCAAAAACTGGTTTAAAAAAAATGTTCATGGGTGGGTGGATTTTGATGAACTTTGGTATCTGGAGATATATCTAAAATTCAACGATAAAATAAGCTTTAAAAAAATCCAAAATGGAAGCGGAAGCTAGACATGTTTTTTTTGGTAGCATTGTTTTCCTATGCCAAATTATATGAATTTGAAAACAGAATAAAAACAAATCAAACGCTTTTTTCCCAACTTTCTAGCTTTAAAATGACAGTTGTTACGAATTGTTGAAAATTTTGACTTTAGCCCCTTATTACTTAAAAACAGGTTGACAGATCGCGTTTGAATATTAGATCGTAATAGCCCTATAGAGACACAATCGTACTGTGCACCAGAATTTTCAAAAAGTTAAAAGCTGTAAAGTGAAAAAATTTCCAAAAAATTATTGCTAAAAACAAGCAACACGATTTTTTTAAATTTTGTAGGCTCATAGAACTGAGGATGAGCTACATTTTTGTGCTTGTATTAGCTCGCAAATTTCTTTATGAATTTTTGAAAATTTGAGTTTCAATGTCAATTTACTCCAAAACAAGTTATCATAATGGGATTAAATTTGATATGGGAAATGCCCTAATAGTCCAGTCAAATTAAACCAATTTTCGACAAATAAAAACATTAATCGGTAAAGATCTGAAGTTTGGTATACATGCTTATTACGGTTTCCCATTGAACATACTAAAAGTCCCCGTCAAAATCTGTTGCGCTCGAGCCGCTATCTTGGAAAAAAGGTACACTTTTTCAGTTTTTTGCCTATATCTCGGCAACTATAACTGATACGAAAAAATAGTTCAGATGAAAAATGTAGTTTATTAAATTGTCTATAAAAAAGCATATTAATATTTTTTTTGTATCTCCAATACTTTAGCTGTAATCTGACGTTGAATAGCAAAATTATTTTAATTTTTGTCCTCGATTTGCCTTTTTTGTTTCTGTACACTGTAAAATCGGTAAAAAATATTTTTTGAAATTTAATCCCTGAAACTACAAAGAAAATGTTTAAAATTAAAATTGTTGGAGCAACAAAATGATTTGCAACATATCGTAAGAATTTTCAATGACGCTAATGCCACTCACGATGAAATTGCTCACGCTGGAGAACGTTTTTTCTTATCTGTATATAATGCGCCAGCTAGTGAGAGATCTTTAAACCGACATCGTTATTACACCTTCAGAAAATTCTCGTACAAGAGTAAGCCAAATCTAGCATTATTACCCCCTACGGCTGCAGCCACCCAGCAACACTCATTTCGTGTTTATCAGCAAGTCCAGAAATGGCGTGGATATGAAAAATCTCCCGAACTGTGGGGTTGGAGGAAAGTCCACGATTTCCTTGACGCTGTTCAGACACTGAAGGCTCCTGCTCCAGATTCCGTGCTCTCATTACTCTCATGCCATTGTAAAAAGGGATGTATGTACCTCATCTTGTGGATGCCGGAAAGCCGGACTAAAATGCACAGCGATTTGTGGATATTGCCAACGTATCGTGTGTTTCAACTCGAACAGAAATCTCAGCATTGAAGACGAGAGTTCTATTGAGAGGGAGTTTTATGAGGAACCTTTCAACGCGCCTCACAGCCAACTTGAGTACGACGACTTCGATGATGCCAACCCCGATGAACCACTTCCACCAGATGATTGGGCTTCAGACAATGCTACACCTAGTACGAGTGGCATGCAACGATTTTAATTGGTAAGAATAAACGAACTTTCACCCATCTAAGAAATACTAGCACAATTTTCAATGAATTTAATGATTTGTCATTTATTCATCATTTTTACAGGTCATGAAGCTGCAAAAAACCATTTGCACAACAGTTTCAAGTGCTCAGGAGACTTTCTTCTCTATTCGATGTCGGATTACAGCTAAAGTATTGGAAATACAAAAAAATATTAATATGCTTTTTTATAGGCAATTTAATAAACTACATTTTTCATCTGAACTATTTTTTCGTATCAGTTATAGTTGCCGAGATATAGGCAAAAAACTGAAAAAGTGTACCTTTTTTCCAAGATAGCGGGTCGAGCGCAACAGATTTTGACGGAGACTTTTAATATGTTCAATGGAAAGCCGTAATAAGCATGTATACCACAATTCAGATCTTTACCGATTAATGTAAAAATATCAAAAATTTGACTTTAACTGTAAATTCCAAAAAATCGTACCTATTTTGCGACGCAGCACGTAGAAGAGTTGCACCATAAAAAAATCGGTAAAATCAAAAAGTAGAGCACCTAAAACCAAGTAAGTCCCGGACATGTATATGTCAACTCGAATCATCGTTAGGCCCTTAAGGCTTCTTTCCTTCCCCTGTACTACGCTACTGGTACAAAACTTTCCGCAGTCGCGATTCGTTTACCGCCGCGTTTCCGAGCGTCTTGGTTCTAAACGGGTGGGGTTGCTCGCGCACCTAAACAACTCCGTAAAATATGCCTATTTCTGTGTAAACCACTTTGTTTGCTATATTCTGTTAGATTCATCCTTATTTTTAAACTACCACTGGTCACCCTTTTACACTTTAATCGAGTTTTCTTCTTGCAGAAATTTATTAAGTGAAGGAACTTAAATTTTCGGTTTCCAAAAATTCGTAGAAAAGCGTCACACAGAAATCAGCAGATTTCCAACATTTTGATAATAATTTTCACATAACACAGTGTTCAATGTTGTATAAAAATTTTTTTACCTATATACATATTTTTATACATAGTAACATTTCATCATGCTAGAGTAACCACATTACGAAATTTAATCCTGATTGAAAAAATTCGTTTCCGGAGAAAATACCACCTAAAGAAAAAATTCCGTTTCTGGTTTCGGATTTTTTTTTAAATTTTATTTTGTTTGTGAGTTTTTGATATACCACGACATGTCAAAGCTCATCGAAATCAGTCCATCCGTTCGGGAGTTATGATGTACCACACACATACCCACTCGCTCGCAGACAATTTTTAAAAATTATTTTTTGGGTTCCTTATACTGAAAGTATAGGTAAGTCAAAATGAGCAAAGTACTTTGCCTAGACCTGGACTTTTCTATACTTTAGAAATTGTTATTTATCATGTTTTCAAAACTATTTTTGTATCAACGTTTTACCTGCCACTAGCAAGGTCCGTAGAAGTCATATTTGAAAGTTGATTATCACAGACCTTACCTACTAGTACCTATAAGATTGCAGCACTCTAATCACAAAGCGTATGTAGCAGATGGAGAAGATTTATTTAATATTTCTAAACTTTGTCTGACATGGTGGACACTTTCAGAAATGCAGTTTTGACATCAATACTTGCAACATAATTACATGCGTCAGAAAACTTAACGGATGATTTCTATTGACATATCAGAAAAACATTCAAATAAGCAACTATTCCCAAGTTGTTATTGGAACATTGTACAGAGATCGCTTATTCATATGTCCCCATAGATAAAAAAGTCCAGCGAGTTCAAATCTGATTGTCTTGGGGGCCAGAGATTTTTGATCGTTTGTCACTAACACTAATTTCAAATTATGTTGGCAACAGTCACATGACAACTAATTCTGTGTGGCGGGGAACAGATTACAACACCTTGTATTTCTAGGGATTTAAAATTCTCTTACAAAAAATGTTTTTACCTTACCCCATGGCCGCGCCTTTCAGGACGTGCGATGTGTGCACTGCACGCAGGCGCCATCGCAAAGAAGGCGCAAAATCGTCAGAAAAAGCAGCTAAATAAAATACCTGAACCCTAACAATGCCTACATCAGCAAACCACCGAATGAAACCCCCCTGAAAAAGGGACTTCCCCAATCTCCATTATATTTTGCTGTATCGTTCCGAAGCTGTACAAACCTAAGGTGAAAAATCGATTTGAGATTTCAACGGATAAACATTGGTATTTGGTTGCAACTAAAAAACACAAAATGTCACAAAACCGAGAGACTGCTTCAAAAAATAGGGGGGAGGAGAAGGGTGTTCTATCAATATAGACGCGCTTGCGCTCGTTTAAACTTTATCAAAAAACTGTCAAAAAATACTAGAATACTTGTAATAAGGTTTTGTTTAGTTCCTTATCTTTGTAGTATTTTCAAAGTAGCCCAAAAACGTAGTATAAAAGAAAGGCATTTTACATTTAAAATTTTATTTAAGCTTTTACAAATCCGAAGCCAAAATACAGTGTAAACACTTGCCAAAAATGTGGATGGATTTTACAGAAAAACCATACTTTCGGAATGTTCCGGCAGAAATACTTTAAAGATCATATAGAAGTAGTAGACTGGGCCTCAAGCGCTTGTGAACTACAAGCTTCAGTTTCGGCCGCCTGAGCTTCTGCACATGGACGACGACGTTTACGACAAGACCTCTTCCTGCGCTTCTTTGGACAGCAAGACCTCTTCCTGCGCTTCTTTGGACAGCAAGACCTCTTCCTGCGCTTCTTTCCACAGCTCCTTCTCCTGCGGTTTCTACCACAGCTACTTCTCCTTCTCTTCCGCGAACAACGGCTCTTACGTTTCCGTTTTGGTACTCTGCATGCCTGCTTCTCAAACTTTTTTCTTTGGCAAGCAGACATCCTGCACCAACAGCGAGCTCCTGCAACTGCTATCTTTTTAGCCGGCCAGTCACAGTGTTGTTTTCGAAATTGTCGTAAGAAGTTCAAGAATGGATTTCGTGTCATCTTACCAGGACAGCAGGTTGGTTTGCAAGACGAACGGCGCTTTTTCTTGCAGCTACGGCGCCTCTTTTTACAAGAACGTCTGCGTTTTGGCGTACAAGATCGAGCGCGTTTCTTGCATCGGCTGCGACTACGGCACATTTTAAACTGTTTTCACTCTTAAATTTAGAAGAAAACCCGAAAAAATTTCTCCGTCACGAAATAATTTTACTGTAGTATTTGAAAAAACATTTTAAACTGTAAACAAATAATTTATCTATGACGACCTAACAATTTTGTTTTAGATTCAACACCGATATCTTAAATGTAATATTATAAGCAAATAAAATATTATTTTTTCACGACCTTCTGGATTGGGTGCTAAATGTCTTCGATCGTTAAATGTCCACTACTAAAAGCAAATCAAGGTGGAAAATGAAAACAGTTTGGTGGTCACTAAGTGTCTAACTAATATATTATCCTCTAAAACTACTACTAGTGGATTATACGTTTTAGAGCTTCACGAGTCTAAGAAAGAAGAATTTGGTGCTATTTGTGTTGTTAGCTTGCATCCACCATCTAAGAAAAACATTTGCATTTTGGCGTAACAAACACCTCCGCAAATTGAGCAAGGAAAAGCACCAAAAACTTAAAAACTCCTAAAAGTTAACGACATCTTAAATGAATTCGCCATAAAAAAATACTCCAATGCAAGTCGTTTTCTATAAACTAATGTTAATAGACAATATTGTGTTTTTACGGAACAAGTTTATCACCAACGAAAATAAGGTATACAAGGGCTGTTATAGTTGTAGTAATATTTAAAATTTAAATTGGTAATGGTATGTCACTGGTAAACGTAGATATGTCTTATTTTTAATTTGCCTATAACAAAACTGGAGGTGGGGGTAGGGGCCTATTATGAAAGCCTGCGGGGGGGGGGGGGGGCTCACGGTTAGCGTTATGCCATTGTTCGTGATAGGATGTGATGCTAACGCACTCCATATTATTTGGGGCAGCAGTGACACAAATAAAAGAAGTGAGTACCTCCTTCATTATTTGGCAACTAACAATATAGGCATTTACAACGAGGAAAATAAGCCTACATTTATAAATAAGATACGTCAGGAAGTTCTAGACTTAACCTTGGCAAGTTCATTTATAAGTAGCAAAATAGTTAACTGGGTTTCGAACCATAACCGTATAAGTTTTGAGATGAAGGCAATCAATACACGCTTATAGGAAAACAGAATTCTTCGGCTAGCAAATTGGAGTATCTATAAAAAACATATAAGAACAATAGCTGACAATGGAAGAAATTCAATTGAGACCATTGAAGATCTAGAGATCTGCGCCATGCAGCTACAAACCCTCATAACTTTATCCTATGAGAAAGACTGTCTTGTGAAACAAAGGAGTACTGATAGGTCATAGGGATCTACCTTGGTGGAACAAGGAGCTTGATCAGCTAAGGTCAAACGTAAGAAAATTTTGGAATAGTGCCAAAAGCATAAGAAATTGGGAGCTATATAAAAGGGCACTAACCTACTACAACAAAGCTGTAAGAAAATCTAAATGACGAACATGGAGAAGGTTCTACGAAGAAATAGACAAATTGTCTCCGGCAGTCCTGGTTGTCATGGGGGCCAGTGAACAGGGCTTCCACAGAAATTCCAATTTTCAAGAAAATGAACGTTTAACGAGAGTGGCGGTAGCTTAGAGGTTGAGCGCTGGTCTCTACCGCTTAAGGTCTGGTTCGACTCCCCGCCGCAGCCAAAATGCCGCAATGAAAATCTATGCAGCAACCCGCCACTCAAATTCCTCAATCTGGTGTAGGCAGTCGTGGAGTCTTAATGCCTAAAATCTGCTCTGGTACTAGTCGTTCAGATTCTACGTTAATGTGAAGCTGAAACCCATACACATACACTCTAGAGACTCACCACTACTGACGCCTGAATGCAAGGGATTATGGATTGAAATGAGTAACTGACCTTGGTTAGCTCGTTTAAAATCTTATTTTGGTTTTTTACTCCATCAATAATAAATTGAAACTTAAAAATGCAGCACTGGCATGATGAAAATCGATTTAAATTAAAGAATAAATTCATTTTCTTGATTTTTTTATATAGCATTTTAGTTCAAAAGCAAAAGTTAACCCCTTTGGACGTTGACAGAGAGCTAACTTCAAGTAGTGACTTTTCAAAAGTCAATAACAGTTGTGCGACAAAAAAGGCGAGAAGAAAGCAACTGTTATAAATACTTATTTTGTTTTAAAGTTTAATAAGTTAAAGTTTTAAACTTGTTAAAATTATTCTTATATTTGACAATTTAATTTTTTCATTAAAAATGTATATGTTTGTAATTCTGTTGTGAAATAATGAATGTTTAATTTTTGTTAAAATAAAAATAATAGTAACAGCAATAAACCAAATATTAATGCATTTATTTGGCTCTAGAGCGCCGACCATACTAAATCCAGCTCTGGCTATATAACTTTTTAGAAAGCATTTTTGGACATAAATGTTTATGTGAATCTTTTTCCCTGAAATATCAGTAGGAACGGCCCGGTGAAGTTTTGCCAAGAGTTTTGATACAACTGAAAACTGTGAAGTGATTATTATTAAAATTATATTCAAAATTTTGGAAACTTTCATAATAATTGGCCACACGACTTTTTACTTTCCCATACCTTCGGTATAGGGAAGTATTGATTTTATGAAAATTTTCGAAATCGAGATTTTAACGGAAATACTGGGCGCCATTTTGAAATTTTTTTTAAAAATAAAAAAGGGGTCAAATGACGCCTCATTTGAAAGGTCTTTTAGTTCCGCGTCTGATCCTAGAGTTTCAAAGAAAAATATTCAGCCATAACAAAATGGCGGGCTTTAAACAAATGGACTGACTCAATTCAAAATTGTTTTGATTTTTTTATCCAGTAGTCCACTTTTTCATTTGCAGAACAATATTTTCTCAGAAATATCTTAGGTGGCTGGAAATGATATTGAAAACGTTATGTTCCAACAAGGCGGTGCGCCGCCTCATTACTATAGACCTGTTTCTGACTTTCTCAACGGACATTTTCTTGGAAGATGGATTGGTAGGCGGGGGCCTGTAGAATAGTCGGCTCGCTCCCCAGATTTAACTTTCTTAGATTTTTTTCTATGGGAATATCTGAAATCGAAAGTGTACAGAACCCGTCCAGAAACAATTGAAGAACTGGAGCAACGCATTACAGACGTTTGCAGAAATATCACTCCAGAAACTTATGAAAATGTAAGGCAGGAATTTTATAACCGACTTTTTATGTGCCAAGAAGTGAATGGTAAACATTTCGAACACTTAATTTAATTTATTTTTGCTTTGATTCTTAGTTTCTTTTAATAGACTTCTTTATCTTCAAACATTGTCATTTTGTTATCGCTGAATATTTTTTTTAAGCTCTAGGATCAGACGCAGAACTAAAAGACCTTTCCAATGAGTGTCACCCGACCACCCTTTCCATTTAAAAAGAAAGTCAAAATGGCGCCCAGTCGCCATTTTGGAGGATACAAAATTTTAATATAAGCTGAAAAATAGTATTTAATTTCCCATTAAAGCACACCAAATGTTGTGGTAAAATATCAAGTCGTTCAAAAGTTAGTCGGGGGGGGGGGTTACTTTATAGACACGGCGTATATCATATTCACTGTACTACTTTGCACAAGCTAGCACCGTGTTGTTGGAGCGTAGGGATCTCAACAACTAAAACAATGAATTTACTTAAACACAATTTAATTATTACCCCGCCACTCGGATGGGTGACCAATATAGGGGGATATCTGCAACAGACCCTGCTTCAGAGGGCACGTTAAGCGTCGGTCCCGGTTGTCATACTAAGATCTTGGGCAATCGTAAACCATTTAGATTTTAGTGGAACTTTTTCTACGTTGGACGGGTACGGCCAGCCTCCTGCCCGGCATACGTGCGAAGATGGCTTACAGAATCCGCACTAGCTGCGGGTATTAAACAGACCATTGCCCTATAATAAAAGGAAGGAGAAGAAGAAGACTATAAAATAGTAAAGTCAATATTACTTACCACTTACATAAGGTATCTAGAAATTCCAAATTTGTATAAACACAAATAATAAAAAAAAAGTCTTTCAATCCGAGCCCCCTGAGGTTAGTCGGCTCGGCCCGTCTGGGCCCTCCCGTAGGTACGTAGTTCCGCCACTGGTGTTAAAATTAAAATTATCATAAAAACGCAGCGGCCGCTATTTTAAAGCTAGAGAGTTCGGTAAGAACGTTTGATTTTCTTGGTGGAGTTTTTTTAATCAAACTTATTTCAGATTTCCACACTTCAATTTCTGAAAAAAAATGCTCGCCTAAAGCACGCCTAAATCGGCCCTTCCGTTCGGGAGATGGAGTTGCACAACTGGGCACACTCACAGCCAGATTGTTTTAAAAACTACTATTTTGAGTTCTAAAACAAGCATATCCGATGATAAAATTAATTACTTTCTTATACGTTATACAATAAATTCAACAAACTTGCTTTTTTTATCATTTATTTTGTAAACACATTTAAAAAGAAATTTACGTATTACTAATATATAGGTAGGAGGTAAAATCCACATAACTCTGTAATCGATCGTGACTCTCCAAACATCCCTTTTAGGCTATTACGTGCAGTTTTGCATAAATATGTTACAGGATAATACAACGGAAGTAGACATGCGCTTTTGGACAAGGGTACCGGAAGTACGATTGGACCACAGGGGGTCTGCTGCCGCCAATGACACGTAACCACGCCTTCCCTTTTATTAAAGAGTTTCGAAACTGTTAAATTATCTAATGAGGCCAGAGGCCTGCTTTAAAAGAAAAGAGATGATTTTAGCATGTACACTTCTAATTACTAAAATACAAAATCAATAAATCGAGGAAGGTCGTATGAATGAACGATTGATTGTCTCACTAAGCTTTCAGAAATTTTCGAAAACATAACATTTTCTGTGTTATTAGAAAAGATATTTTACAAATCATTATTTGTATACACTTAACGTTGCACATGGAACAATAAGAGTTTTATAAATTTACAGATCTAAATGGAAAATGTATGTTTGTGCACGATAGATGGCAGAGGGGGGGGGCGATATGACCAGCAGTTTAATATATATAATTATTGCTTTTAGAAAAAAACTTTACAAAATTCACTGGCATAATACACTGCTCTAAAGAATGTACTCTTTAAGTTGGTCTAGAAAGGACATAAAACATCCAGTATAATTTCATTAATTAAATTGTATAGATGTAAAATACTTAAAAGTACTAAATTGTTCGAAAATGGCGGAAAATTAGAGAGTGCTTACACGAATATGTAATTGCATAAATGCTGTACATCGTAAGCGTTATTTTGTCCTTTATTTGATTATAAAATGATTTTTGTTTGATAAAGACGACCAAAAAAGGTGCAAAAAAGTAAAGTATGGAATAAATCTAATACACTTTCTAACAGTTCATTTTAGGGCTTTCAAGAGCTGATCTGTTCTAGAAAAGGGCCAACACAGCGAGCAGCGCAGCTTCACTACTAATAATTTGTAAAAAGCAAATTTTATTATTGTATGACTAAGGATGTATAAATTCATTAGAGAATTTTAAAAAGTTTTTAAAATTCTTGACGTAGGTACACTATTTTATAAAATAAAAATTGTTGCAACGCCCATGTCATCTAACACGACTACATAGTGAAGTGCAGCGAATTATGCGGATTTCTCTATCGCTGCACCAAGTACGTGGTTACCATGACAACGTGTTTCCCACCAACCCAACTTACTCCAAGCGTCATGAACGGTATTAACAGTCTTTCGCTTTTTGCTTAGAGTTCTTTACGAGTAATTCTTAGATAACGAAGTGTCGGTGTTTCATTGTGAGTGTTTTTTTAATACAAAATATTTTCTTTGTATGACATTGTGCGTGTTTTATTAAAACGCCTTTGTCAAGGTTTAATAGTGAATATTACAAATACGTTTTAGGTTTGGAAAGAACGATGCCGACATTAGCAGTAAGTAAAATGGTTAATGTTAAAAGTAACGGCAATTTATACAACAGAAAGTTAAAAAAAAAAAGAAAAACAGCTTTCTGGCCTTGTTATTTCATGAATAAAACTACCGTTTAATTCATTATTACACTGCTCGTATAGTGAATCTGTAGATGCAGTTATTAGAAATTACAATAGGAAATATGACAAAAAGTTTTCCTGAGATGCCGGTGCTCAGCTCCCCCCCCCCCCCCCCCGGCGTTTAGAAAAGTCCAAATTAATTTTTTACAAAAATGCCTCAGCTGTTTCTAAATTCTAAACCCGAGCCGCCGCATTGACAGCTAAGTGATTAACACCTCCTCGGGGGTCAATCTTCCTAGCTCTCGGTAATTCATCACCCCACGACGTTCGTCAAAAAGTAGCGAGGTACCCGGTCAGGGCGAACCGTAACCACGCTGACTCTGTTCCAATTAATTGTCCAAAATCAGGCCGTGGACTGCTCTGATAGTGCTAGACCGCCAAGATTGGGTCGGTAGTCGGTCTAATTACAGTGACCGGTATTTGAACAGAGTCAGGCGAAAGGGAGAATATAGTTGTTCAGAAGCAGGTTCTCGACTACTCTGATAGTACTAGACCGCCCACATCGGTCGGTAGTGGGTCTGATTACAGTGACGGGTATCTGAACAGGGTCGAGGATGAGAATTAAGTGGCCCAGTACTTCGATAGTACTAGACTGCTCAGATTGATCGGTAGTCGGTCTGATTACAGTGACCGGTATCTAAACAGATTTGGGAGGGAAAAATTTAGTCGTTCGGAAGCAGACTGTGCAATGCTCTGATAGTACTAGACCGCCCACATTGGTTGGTAGTCGGTCTGATTACAGTAACCGGTATCTGAACAGGAACGGAAATGAGAATTGACTTGTCTACAAGCAGGCCGTGGACTACTCCGATAGTACTAGACCGCCCAGATCGATCGGTAGTCGGTCTGGTTACAGTGACCGGTATCCGAACAGGGTCGGGAATGAAAAAAATTCTGGGCATGAGAGGTTCAAGTTCCGGAAGCTTCAATTCTTACAACCCAGGTCTCGCAAAAACCGGCACGTCCTTTCTACGTTTCTAATCTTTACCTGCAGTTAATAGGTTTCCTGCCAAGACAAATTTATAACCGAATGGGGTTTCCCCAACATTCTACCTGAAACCCAGTTAATTACATAAATACTGAGGGGAGCGAGGAATCTTGCCATTCCAGAGCGACTTAGATGTTGCTTTGCAGGCGCTAGTACGCTCGCTCCAACCTCGTGAAATCACCAATTAGAAGGATCTTGAACCTCTTCGGAGGAGATGAAGGGTTGAGTGTGTAAGGGTCCATATCACAACGCCAACTGTTCACAACGCCAACCGATGATTTTGAGTGTTCATAACGCCAACCGTGATCATAAAGCCAACTATACGCTGCTGTTCATAACGCCAACCGTGATCATAAAGCCAACTATCAACCTCTGATCACAACGCCAACCGTGATCATAAAGCCAACAATCGAGCTCTGGTCACAACGCCAACCGTGATCACAACGCCAACTGATCAGAATGCTAACTGATTATTTTTAGTTTTCATAACGCCAACAGTGATCATAAAGCCAACTATGAACCTCTGTTCATAACGCCAACCGTGATCATAAAGCCAACTATCAACCTCTGGTCATAACGCCGACCGTGATCACAACGCCAACCGTGATCACAACTCCAACCGATTATTTTGAGTTTTCATAATGCCAACCGTGATCATAAAGCCAACTATCAACCTCTGATCATATTATATGCTGTATGCCCTCATTATTTAATTGATCACTTTCATGTTGTGAAAAAACACAAATTGTTTTTTTTAAGGAAAAAGCTGTATTAACAAAAACGAGTTTTTTACATCTCCATCACAAACACACATACATTTTGGGAAAAACATGTTTTTGTAATCGTGGCACCTCAAAAGTCAAAACCCGCATATCTGTCAAAATTTAAACCTCCGAAATTTTGACGACTACATAACCTGCCTCTAACTATACTAGGAAGAAAAAAATATATATCGATTTAAAAAATCAAAGGTACAATTTGCATGTATTTGGCGTTGTGATCACGGTTGGCGTTATGATCAGAGGTTGATAGTTCGCTTTATAATCACGGTTGGCATTATGAAAACTCAAAATAATCGGTTGGCGTTGTGATCACGGTTGGCGTTGTGATCGCGGTTGCCGTTATGATCAGAGGTTGATAGTTGGCTTTATGATCACGGTTGACGTTATAAACAGAGGTTCATAGTTGGCTTTATGATCACGGTTGGCATTATGAAAACAAAAATAATCAGTTAGCATTCTGATCAGTTAGCGTTGTGATCACGGTTGGCGTTATGACCAGAGCTCGATTGTTGGCTTTATGATGACGGTTGGCGTTGTGATCAGAGGTTGATAGTTGGCTTTATGATCACGGTTGGCGTTATGAACAGCAGCGTATAGTTGGCTTTATGATCACGGTTGGCGTTATGAACACACAAAATCATCGGTTGGCGTTGTGAACAGTTGGCGTTGTGATCAGGTCCCGTGTGTAACCATTGAACTGTCCGTTTCTCACAAATGTGGCATTTTTGGTATACCTCCCCCTCCCCATATTAGAGAAAGGCCAATGCAGGCGCAACTGATTGACTTGTTTGGAAAGTTTACAGAATGTACGTTTAAAAAAAATAATACGTTAAGATAAGTTTATTTTAGTGTTTTAATTCATTATATTTATTGGTTATGAAATTAGCATCAATCTTACATCTTAGGCTTTACATTCACAAACCCCTAAGACTGTAGATGGGAGGTTAATAAGAGGAAAGCTTTTCTTCTACGAGAAAACTGTCGTATGATTTCAAATCTGAAAAACGAAGAAAACAAAAATTCAAAAATATTACGAGATAAGACAACAAAATTATCATCTTTTTTCAGAAAAAAAAATTGTGGTGGATTGTTTCACGCCAAGTAAATCACCCACATACATTCTTTAATGTTCTATAGTAACAAAATGGCAATTTCGTGATAATATTTAGTTTAACATTTGATAGTCTTTAAAATTTTGAAAATTATAATTTTAAAAAACGTATCGTAGGTATGCTTATTATTAATATTTTATCAGCTGATCGTGTTGAAATGTGCTACCAAATACATCTTTTTTGGCCCATTTTTTCAATAATTCAAAAAAAAATGTAATTCTACTTTTTCTACGTTACATTTCACAGGTTGATTTATAAATTTATTTGCATTCTCATAAGACCTACGTAAAATCGTAAAAATATCAGAAACATGACAACTTAATTATTTTCAACAACTATTTCATAATTTACTAACGAGGATTTCACGTTAATTATTCACTTTTAGTAGTAATTGTGCATTATAAAAAAGAAAGTATATTTAACGTTTGCGTGGCTCACATTTTCAACTTTTTTCATAAAATCATTGACGTTTTGGAATAATAATAATTAACAAATAATTACAATACACTGTTTTATATTAAATTAACATGCTTATACTAACATCGCAGACAATTTCCGTAGAAATATAAAAATCAAATTACTTCCTTATCTATCAAAAATTTCAAATACAAAAACAAAAACATTCCACGGTCCTTCCCGAGCTATAGCTTTTATCACTTCTAACTTATTAAAATAATTAAATAATTCACAGCCAAATATGCACTTGTGATCTCAAAAGGGCGTGTTTAGCAAAAGGGGCGTCGTTGCATCCCCCACCGTTATTCAGGTGCTACACGGCGTCGGTGTCCTTAATCATACACAGCCTGTCATCCCCTTAGACGGTCAATCTTCCCTGTGATTTCTATCAGTCAAGTCATCCCCAATGTTTGTCACGAATATCAATCGCTGTCAGTAATTTTTACTCCTCGTTGTATGAACGTGGTTGTTAATGAAAAAATTATGGTGTTCCTAGAATAAATTCGTGCAAGGGATGAACCAGGATCAAGAGGTTCCGACGTCCTCGACTGAGTTCACAAGATTTGTAAGTTCAAATTTGGATTAACTTTTTCATGTTTGTGTTTGGTTTTAAGCGATGAGGATGCAAAACGTAAATGTCAGTGTAGGGGAACCCCCATAAATTTAAATCTATATGTTAATTATTGCTTTCGTTGAGAAAGTCGAATAGGTAAATTATAAAATGTCTTGTACGTCTCAAGAATTTGTGAGACATTTCACAAAATTAAAAACTCATAACAAAAATTCTAGTTTTACCGTTTGTCAGTTTTTTTGCGATATTTTTGCGTTTTAATATGCTATGTTAGGTTTTTGTTTGATATAACATTTGCTATGAAATTTATTGAAGCAAGACAAGATCTTTTTTCTCTTCAAATTTCTTTGTTTGGATTTTGCATACCAGTCTTAAATGATACTTTTTACTACTGCTGTGCAATAGTGCCTGCAGCTTCTTTAAGAGATAGCAATACTTTAATTAAACTCCATAATCCGTTTCCCACACTGCCCGAAGGTGCCTACAAGGTGTAAACCGTTTTAACTAACTTTTTGCTACATTAAAATTTTAAATTTGCTTTTTATTTTAATAAATATTATGGTTAATATGATAACAAACCAAACATTACTTACCACAAAAGTGACATCTTCACTTTAGAAGTGGAACCACATATCCTGCACTTAATTCGCCGACGTTTCGTTATCAGTTACATGACAACATGGAACTGCATGTGGGCTTCTACTGGAACACAGCAGACAACAGTACACCGGATGAAGTTCCATAAACAAGGACGAAACGTCGGCGAGTCAGGGCTGCCACTGAAGCATCACAATATGGCAGTTCTGGTGGTTGAAGTTTAACACAAGGTGTTTCGAAACTGGAGTTATTGTAGTTATGAAAGTTATTAGCTGTTGAAAACAGCATGTCATTATGTATTTGTTTTATAACTCGTCATTTGTTTAAATTTAGTTTCTAATTTGATATTATGCAAGTGCAATAACGTTTATTATGTGACTAAAGTGCGAAAAAATGGCCACGTGTACAGGTACCGCTCGTTCTGCTTGATTGTTAGAAGCCCCGAGTGCTATCAACCTATAATATTTTCGGTTCGAATAATTGCAGGCATTCTTTTACACTTTGGACGGAATTCAACATAATAAATGGTATTAAATAAAATACTATTATTTTACTTCAACAATAATTATTTATTTTAACCTTATACGCATTTCGACATGTTTACACGCCATTATCAAAGGTAATAGTGAAAAGTAAACAGTTGGTGTTGCTATAGAAACAATTAAACTTGGTGACTTGATCTCTTGAATTCACACTTATTGGACGTTTTGGAATGAGAGAAATCAAATCATCTGCAAAGACTGATAATTAACATCAAGTCACCTAGTTCTATTGTTTTAGTATAATATTACCTTTGATAATGACATGTGAACATGTCGAAATACGTATAAGGTAAAGATAAATAATTATTTGAAGTAAAATAAAGTATTTTATTTACTATCAATATGAACTTCAACGAAGTAAAGCTGGAAACTATTAATAAAATAATAAATGATATTGCACGATTTTAAATTAGGAACTAAATTACTAAACTAGATTAAAGACAGAAAATAAAAATTTCTTGAACCGTAACCGTAATTATTATAATAATCTACCGGTATTTTTTCGTTCCGACAATGTTAGGACTGACATTTGTATTTACTACTTAATCTTTGCATTCCGCATGTTCAGCCCTTTTGGTTGCCCCTTAAGGTTGTAGCCATAACAATGATTAGAGCTATTAATGCTTCCCAAACGCGAATACATACATTTTTCTTTTTTATTCCCAATTACTTAATTGTTGTGTAACTAGCAGTCAGTGTACACGACAACAAACAGTAATAATAACCACATTTTCAAAAAATTGTGAAATTAAACTTTTTAAAATGTAAATTCGCTCGGGATTCGAACTCTCGACCAACCTATGCCACACAACACTGTACACGCGTTCTAGCACTGAGCTACGGCGTCTGTTAATAGCAGACGTTAAAATATAGGACACATACAACACGTCATCCGGCGGCCAAAGTTAAATTGCCGGTAAACTACGCTGCGTGTTATCCGATGATGGTATACAGTATATCGGCAAAGTGTTGCCAGCCGGCACTGGCCAGCTAGTCACTGTGATATATCGTAGGGAGACAGTTAATTAAGCATTTAATTAAGCATTTCATAAAAAGCTCTAGCATGGTTTCAGTCACATTGTCGCAGATTTGTATATAGGTTTACTAAATATACAACTTCAGCTTCTGAACAAGTGAAGAAAGCGGCCATTTTGTAGAAGGTCAAAATATCAACTTAAAATGCAACATAGCACGCTTACAGTAACGCAGCTACAAAAGAAGTACTACATTGAACATATGATATGCATTTGCATACTACTAAATAAGATAAGTTTAGTTAATTGGTAACTATCTGTTGCAATATTTTAACTTTTTGCGTATACCCTCTTTGGTACGCAAAGAAACTATTACAGGATTTATGTCAGAAGGCTTAGTTCATGTGATGTAGACGGAATAGGTTCTGGAAGTTCTACTGGTAATGTGTCTTGCAATCTGTACAATTCTTGCGAAGCATATGAATGTTCACATGGAGCTGCTTCATTTCTAAGACGTAAAATACTGATTCAAGGTTGTTGTAAATAATTGTTGGATGTAGAAGGATTACTGCAAATAACGGTATATTTTGTCGGTTTAAAAGCTTCTCTGTTTTTACAGCTTCTATATGAGGGTCGCTATTAAAGATGGAACCAAAGCTCTCCTGCTAAAACGGTTTAAGATATAGATATGAAAATTGGAAGGCTTCCATTTGAAATTATTTCGCATATTTTGAGGTTAAAAAAAAATTTTTTTGACACATGATTTTTGAGCGCGGCCGCCATCTTGAATTTTTTTTAACAGCAACATGGGCTTTGTGATACATCATTAGAAAGCTTATTTGTTTCTCTTTCTTACTACCTTAATCATGTATGGTGTTAAAGTAAAAAATAATGCAGAAAAATTAGAAAAACCTTTGCCGTATGCGTGGCTGGCGAGTAGTCTAGTGGTTAAAGTTCCAGGCTTTGAAACTAGACTCTCAACAGCAGTAGGTTCGAGTCCACTGCTCGTCGGAAATTTTTCTGAATAATTTAAATCCGGCGTGTCCATGGTTGGTGTGTATGTTGGGTTGCATGTCTGTCAGGGGTGGGGCGCATGTTAGACCGGTGTATAGCACTTAGTGTGCTGAACCTGGGTAAAGGTAATAAGAAAGATAAAAAAATAAGCTTTCTAATGGTGTATCACAAAGCCCATGTTGCCATTTAAAAAAATTCAAGATGGCGGCCGCGCTCAAAAATCATGTTTCAAAAAAAAATTTTTTTAACCTCAAAATATGCGAAATAATTTCAAATGGAAGCCTTCCAAATTTCATATCTATATCTTAAACCGTTTTAGCAGGAGAGCTTTGGTTCCATCTTTAATAGCGACCCTGTATATTTATTTAAACGTTTTCTGTTTGACAAGTGAAATATGTGTTAACAAGTAACATAAATACTTACCTGCATCCAAAAAAAACTGCAAATCTTCTCTATTTTGCCGGCGATTTTAAAATCTTACCGCACAACACGCTTGCAGCATGCCTCTAAAAATAGGTTTTACAGCTAAAAAATTAAATTTAGTTACTAATGTCGACTTACATAAACGAAATGCAAAACAGTGTGTCACAAAACTGATTTTGCCCTCCTACAAAATGGCGTTTGACTTCATTGTTTGCCTAGCAGTATCTAATAAACCTGTATAGAAATCTGTGGATAGAGTAATTTACTTTTCATGATTTTTTTAAACAATGTTGTCATGTTTTTAAGGTTTTTAGCTGGTTATTGCAGAAAAAGCATTTTTTCAATAATTAAAAAATAGCATTAGTTCATAATCGGCCTGTTCTATGAAAAAAGCCGAAGCTACTCTATTTTTTATTTACCCCGAGGAACAGGTTTTTCTACAGTTTACAAAAACGAAAATTTTTTTAATGATAATTTCAATTTTTTTAATTGCATAGCATAATTTTTTCCACATAATCTATTTGATAAATCTGCACATATTTGTTTTAAATCTTTTAATATTTAAAAAATCTTCACAGATTTAATTAAATCTTCACCGATTTAAATAAATTTCTGCTTATTCTTATAAATAAATCTTTACTAATTTAAATAAATCTTTACAGATTTAAATAAATGTTCCAACATTTAATTTTAAGCTGTCACATTAAATGGTAACCTGTCAAATTTATTTGACCGTGGTAAGCCGATTTAGTAGACCAAGACCCTTTACACCAAGCTGGACATGGTGGGAGTGTTTGACGCTTTAACCAAATATACTGAAAATTACTTTTTCAAGTTAATTTTCAGGAAACTTCTATTATATAAATAATAAATTATGCATTGTTCATGCTGTTGTTTATGGTTGAATTATTATTTATTGTACAACGTCCTGAAATACGGAAACGGTGTTCATAATTGTTGAACGTTACCACCAGTGTAAACGGTCTTGGTCTTCTATGTCGGATGGGTCTACCAAGTCAAATAAATATGACAAGCTAACATTTAATGCGACAGCTTAAAATTAAATGTGTAAAAATTTATTTAAATTAGTAAAGATTTATTTAAATCTGTGAAGGTTTATTAAATATTAAAAGATTTAAATCAAATGTACGCAGATTTATCTAAATACATAAAGATTCACTAAATATTTAAAAAATTTTGAAAATCAAAAATTGGTACCTCTTCATTTATTAAACTAGAATCAATAAATAAATTCTGCTTAAAAGGAGTTACTTATTTTGACTAGTCAAACCCAAATCTAATGTTAGTTCTTAGAAAATTTTTATTGGGTGAGGCAACACGTTTCCCCACCGATAATTTTTGGCTGGCGAATTCAGAAAGAAAATGTAAAATCCAAATACTTGTAATTTCAAAAAAAAATTCTCACACAAAAATGTTTGGACTGGGACAAGTTAGGATCCCAGCAGGTATAATTACTAAGCCGGCATCATTTTTGCTGAGCTGTAACTAAGGTTGAAGTATGGATGGAATCAAGGATTGCTTGTGTAACTTGTTTTTTTTAGAAATCTAACATTACAATTATAAAATTTACACTTTTGCGAATACGGTAATAAGTAATAATATCTAGTATGGGAAAGTCTACTCAAAGTTAACATTTCAGCTTTTTTTTTAAGTTATTTTGCACTAACAACGCATTTTCTGTACATATTTTCTCTAGCGGAAAAAAACATATAATCATATATACTTTTTTATTTCCCTTTCAATGGTCAAATTTAAAAACCGTACAAATGTTTACGCTAAATTTATATCATTCGATTGTGTAATATTTCCAATTTTCGCTGAAATTTCATAACCAACAACGTTCGCGAAAAACTGATAATCAAATCTCGACTGAAAATGCGTCTGGTGCGAATCTAAATCGGTTTCTTAATGAGGAAATAAGACAATTTCAAGAGCAACTGAATGGTATTTCGGCTTATCCTTAACACAATTTTGAATGCTATTGTGACACTTGATTTATTCGTTTTGGAAAAACAACTTTCCATTTATTAACCAAGGAAATTGCAGATTTATTCAGCGTTTAGTTACAAAAATAATTAACTATGATAAAATAACTTTTCGACGAAAAGTTCTCTTGAAAATTGCTGCCTGTATATTGTAGTGCTTCAATCATATAATGAAATTGGTCTTTAGACGGCAAATACAATGGTAGGGCATTCAAAGGTGAAACAAACAATGGTAACACAACACCTCTACTGTCACTTTGGTAAAACACTGCAGAGCTCTAGACAGGCAGGACTGAACACAGAAATTTCTTTTCTCTTGAAAATTAGTTAGATTTAAAATAAATGAAGGTTTTACCATTGTTTAAACGCTTGTTGTTGGTCAACTGCAAAGTAAGTGGAGTTTAGTAGCACATCAATTTATATTGACGTAAGCCGACTATAACTAATAAAAAAAATAAAGGATCATTGTTTAAGTACTTGCAGTTGGTCATCCAATTAGAAAGTGTGGTTTCAACACAATCCTATATATCCTAGCTGTTCCTTAAATACAGGGTGTTAATGAATTGTAGGGACAAACTTCTAGGGCTTGCAAAACACAACAAAGCAAACAACTTTTGTTAATAAATGTGTGGTCAAAAGTGTTTCCTTTCAGGGATAGAGCTTGTCAAACATTCTTAAGAAGCGCCTAAATGTAGGCAACGCAATTTACTACCTACTATTTGTTTCCATAACGACGGAAATTAATACAGGATAAATAAAGCCCTCTTTCCCACTTTTCAAATTCACATTAAATTTAAAATAAATTAATTAACAAAATGTTTCAAAACTAAGCTATAGAACAAACCAAAATTACACAGCAAAAATCAACCATTTGAAAAATTTACAATAACTAATTCAAAAATTAACAAAATTATAGTAAATGTTCAAAATGTCGCCCCCAGCTTCTACACACGAAGCACATCTACACTAAATGCCTTGTGCGATGGATGATTCCTATTCGAAAAATATTCTTGGTACAGGCGAGCAGCTTCGCGTGCGTTACCCCAATCAGCTCCATACATGAACATCATGTCATTCTGTTCGGCAAAACTATAATTCGCCATAACACAAAAATACGAAACATAGAACGAAAATAACGAAGAAAATAATTATCAAAAAAATCACAGAACGAAGAAAACGAATTATAAAAGGCACAGAAAGAAACGAATGCAAGAAAAGTCAAAAAATATCACAAAAATATCGAATTGTGTCAAAATTGACGTTATTTGAATGCATGTATGTCTAGATCGTTTTTTTTAAATTCCGTGTGACTTGTGCAAAATAATTGAAAATGCAATTTGGGTTGCCTATTTTCAGGTACTTCTTAAAAAATCTTTAAGAGGCTCTATTTTCTAAAGGAAACATTTTCGACCACACATTTATTAACAAAATTTGTTTGCTTTGCTGTGTTTTGCAAGCCCTAGAAGTTTGTCTCTACAATTCATTAACACCCTGTATTTAGAAATCTACCAAAAACAAATTTTTAAAAGGTTGGTTTACTATTATTACTTAAACAATGATAGTACACTTTTTAAATTTCAATGAAGAGCCAAGTTGGTTAAAGATTCATGTTTTACTACTTTATCAGAAACTATAAAGGCCCGACCCTGTGTCTACACAATCCAGAGGTGAAATGGCTGAGGGTTGCGAACAAAAGGCGACACACGTTCACTGTTTGCACAAGTCATTCAGTCATTACGATAATTGGCTCGTCACCTTCTGTAACAGTTTAGCTATTTTAGTAGATTCCCTTGTCGCAATCCCTTTTAATGGTTTGTTTTTTTGAATGAACTAGAAAATTCTTTGAATTTTCAAGGTGCTATCGTTAATAATAAATAACGTTGGCATTGAAAGGATGTCGTTTTTCTATAAGAAACTGATGAAAAACATTATTTGCCCCAGTTTTTTTTAATATACAGAGCGAGCAAAAAAGATGAAGAACCACGTGATCACGTAACATAGGCAACCCATTCTACAGAAATGGCCACCCTGTTTCAGGAAACTAAATCTGACAGTTTTGGCAATTACTTACCATTGGCGTTGCACGTGCAAATTAGGGCACAGAAAACATATTTTCATAAAAAAAAATGAATTTGGCACGTCACACAATTTAAAAACTCCGTAAAAATATTTAATAAAGCGAAAGTAAATGATAGGATTTATTTAAGAATATTATTGTAGAAGGGTATTGTATTAGGGTAGCGGGTAGATACTCCTCCATTATCCCAGGGAGGACAGATCTACTACAGGGAAGCGACCCTGCCCACGCGAGCCTTGATTTCCTCCCAACCCCCTTCCAAAACAAGGGAAGAAATCAAGTCCTAGCCCTAATCCCCCCCGCCCATTACATCCTTCCTCTATCCTTCTATCCAACTCGCCAACCCGTCTAGCCAGCGTGGCATTTTTAAGGCTAAACCAAGCCCCAAAAAAAATTGTAGAAAAACATTTGATTTACAAATTACAATAGCTGCTCAAAATAAGTGCACGAACGCCAATGAAACACAATGACATTGCAAAAGGAAATCAGCTCGGTAGGCAACATTTGAAAAAAAAATAAACTACATTTAAATTAGTCAATGGTCACGTGATTCTTCACCTTTTTTGCTCGCTCTGTATTAGCATGGACCATACTAGAAAATGATGTAACCTTGAAAACTATTTCATTTAATCATCTTGCGAAAGGGAAAAGAAACCAAGGAACTATTTGCGAAAAAAATCAGTAAAAAAAATAGTATAATCAGTAAAATCGAAAATCCGTACCTTTTGATTTAATAATCGGGAGACAATATAACATTTCGCTTAAATGAGTGATAGTAGAATAAGATCCACAACTTAATTTTTAGGTGCAGCAATATTTAAAGGGAGTAATTTTTCTCTCTCGTCTAATTTTTGACTGACGTCTTTTTTCTTTAGTCTGTGGTTTTTACAATCTTTTTCCAAATTATTTTTTTTAACATGACCTTAACGTTCTTGGTATTTTTTTTGTTTTTATATTTTGTTGTTTCCGCTTCTTCTTTTGTATGTTTTTCACGAGAAACATTAAAGCGTTGTAATGAATTAGTTAATAATGTCATCTTCTTTAAGAAAATATAACATTTATTTAAAAAATTAAGTAAAAGACACAAAAAGCTTATTAAAACGCTTACGCATAGGTGTGACCCTTCAACAAATGGTAATATATGTATAAGTTAAACTGATACCAACCCCCAAAGACAAGCCCCTTGTTGACAATGATAATTAAGTGATAATTGCTACGGGAATTCAACGCAATTAGCGCAACACTCATCAAGAGTTTTCTGCTCTTACACATTTATCGGTATTTTGAAACTACCAAAACATTTTTCAAAAACTAATCAATTCAGAATCACCCTTAATATTAGCAATAGTTAAGGAAAATTCAATAAATGTTTGGTAGAGATATAGATTCAATTTTAAATGAGTTTTGTTATTAATTTCATTTAGGGTTGTTTGTTCGGAGCCCCACTTGGGCCCCCTTGCTATCAGCAGCACGCGGACCCCTACAAGACTGCACCCCCTGCTGGTAAGTAATTGTTATGTTTTCAGACTACTTTCTATCCCACTGAACTAGATTTTCTTTGCAATGTTGTAACATGGATATAAAGCAGCCTGACAAATTTCTTTCTTAAAAAATCTTAACCTTATATGGGTTACCGCGACTTGCTTGGAATAAGAGGTCAAATTTTAAAACCAGAATGCAAAAATTAAATGATGAATGTGTGGTGCTGAAAAGTTACACCAGAAATTCGTGAATAATGAACTTTAGTTCATGTAAAATTTACCCACAGGGAGTTCAATGGCCTTTCTATTGCCGCAGTTGCCGCACAAAGTTTTGATATTTTTAAACTTTTAATTAAAGCTCAAGCCTATTCCATTAAACAAAAAAAAGCAAAATAATAAACTAAATACGGTGATGTTTCAGGACCATTCCCAGCTGACTGGAGAGAGCCCTGGCATCAAGAAGGTAAGTAATGCCAACTATTGTATAATTAATTAGCCCAAATGCGAGCATTTAACCCCCTGCACCGCGTAAAATACGCCAACTACATTATACGCAACACAAAACACCAGAATTACTTTCATGGCTTCTCTCTTACACGCTTGGACATTATGTCTGACAAAAAGAGAAGCAAAGCTTCACGTTAACATAACGTTAAAGCTTTCACCTGTTGTTCTCTCATCAATGATGCACGGTCTTAAATGATGGACCTTATTCCATGGAGACTTTAACAATGCGCTTCTAAAATCTACCCTTGTACAGATTTTTTTGGTATTATGTACTGTTTGTTTATTTTTACTAAGAAAAATTTGAAATACAAGGTAAATAATTCGAAATAAGAATTTTCCATAAAGAAACAAATTAAAATACGATTTTTAGTTTTCTTCCAAAAAAGTCAATGACGTCAGCTTAGAAAAACATAGTTTTTGTTGATAAATCTGATGTACATTTAGTTCTTTTCGTTCACTAATGATGGGAACTTAGCCTTTAGCTTTGTTGGTAGAATATGTTTTACTCCCTATTATTAGTACGTTATATTTTACATTTACGTGTAGTTATTCTTTGCTTTCGATTTTGTAATTAATTTTGTTTTAGGTAACAGCTGTGAAACTGATGAAAGTGAACAATATGTTCCAGATTCGGATTATCCGCATTCCAATAACAACGCAAATGGTATGTTAAATTATTTATTACATTTATTATAAGTTAATGAAAGCACGATATGAGTTTGTTTAATTTTGAAGAAAATTTGTCTTGTTTTTGCATCCACCTTATACCTATTTTATGCAAAAGAGTTATGTCTATTGTGAAATATTGAAGGAAAATGTTTTATCTATTAGAAAAGTTTTCGTGTTAATGAAAAAAGGCACAGTTTCATGTTACTTTTACTCTTATTTGAACTTAGTTAATTGCAAATATGGTATTATGAACAAAATAAGAAATACTTCATACAAAATTATTCAAAAATTTTATATTTTGACAAATATACTATTCACACATTTACTAAAGAGAGTTTACTGCGCTTTAATTCAGTCAATAATAAATCATAATACTAAAGACACGGTGTCCATTGTATCGTGTAACCCCTTAACACTTTAGAGTAGGCAACACACGTTGCAAGTCATATGTTGCTTTACTATTGCTCCTTACCTCCAGCAGTTTGCTGTGGTGGCAAAGAGCGGCGGTGGGGAGTGGCGGATGGTATGATACTAGCACAGTGCACCAGAACCTGGTAATTCGCCTGGTGGCTGGGTGAGCTACTCGTGGGATAGAATACCTCAAACACAAGGTGGTGTAGTCCCGGGGTTGGTAGTGAGCTTTAGCACGTTTGTCTCACTTGGTGAACTTGTGGCCGGCAAAGGGTCAATAAGGTAGCGGAGTGAGAAGCGGCGGCACTGGACTCCTGGCGGGCAGTGAGCTGACTAGTTGGGTTTTGAGGGTAAGGTCCGGGGCGTCTAGTAACTCGGCTAATCGCTGCTAGACGCGGCGATAGTATTTGGAGCTGGGAGCTCGGGGACGTTGAAAAACCAGACTCGGCGCAAGGTACGCTCTGTTTTTTCTCCTAGTCCTCGTCCGTAGACTAGTACTAACCAACGGTAGATGTTGGCAGGGATGCGAGGGCCGGCGCTACGAGCTGTAGGCGTTGACGTTCGATAGTGGCGACGCGGAGAGGACCGTGACCAGTGCTGGGAAGCGGGACGGCGTGGTTTAGACCGGGAACGGGAACGAGACCTATGGCGGCATATAATGATGAAGCAGAAGGGCCAGGATGCAGTTTGTGGAGTAGCTACTAATGTGATGCCTTACGGTGGTATTGGTCCTGGCGAAAACCGTTTTTGTTTGCTGAAGGCTGTGGGGCTTTGGCGGTGTCTCCCGTGATGCGGTTTTCTTAAACTGAAGCGGTTGACTGATAGAGGCGGCTTGGCTGCAGGTAGACGTTTGCCGTTTTTAGCTCGTTTTACAAAGGATTGAAGCCTCTTGTGTAAACAGTAATCTTGTAATTCTCGTTTTTTTATTGTTTGGTCCGGAGTTGGCAAGAATGGTTTGTTTTAATTAATATTGTTATTCCGTGTATCTTCTTGTTGAGATTAAAAGTAGTAGTGTTTTGAGTTGTAGAATGGAGTTGTTTATTAAATTTTACGCTTTTTGATACCAAACACTAGCGGTTTGTGTTGCTCGTGGATGAAATGCTCCAGTTTTGCGTGGTATTAATTAATTTCCGCGGGTGCGTTGCGCAGGTAGGGTTGGGTATGTTGCGTGAAACTGGGTTTACGTGTTTGGTGGTATGATGGTGATTCGTATTTATAGGAACAGCGTGATTAACGAGCACGTGGCACGTTTATTTCTGGGTGGTTTTTCGGTTTCTAAGTACACTACGTACATAAGCGTTCGAGTGTAATCGAGTGCTGCATATGCATAGACTTACGATCTGCATATTTAGTTGAGATGTTAAGAGCATACAATTTTTTTGTAAATATGAAAGAGAAAAATCTTGCAAATATGGCAAAGTTGTGGTAAATTTTTGCGCAAATTTAATTTATTTAGATAAAAAATAATTCCGGTTGGGGATACTTTGCCCCGGGCGTTTGAATAATTCTACATAATACGGTTTTATTTCCATACCTTATTTATTTTTGTGTATATATTTTTATGCTGTAAAAGCCAAAGTTCAAGAAAACACTGAATTTTTATTTTAATAACTGCCTCTTTCTAACGCAAAAGTTGCTCTGCTAAATATTTCAACAATGATCCGTGTTCCTGTATAAAAACAAAACCTGCAAGTGATACCAATAATACCCTTAGGTTAGAATTTTTAATCATCGGCAGATTAGGCATCCCTTGCAGAGTCAATATGCAGACTTGTTTGCTTAAGATTTAAAAATTATGGAATTTTATTACGTTATCGTTCCTCCCTTCTGTAATCAATTCTGGGGTTCACGCGTCGTCTGAGAACTTTTTTTTAATAATCATAGACGGAGAAGGGATTATCGGAGTTAACTTTAAATTATTAGAATTAATTAATGAAGCTGCTTCTTGATCTTTTTATACATTAAGTGTAAAAATGAAAATTGGTAAAAGTGTTATGGATGTGCAAATAATAAACGCAAAAGCATTTTACTCAAAAAAAACTTTTCTCTTGCTGTTATGAGAATCTGGAGTAAACAAACCAGAAGTGTTTCCTAAAGAAAAGATACCGAACGATAAGCTAATTGCTAATTGCTGTGGAGTTTCCCAGCAGGATGTTATATTACGCAGCAGGTTGCAGAAAAAATCGCTTTCCTACTGTCTATGCCGCAATCCCGTTAACTGTATTTATATCATTTTATTAGGAAAATTTAATTCCGCTTTATATACAAATAATTACAGCGTTCCCAGTTTTAATGGTTAAAATGTTTTTCATTACATTTTATTAATATCAATCACATTAAGCAAAAATTGCGTTGAAAATTTGTAAAATTGTTATAAACGATTTGTTAAAAACAAAATGCTCTAGAAATAACGAGGCAAAATTTTCTCATTTAAGCATATGGAGTAAGACGTGCGGTGGAGACGGGAACATAAAGAGCGCAACCCCGCGGTGCTATAAGTTCAGAATATACAAATACTAAATTGATGTTTACTTTCCAAAAGAACTTTTGACAGGTGATCTCTGCACCCAGCATGTTCGCGATTACTGTCGTCAACCGTTTAGCTTTGTAATACGCCTACAAGTTGACAAGCTAAAATAAACAATAAAAGACTTTCGGTGCAGTAGATGAATTGCTTGCTATAGGTGTACTTGAACAAAATGAAAATCCAAGTCATTATGCTGTGCCTTATAAAACAAGTTTGTGATAATAACTATAACGTATGAGCAAACAATAAAGTCACAATGAAATCAATATTCATGTCGATACTTAATTTATTACGGATACGTATTTTGACAGCAAAGCTATCATCATCAGTGGTAAACTGAAACTGTGTCAGTTTACCACTGATGATGATAGCTTTGCTGTCGAAATACGTATCTGGTATTTAGTTACCTGTGTGAAAAGGTGCTGTAGTGCTTTTTAGTTTAAGCCGATCAAATATCAAAATAAGCTAAAAAAACTTATGAAATCTGATTTATAGTTTATTTAAAATTTAAACTTGCGTACGCACAATGTCAATTTAACATTGCGCTCTATTTACAAAAGAATATTACACTTAAACTACATAGGGATAAATATTTCCTTTTTTGCCAGTTGAGGTAAAGCCACCACGAATTGTACAATTGAGCAGTTTAACATCTGTAATCTAATGCGGGTGATTTCAGAAATACGACCATGTTGGTTGGTGTTAATGCTTTAGTAACGGTAATAAAACTGCTGTGAAAATATCCCCAATTGAAAGAATACTGGCACTAGAATGATTTCGTGGCCAACACATCTTGAAACTAGTTTTATAATATTTGGGGAGCTATTCTTGACTCGTGTGTCAAATTTTTCGTACACCTATGGCATTTTGTAATTGTAAACAATGTTTTACTGCTGAAAGCTTTAAATCGATATTGAAAGGGGGTTATTGTTGTCTTTTGGTTATTGATCAACTGTTCAGATCAACGATAAAAAAAACACTACCTATAAGTATTTTTTACCAAATGAAAGGTCGTTCCTGTGGTCATTCTTCTTGCTACTTTACGGTTTCATCCCAGTGTGATTACCAATATTTTAAACTTAATTAAATATTCTTCACTAAGCATCTAAACTGTGAAATGTATACACACACGGACACACACCAACACACCGACCCACAGGCCACAGCGACACAGACACACATAGATCCATTATGATAAACCCAGGTTTTTCGGTACTATTAGACCCAAAGCGTGCTTATCCGTCAAAATCTCAACTTCCGAAATTTCGACGGTCGCAATACCTGATAATAGCTAGACTCCAACTAAAAAGTATAAGGATTTCAAAATTCATCTTCCTTCTTTATCCTCTAACTGTTATTTAGGGCCCCAAAGAAAATTCTACAAAAGTCCAGAAGTAAAAGTTCAAAGCATAAAATCTAAAGATTATACAATTATTATAATATTGCCATGATTTTTGTTTTTAAACATTTCTTTCTAGAATTAAAAAAAATATTTAAAAATTTACAATTAACAACTTTGAAAATTTGAAAACTTTAAAAATGTTTCAGCATTTTTTAAATTTTGGAGAAAATATTTTCGAATTTTTTGAAAATATTTCAGATGCAAAATTTACTACAAATTTTCATAACTTTTAAAATACTCGTATTTCATGGCTATAAAGTTTTGTATATTTCAAAAATTTAAAAAAATTAGAAAATAATGAAAATTTTGTAGTTTGGGAAGTACTGAAATTGACGGGGGATGATTGAAAAATTTTGAAACTCAAAAATGAAAACACATTTTACAATGTAAAAGTTATGATTTATGAAAACTGTCAGTTTTTAATATTTTTAAAAATATGATAAATTCCAAAATATCCAGATTTACCATTTCCGGACGTTTTCAAAAATTTTAAAGTTTTTAAAAATGATTAAATTTTTCTCGTAGTTTTAAAATTGCAAATTTAAGGAACTGTACGTTTCTGCAATGAACATTTTTTTAATATGACTAAGCCTTTACTAACTTTCTAATATTTATCTGTTGAAATTTCAAAACCGACGTTTTTGACGACTATTGAATTAAACTGTTCGGGTACGCTACTAAAAGGAAACCTCCCAAAATATTTTTATATTAGGCAAGTTATTCATGTTATTCTTTAACATCTCCATAAACAGTTTTGAGAGGAAACGTATATGAAAAGAAGCAGCCGGTATATGCGAGGAAATTCTCGTAGCGCTTGTCCGACGGCTTTTTAACTATTTTGGCGCCTATAATGCGTCATATACATTTGACCATTGAATTTTTGAACATCCTGTATAAAAGCATTACGTCAGTAACATACCACTTTGCGAATTCGCAGAAATAAATTCGCATTCGTTGTTATATTTACCCACTCTAAAAAACATTTTTGAAGTTTGTAATCTTTAGCATTTTCTACAAAAAATAATTAAATGAGCTTAGGTCAGGCTACCGCGTCGGCCGTTGGACAACGTCTTGTGTGAACTGAACATTTTTATTTTTTTACAAATTTTATTTTTGCCAATTCGCAAAAATATATTCGCATACTTTGTTATATCTACCCATTCCATGAGGCATTTTTGCAGGTTGTATTTTTTAGCGTTTCCTACAAAAAATAGTTAAGTGAGTTTAGGTCAGGCTATCGCGTCGGCCATTGGACACCGTCTTGTGCAAACTAAATATTTTTTATGAAATTTATTTCTGCGAATTTGCACAAATAAATTCGCATTCGTTGTTATATCTACCAACTCTAAAAAGCTTGTAATCTTAAGCGTTTTCTACAAAAAATAGTTAAATGAGTTTAGGTGAGGCTGTCGCGCCGGCCGTTGGACACCGTCTTGTGTGAACTGAACATTTTTATTTATATACAAATTTTATTTCTGCGAATTCGCAAAAATAAATTCGCCTTCTTTGTTATATTTACCCGCTCCAATAGGCATTTTTACAAAAAAAATAGTTAGGTGAGTTTAGGTCAGGCTATCGCGTCGGCCATGGAACACCGTCTTGTGTGAACTAAACATTTTTATACGAATTTCTGTTTGTTGTTATATCTACCTACTGTAAAAGGCATTTTTGTAGCTTGTAACTTCTAGCGTTTTCTACAAAAATAAGTTAAATGAGTTTAGGTTAGGCTACCGCGTCGGCCGTTAGACACCGTCTTGTGTGAACTGAACATTTTTATTTTTATACAAATTTTATTACTGCGAATTCACAAAAATAAATTTAGATCTACCCACTCCATAAGGCAATTTTGCAGCTTGTTTTCTGTAGCGTTTCCTACAAAAATAGTTAAGTGCATATAGGTCAGGCTATCGCGTTGGCCATTGGACACCGTCTTGTATAAACTAAACATTTTAAACGAATATTATTCTGCGAATTCGTAAAACAAATTCGCATTCCTTGTTATATCTACCAACTCTAAAAAGCATTTTTGTAGCTTGTTATCTTTGGCGTTTTCTACAAAAACAAGTTAAATGAGTTTAGGTCAGGCTATCGCGTTGGCCATTGGACACCGTCTTGTATAAACTAAACATTTTAAACGAATATTATTCTGCGAATTCGTAAAACAAATTCGCATTCCTTGTTATATCTACCAACTCTAAAAAGCATTTTTGTAGCTTGTTATCTTTGGCGTTTTCTACAAAAATAAGTTAAATGAGTTTAGGCCAGGCTACCGCGTTGGCCGTTGGACACCGTGATGTGTGAACCGAACATTTTCATTTTTATACAAATTTTATTTCTGAGAATTCGCTAAAATAAATTCGTATTCTTTGTTATATCCACCCACTCCAAAAGGCATTTTTACAAAAAAAAATAGTTAGGTGAGTTTAGGTCAGGCTATCGCGTCGGCCATTGGACACTGTCTTGCGTAAACTAAACAGTATTATACCAATTTTATTTCTGCAAATTCGCAAAAAAATTCGCATTCGTTGTTATATCTACCTACTGTAAAAGGCATTTTTGTAGCTTGTAATCTTTAGCGTTTTCTACAAAAATAAGTTAAATGAGTTTAGGTCAGGCTACCGCGTTGGCCGTTGGACACCGTGTTGTGTGAACTTATAATTTTTAGTTTTATACAAATTTTATTTCTGTGAATTCGTTAAAATAAATTCGCATCCTTTGTTATATCTTGTTGTCTTTAGCGTTTCCTACAAAAAATAGTTAACTGAGTTTAGGTCAGGCTATCGCGTCGGCCATTGGACACTGTCTTGCGTAAACTAAACAGTATTATACCAATTTTATTTCTGCAAATTCGCAAAAAAATTCGCATTCGTTGTTATATCTACCTACTGTAAAAGGCATTTTTGTAGCTTGTAATCTTTAGCGTTTTCTACAAAAATAAGTTAAATGAGTTTAGGTCAGGCTACCGCGTTGGCCGTTGGACACCGTGTTGTGTGAACTTATAATTTTTAGTTTTATACAAATTTTATTTCTGTGAATTCGTTAAAATAAATTCGCATCCTTTGTTATATCTTGTTGTCTTTAGCGTTTCCTACAAAAAATAGTTAACTGAGTTTAGGTCAGGCTATCGCGTCGGCCATTGAACACCGTTTTGTGTGAACTGAACATTTTTATACGAATTTTATTGCCTGAAACTTTATGTTTAAATTAATTATAATATTCTATCAGCGTTTATAAAAACTTCAGAAATAATTAAACAATAGCTTTACTCATGGGCATTTATTAAGCTTAAATTCAAATGTTGAAAAGTTTAGAACTTTACTGTAACAATATTTTCTTATAGGAATAAAACCTGAAAACAACATGTCAGAGGTCTTACAGAGTTTAACAAAAATTTCAAGTTACCCTTCGACACCTTCTTACGCTTCGGGAGAAGCATTTGAAAATCTTTGTACCACCACATATCAACCGTCGGGATGTTTCTATTCTAATTCTATTCCAAGGTAAGCCACACTGACAACGACTATTATATGTATATAAATTTAAGTAACTCACATTTTCTTTAAATTTTATGTAAAAAAAGATCTGTAACACCTGCACAAAGAACTCTTAATGATGGAGTCCAATATCATGGACATCTACAAAACATCAGCGACCATTTAGGAACCCAAATACCAATTAAACAAGAACCAACTGACAGAGAATTCGATGGTAAGAATTTTTGTCATTGATGAAACTTTTATTTACAGAAAATAAATGCTTTAATTAAAAACGTGTCTACTTCAAAGGTAGGTATTCAGAAAAAATTCAAAACTATTTAAATTCAGTTGCATAAAGCGCATTCAGAGGACGAAAATCTAATTTTTGCAACCGTGGGCTGCAGTTCATTTTTATTCCGCCGAGCACAGAGAGCAAGATCGAGTAGCAAAAAATTGAAAGGTTATTTGCATGAAGTCTTATATAATATGTTTATCCGCGGGAGACGTGCAGTGCAGGTTTTAATCGGAGAAGAATCAATTTTGATTTTGTATGAGAAAGCATTGAAAATTAGATCACGTTTTGTGGTTGGGGGTGAGAATTTCTTCTAACCGGAAATTGTATCATATGTGTTACAATATATAGTCTGAAAAATAATAATTCTAAAACGTAAAGTAAATTTTGATTTTACTTTTCAGTGCTTGCGCATAGAATTTCGGTAAACAAAGCACAGGGTCTTAATTTTTTAATATTAACTTTCTCCGTGTTGATCGAAACGATTTTAGGTTCATAAACATTGTTCGCTGCAAAGGATGGGGTACATGCTATAACTTTATTAATATTGATTAACGTCAATTTGTATCTTCACTGGTTATGCACCCGAGGGCCACCGCTAAAAGGTATCGCAAACAAGCTCCATTTAATATTAACCCTTCGTGGCGATTACACCAGTATTGTTGATGTAGTTTGTTTGAACTTTATGCTGCGTATAATCGACGTTCAGTCAATGTTGTACATGCGGTTTAATTACGTAAACTTGCATCGAATTCATAAAGCCAAGGATAAGAGATAAAATATTTCATACAACCCAGCTTTAGCCTAGAATTAACATAAATATTAAGTGAAAAGAGGCTCCTGCATTAATCTAAAAACTGCTTCAACTGTGTACATTTTCCATGGAAAAGGTAAGGTGGGGTAGCGTAGGATTGCCCGAAAATTTAATTAGTTTAACCTCACTGTTGTACATTTATGAACTTACAAATGTTTACAATTCGATAATTCTGACAATATAAATTTCATTTTATGTTGTATGTTTATACAGGGTGTTAATGAATTGTAGGGGCAAAAAACACAACAAAGCTAACAACTTTTGTTAATAAATGTGTGGTCAAAAGTGTTTCCTTTAGAAAATAGAGCCTCTTAAAGATTCTTTAAGAAGTACCTGAAAATAGGCAACTCAAATTGCATTTTCAATTATTTCGCACAGGTCACACGGAATTTTGAAGAAAAAAAACGATCTAGAAATACATGCATTCAAATAACGTCAATTTTGACACAATTCGATATTTTTGTGATATTTTTGACTTTACTTGCATTCGTTTCTTTCTGTGCCTTTTATAATTCGTTTTTTTCGTTCTGTGATTTTTTTATTACTATAATTTTGTTAATTTTTGAATTTTTCAAATAGTTGATTTTTGCTTTGTAATTTTGGTTTTTTCTATTGCTTAGTTTTAAAACATTTTGCTAATTAATTTATTTTAAATTTAATTTCAATATGAAAAGTGAGAAAGAGGGCTTTATTTATCCTGTATTAATTTCCGTCGTTATGGAAACAAATAGTAGGTAGTAAATTGAGTTGCCTACATTTAGGCGCTTCTTAAGGAATCTTTGAGAAGATCTATCCCTGAAAGGAAACTTTTGACCAAACATTTATTAACAATTGTTGTTTGCTTTGTTGTGTTTTGCAAGCCCTAGAAGTTTGTCCCTGCAATTCATTAACACCCTATATAATCATTATGTTTGTCCAAATATTGTGGTAATTGTGTAATTGTTGCGATATTTTAAAAATTTAAACTATAATTAAGATTAAAGATGTGGGGTAAATTTTTAAACAATCTCCTAAAACCATAGTATATTTTCCAGACACAGCGCTTAGACCTACTATAACACCCCCAATCACTTTTGATTTTTTTTCTATAATTTATTTATTGACAATTTTTGCAGCTAAGGCTCGTCATCGATGCCAGAAGATAAACTCCTAAATCTGAAAGGCCGTGGATAGTACTCCGACAGTCGGGGTGCTAACCGCCTTGTTAAACTTACGACAAGTATGCACTTTGCTGCGCCTACGCTGCTATTACTGCTAAACATGCCAGGGAGATTAAGCAGTAGCATTTCACTATGTACAGAATAAAAAATAATTATTAATTAGTCAAAAAAAGTTGATCTCCGTCGGGGTTTGATCTGGCGGCTACCGACGCTCTACAGGAATTTTTCAACTGAGCTACTCACTACCGGGCTGCGTAGACAAACTTAGCTTTAACAAAAATTTGGCTAGTGATAGGTAGCCGGTACCGGTGACCGGTTTTCGTAGCCGGTAGTCTCATTCGATGATCGATTGGACTAGGTTAGAAGAGCGAAACTATCGGCTGCGTGAAATATTGCCGATAGTGCAAATAAATCAACAACAATGCAGTAAACTACCGGTATTTAAATCGATTACCGGTAATTCATAATGAAAGGAAAATAATAAATAAAATTACCTACTGCTAAAAACAATTTGTGTTCGATTATGACCTACACAAATGAGTTTTGCTGGAACCAATTCTTTCCAAAGAAAAAAAAATGGGGATTTGGTGATTTAATATAACAATATTTAAAAAATAAACGTTTTTCTTTTAATTTATTTATATTTTTGTTCTAACCTTTGCACATGGCATTACAGTTGAATTCTGAACACGTTTTCTAATAACTTTTTTTTTTAATAATTTCTCACATAAGGCGATTTTTCGCCAAATTATTTAATTTCTTTGAATGTTCCGGCAAACTTAAAAATCTATTTTTAGGTTATCTAAGATGCAGAAGCAATCCAAAACTTAAGTTTTTGGAAAATTCTAACAACAAAAATTTTCCATACGTTGTAAACATTTTGCCGATCACTATATAAGGCGCTATTCATATACTGTACATCCGGCCAGTACAGTTTTCGATGCCAAAAAAAAATGAGTTTATACTGTTTGATTGTATCATTGCAACATAATCTACTTATCGCTGTCATTGCGAAAACAAACTCCGAAAAGAGAAAAATGCGCATCAACACTTCATACATATTCCAGTTTACAACTTTGCAAATGTAAAAGAAGTTATCTCAAAAAGCGTGGGGCATAGCTCACGGCTTTTGCTAGTTGCATATTACGATATTACCAAATTTTGTCTCGCCGCTGTCTCTCAGTCTGCATAAATTTGTTGTGTTTCAGATTCACAAAATTACAATTTTCTGGGGCGATTCTCTTGTTTTAGGTCTTGCAAATGGAAAGACGATATGGTGAAATGTATTGACCGGAATAACTCTGTTTACAGAATTCTTATGAAACCAGCTCTTTGATTAGTATCACGCAAGCGTGTAAAGTTGTAGCAACAGCCGTGTTTCATTAAAAATTTTATTGACTGTAAACATCGCGTTCCGAAATATGCAACCCAACATACACCTCGGTAGCTTTCTGAATATTTAATATAATAGAATCGACTAATTATCACAAATCATTAAACACCTGATGCCGAATAATACATGACAAAAAATTAAATAAAATTGTTATTTAAGCTGCAAAGAATGTAAGGCCTATCACGAAGTAATATAAACGTATATACTCTGTGGGCCTTATTAACATTTGAGGAAGGGTAATATAAACCGAGGTGTAGCCGAGGTTTATATTATCTTTCTATTATTATTATATATTATATCTTTACATTACGTGTTGCTTATTATATTTTTCCCACTACCGGCAGCAATTGGCTCAAAACAATAGGAAAATATTTTTAAAATACAGTGCTATTTGCCATCAGAACTATAATCAGAATTTTGTTTTTATTATTTCTATTTTGTAAGTTAGCCATATATGCCTATTGCTATAATTCTGTATTGTTATTATTTTTCTAGGAATGTAAGTGACACACTAGAAACACGACTCTAGCTTTTGAATAATGAAATAAGTGAAGTCGGCCGGCCATTTTGTTAAAGGTCAATGTGTCAAATATAATGCATAATTACATTAACTTGGCAAATGAAAAGTACTATACCTAGAAATCTTATAGGTAATAGTATTAAGATACTTCTTTTTTTACGTTGACAGCGTACATATGATGTTGCTTTTTACTACAATACAGTTACTCCTTTTGCTTTAGTAACAACAAGAACTAAAACGGTAAAAATAGAAAACGTATGTTTTTAGTAAGAAAAGACTCATATCGGATATTGCCTTTGAGTGTCTTTTGGGTTGCAATGTGTGATTCAAATTTCTATTGTTAGTACTAATATAAAACGCTGAAAAAATTTGATATTACTGATAATTTAGGTTGCACATTATGGTAGTCTTGTCGGACAATCGACGTGACCCTTCTCGTATAATTACTATAAAGTTAATATAATTTCTCCATTGGAGGCACAAATATTAAATGTTTTTTGTACACATTATTGTTGCAAAATGTGACATGTAAATAACACGATCGGGGTTTTTAACAACGTATTTTTGCCGTGACATTGCTAGCAATACGAATATTCATGCACCCTATCATATGATTGCTAATTAATATAAATGAATGTGCGGTCACATTTAATTACCTGCCCATCTAGTTCATAATAATGTAAATCATTAATGCTCATTAATACTAATGTTTTCATTACATAGCAGAGGATTATACAGTGCACGTGCATCACTAATCAACTACAATTTACAAGGTTTTTTCTTACCCTTTAGGGTCAGGGGATTAAACAGCCGAATGTTAAAAGTATTTAGGGTTTAGTTTCAATTTAGCGCTACAATTCTGCAATAATAAAAAAATTTTAAGTAAGTTGAAAAATACGTAGTTTTAGAAAAAATACCTTGATGTTTTTGAAAATAGTCTGGACTTTAATGATTTATTTAATTTATATTATAGTAATAAATGTTCCTAAAAAGCACGACATTTGTTGAAACTTTTGTTTGTATTTTAGGTCATTACAATAGATTTGTATATGAAAGAAACAAATTAATACCAAATTCAACCAAAAATTGTTGGAAACAAACCACAACCATGCATGGGCCTCCAGGTTAAATATCCAACTTTAGTAAAAATTTCAAATATTTAAATATTATTTTTAATTTTTTCAGCTTCTCCAGAAAAAGCTCCGGAAGAAAAAGCTCGTGACACTCCTGAGAGCCGCAATGGAAATATCCAAAATGGAAGTGGACGCCGTGGTTCCTTACAACTATGGCAATTTTTGGTAGCCCTTCTAGACGCACCAGATGCTAGTGCTGGGTGCATAGCATGGACTGGTCGAGGGATGGAATTCAAACTGATTGAACCTGAAGAAGTACTCATCATCAACTGTAAATTTTTTTGAATAAATATTGCGAACAATATTTCAGGTTGCGAGACGTTGGGGAGCTCAAAAGAACCGTCCTGCTATGAACTACGATAAACTAAGTCGGTCACTGAGGTATTATTATGAAAAGGGAATTATGCAAAAAGTGGCAGGTAATTAAAAATAAGTTATTAATAACAAAATTGTTTAGTTGTATTTTTTTCAAAACAATCTGACAATATTAATACCAAAAGTTAATTGTAGGTGAACGATATGTATATAAATTCGTTTGCGACCCCGAGGCTCTTTTTAATATGGCGTATGGTTCACATGCAGATGGGACTTTAAGAACACAAATCGGCACAAGAGTGGAAAATCTTAGCACCAAATCGGAACCGCACCATTTAGCTTATACGGACATGCTCAATTTGTACAACTGTGGAATTGCACATGCACATCCTTACCAACATTTGCATCCTTATTTACAGGAATCCAAGCATACAAGATATCCTTAATCATTTCTAATTTGACTGAGAATGGTTGCTATATGCTATATATGCTATACAAGGTGTTAATTAATTGTAGGGCAAACTTCTATGGCTTGCAAAACACAACAAAGCAAACAACTTTTGTTAATAAATGTGTGGTCAAAAGCGTTTCCTTTCAGGGATAGAGCTTCTCAAAGATTCTTTAAGCAGCGCCTAAATGTAGGCAACTCAATTTACTACCTACTATTTGTTTCCATAACAAATTAATACAGGATAAATAAAGCCCTCTTTCCCACTTTTCAAATTCAAATTATAGTTAAAATAAACTAATTAACAAAATGTTTCAAAACTAAGCAATAGAAAAAAACAAAATTACAAATCAAAAATCAACTATTTGAAAAATTTACAGTAACTAATTATCAAAAAATCACAGAACACAAAAAGCGAATTATAAAAGGCACAGAAAGAAACTAATGCAAGAAAAGTCAAAAAATATCACAAAAATATCGAATTGTGTCAAAATTGACGTATATTTGAATGTCGAGATCGTTTTTTTTTCAAAATTTCGTGTGACCTGTGCAAAATAATTGAAAATGCAATTTGGGTTGTCTATTTTCAGGTACTTCTTAAAGAATCTTTAATAGGCTCTATTTTCTAAAGGAAACACTTTTGACCACACATTTATTAACAAAAGTTGTTTGCTTTGTTGTGTTTTGCAGGCCCTAGAAGTTTGCCCCTACAATTCATTAACACCCTGTATATTTTGCTATTGTTTTGTTTAAAAATGTATTACTCATAAATGGTACAACAAGTGATTGCGATTTTTCGATAAAATTGTGGTGTAAGTTCACGAGTGCTAGTTAAGATGGTAATTATCTAAATTTAACTATCACGAGTTAACTTACACCGCAATTTTATCGAAGAAAAATCGTATCACGAGTCGTTTTCGTCTTGACTATATCACTCACATTAATTTTGACCCATTTTTGGTAACACTGATTTAGTCGGAAATGCTTGGGTGTTTTCGGGAATAGGCGCTCTTAACATGGTATTGTTTTTAAATGGTTTGTAGTGGCGTTCTTCAGCAAATTTAAGTTTTATTTTGACTTTCTTATTTACTGTTGCTGTGAAGTGTTGTAAAAATGGATCGCTTTAAAGAAAAATCGTTAAGTGATATTTCATAAATTTTTTGATGCTATGTACAATATTTTGGTCTACAATTTTAGTTCATATAACCTGTTAAACAAGACACAATTTTAATGTAAATATTATTTATATTTTTACTGCATATTAGCATGTTATTATATTATTTATTATAGGTGTACACTAAAATTTGGGACGGCCACGGTTTGAACTATGATTTCAACACTCGCGATTCAAGTTGGTTGGCATTGTTATTATCGTCCACTGTCGACGTTTCTGGTATTTTGATTTTTGCTTGTGGACGACAAAGACAATTATTTTTTAACTCGTAAATTATGTTATAATTAAATATGATACTTACTTCTGGCCAAAGCAATAAAAAACTGTATTGAAATAATAATAAATATACCCAAAATCAGTGCACATCATTTTTAAACGCGTTAGTTTAAGACTTAAGAGCGATTATCCAAAGCTACTGTGGGTTTAATCAGTTATTCATACAGCACCGTGCAGTTTAATAAGTATAAAACAAACGCGATTGGTTCGTTTTATGAAAAGGAAAATTTGTGATTGGTTCAATGAAATGTGAGTGGTATAGTCAAAATAAAATATGTTGAACCTGATTTAAAGCAGTACTTGGATCCAAAAAGTATTCTTTATAATGAGTTTTGAAAGAATGCTGTGTATTTAAAAAAACAGTATGTTTTTTTATTCCTAAACGTTTATTTATGAAAAATTTGGTTTCATTACTTTTGTAGAATTGAGCAAAAATTTAAAAATACTTATCCTAATCTATTCATCATTTAAAACAATTATTAAGTTAACCACTGTTTTACATAATTGCATTTTTTGTTATCTGCCGGTAAACTAGAACTGTGGATTCTTTGATTTTAATGACCAATACAAAACATTACCGAAGCTTTCTTCACATGTAGTTTATAATTCACTTTTTAGTCGTGATGTAAGTCAGCTGTACATTGCATTAATTTAAAGCACATAACAGATTTCTTCTGTCACTGAATATTTCAGCGTAATGTGCAACCGATTAATAATTTTATAAAGCTGACTTTAGAATACCAGTGGTTTTGTAATCAGTATAATAGCTGCATTAAATAAATTATACTAAATGTTAAAATGTTTACTTTTAATACACGACATATACAGTGCATTCCAAATCAAGTGGACCATGGCCGATTAACATAGCAAAACTGAGAAAGCTCTATTTTACATCTTATAAGAACTTTATTAGTTTTAGTAACTTTACATGGAAAGATAACATTTTCATTTATTACTTAATAGCAGTTTATTTTAAAATTCATTAGAATCAATGCTCTGAATAAATTATTTAATATTAATAGTCAGTAGTGCACTTTATTTAAAAAAAAATCACTTTATTTAATCGCGATTATAATTACTGGTTTAAGTCAAGTGATTGAGATTAAGCAAATTCTTTAAATGTGTTATTTTTAATAGAACAAGAAAATATAACGTGTAGAAATGTACATATACGAAAATCGCGTGCTCGTAAATAAAACTGCATCGTGAAGCAATTTAAAGCTCGTAAAACTAGCATGGGATGAACACTAATTTGTGTAAAAGAATTTATAAGCGTGTCTTTTCTTAAAAAAAACTGTCATAAATAAAGGCCCTGTCATCACCAATTATTCAATAAAGGGCGGGCTAAATACATAAACAACCCTCTTGAGGTTTATTGGCTGTTTTTATCTGGAAAACCCTTTTGCGTAAAAATACCGTTCTATTATGCAGGTGTTTAAAATGCAATGATGTTGTCAAAACCAATTATTTGACCACAAAAGAAGAGGACTGCAGCTGCACATTATTCATTGCTTGTAAACTACGTTTTAGTGCACTTCTAGGAATTAGGGAAATACAGGTTGTTAAAATAAAAGGGGCTTTGATTTTTGGATGCAACTATTTCGCCTGGATTTTCCTCTCTTCTATGAAAAATTATGCGTTGTTATACAGGGTGTTAGGATAATAAAGAATCATAGATTGAGAGTAAGTTCTACACGTTAAAACAGGACTGCCACTCAGTTTCAGAAAGGAAATAATAATTTAACGACTTTAGGAACACAAAAAGATGACTAAATAGTGACATTTGTGACTTGGATTTTGCGATTAAAAGTGGCGTTAAGTTTAAAATATGTTTCCCTTGTTAAGGGTACTATTTTAAATTAATACGGATTATTTTATTCATGCACATAACAGCCAATCAAAATGCAGTATTAACCTACCTAAATTGAAATTAGACCCATAATTTTGATAATTGTATTATATTTACAGTTGTTTACCTTGACATTACGCTCTAATTACTTTATGGTTACGTTAATAAACAACGATAAACAAAGTCCGCCGTTGGTTTAATTTTGTATTCATAACCGTGTCGAATACCTCAAGCTTTTGAATTTCTCTCGGTTAATTATCTCAAATAAATTCAAACCTTATGTGGTTATTTTTCTTCTGATATTTTTTTACGACCGTTCAGAGATAGTATACACAATACGTGCGTAAAGTTTCATTACGCAACTCGTAAGCTTTCAGTACTCGCTTCGCGGCTCGTGTTGAAATTCGCCTAATCGTTGCGTAATGACTCACTTTACGCAGTTGTTATGTAATATATTATTAATTAAAAGGCATAATTATATTTTTTAATGCTAGATTAATAACAGTTTTCATCAGGTGAAACATAAAAGGTTAAGCAAAAACTTTTTAAGCTAATTAGGTAGAATTGAAACATTTTGGAGTTAAGACTCAAACTAAATATTTATTTTAAGTTATTTTGTAAGATAGGAGTGCAGTTTTAGGACTTAAGCTAATGTACTTACTTATTTTCTCCAGCTGTGAAAAGTTTATCATTAACTTTTCATGTTTCATCTGACTAATTTTGTCGTTAATGTAGCATTAAAAAAATAATAATTATACATTTCAAATAAAATAATACAAACTTGATTAATCTTTTACAATAGTTTGAAGAAATAAAAAAGTAGACTTCAACAAGGTTTAAACTCATAACGTCTCGTTTACAAAACAAATCCTCTAGCTCAACGTTACGAAAATATCTACAAGTCTATTTTGTAACCAATTATATCAATTTACTATTGGCTTAACTATTATTAAATAATGTATTTAAAACAATATTTTTAATGAATTTTTAAATAAATTGCCATCAAGTGATGTAAAAGAGTGTTATCTTTCCATTTAGGGTTACTGAAAGTAATAAACTTTTTCTAGAGACTTAAATAAAATAGAACTTTTTCACTTTTACAATGTCAATCGACCATGTTCCACTTGATTTGAAATTCAACATTGCTTGCGGCTTCACGAATTTGAAATTTGAATGAAAATAGTTCCCTCTTTTTAGTGAAATCTCAATAATACGATTTTACTTATTAAATTGTAATATCAAATGTAATATAACCGTACAAATAATTTAAATTAAACTAGAACTTATATTATTATTTTACAAGTAATAACAAAAACTAATTAAATATTGGAATTTTAAGCTATGGGATTTGTTTGGGACAATTAACATTTGAACAAATGAAATTTTGCGTAAAGTTGTAAAATGTCACATCTACTTAACCTCACAAATGCTGTTTCAATTTGATTTATTAAAGCTATGACTGCAAAAAAACGTTATTTAAAAAGCAGTGAAGAGTTTAGCAGTAAACCCAGTGTCAGTAATGATTTGGACATATCTTGGAGCAGTTCCAGTTCAGAAAAGGGCAACTCTCCTCCAAAAAAATTTAAAAGTAATCACTACTTCAAAAATAATCTCAGCTTAGTAAATGCATGGATTAAAATAGGCCAACCTCCTGAGAAATCTAAAGGTTGTAGTTCAGATGACAATTCTTTGAATATCTGTTCTCAGTTTACCGCCACAACCACTTGCTGCGAAGATGTATATGACAAGCCATCCATTTCGAGCAATCACACTTTTGAGGAATCACCGATTATTGGCAGCTTAAAGTTAGGTGAAGTATCGCCAGTTTTAGGTTTTACACACAATAAATTAATTGTGAATTCAAGTCCTTCGCCGGTTATTGGCAAAGGAAGAACATCTACGGTTATTAGCAAAAGATTAAATAAGGTAAGAAGGATAGTAAAAGATGATGAAGATGAAGAATTTAGCCCGAAACTGTTTCAAACAAATTCAACTGAACAAACAGAAGTGATGATTAAAGGTAACCTACTGAAGTGTTCTCAAATTATAAATAATAAGCATATTAATTCGAAGTCGAAAAGATTGGACAATTATGTACATCAATTTAAGCTTAGATCGGAATCAAAATGTTTGTATTCTACACAACAATCAGAGACATTTTTTGAAATCATTTCTCCGAGTTTGTCAAAAGTTAGTAGCTTAAATAAAGCATCGGAAAATATTACAAACAACGATCTAGAGCCACTTGAATTTAAACCGGATTTATTTTCTATATATCCAGGCAAACATTCGGACACAATAATTGAAAGTAACTCGCCTAGTGCTTCTCAAAAAACAGACCTTAGTATTGCATCAGAGCAAAGTTGTCATAACCCTTTAAACTACACCATAGATCCATTTCTCTCCCAAGAATGTGCACAGATTTCACCCAACACAAACTTAATCGAAACACCAACTTCTCAAGAACTTTTATTCGACGTAGACTCATCTCAAACACCCAACAATAAATCTTCAGACTCCATAATCAACACAGACTCAACAGATACGTCAAACAAAGTTAAAACTATTACAGAATCAACTGAAACATCAAGCACTAAATCTTCTAATGTTGAACCATTGTACCATGAAGTTATACCAAAAAGGAAAAAAAGGTACAAGAAAGATGGGCTTGCTGATCTACTTCAAAAAGCATTGCATAAACAAAAAATAGATTTTGCTATCTGGAGACATGAATTATACTTAAAAAAAACAAAAAAGGAAGCTTCCATTCTGACTAATGAAATTCCAGTTTTGATGTTTAAAATCAATAAATTTTGGAAGGAATTTGGAGTTATGGTAGTGGAATGTGAATGCATTAAAGATCAGAGTGAAGAAATTGAAAATGAAATTTTTGATGCGCTTGAAGATCAAAATGTAGAAATAATGAGGCAAATGAATGATGATTCTGTTAATGATGCCCACATAAATTCAAAAAAGTGTTTAGTTATTATAGGTTTTAATGTTACTCATAGTTTGCGTATAAAAATTAATGCTAAGTTCAAATTATGTATGCCTTATAAGACAAAGATTGTAAAATACAGTGGTGAATCAATATTTTGTTACTTTAATGTGTCGAAACTTCTTTCTTTCAAATAATATTTTTTTTAAATTTACGTAACTTGCGTAAGGAGCCCTGTGATATTACAATAGTCACAATATCGTAATTAAGTTTCCAAAAATTGTTTAGTTGTAATATAGGTAGTAAGACAATGCAACTGTTACGTTTTAGGTATTGAAATACACTATTTGTTTAAGCTCTTTTTCAACACGCGTATTTTTGAATATATTTCATCCCAATCAACATAAATTCCAACCAAAAAACGCTGACTATCAGCTGTGTCTTCATAGCTTGTACGACCATGCAGCAATCTTGTGTTGTCAAATGCAAGAATTTGACCTGAAATAAATGAAAATTAAAATTTGTTTTCTTCAATATTACAAATTAGGACTTAGAACAGTTGATGAACAATTAGTATCTGTGTTAAGGTATAATTAAACAAAAATAATCTTGGCATGTAATTTTGTTTCAAATCACATTTCAATGGTAAACAGAACGAAAATTTTTAATTTTTTGAAGGTTTAAAAAAATTAAAAATCTTAAAATGTTTCAACATAAAAAAAATTTAATAAGAAAAATGTATTCAAATTAATTTGTTTCCTTCAATTTAACGGGTGAGCCAATAAAAATTGAGGTAGTCCATAGCTCACCCAGGCCCACCGCTAGTTACGTGCCTGCAACTTTCAGAGCTGGCGAAGGACAAAAATTTCAGCGCTTGGCGCCCCTCTCAATGTGTGCCCTAGGCAGGGGCCTGCTGTGCTGGCCCTGGTTAGAAGCTTGAGAGAGGTGGGCAAATCGAGTATCTTTGTGACATCAGAACTGAACTCATCGTCTGGTTAACTGATAGTCCAGATCTTAATTCAGCATGCTTGGGACATGATTGAAAGAAGAATCGGACAAGAGAACTTATTCCTGTTTTACTTCACAATCTCAATGGGAGTGCATTGATGAAGAATGGGACAATATTTTGCATGAGTCACTAAGAAACTTATCGTGAGGAGAAAACTGCAAGCTGTTATTAATACCAGAGGTGGAAACACCCGGTGTTAGCCGCTATCTGTTTTTTTTTCAAATCATTAACAATTGAGTAAAATAATTTTTCTTCATCTAGTAAAATTGTTGTTCTTTGTATTTATTTTTGATAAATGTAATGCTTTTTATTCTATTTTTATGCGCACAGCGCTAGAACACAAAAGAAACAACAATATTTTATAAATGTTGGGTGATGCGATAAATTTGTTGAGTGGTATATTTATTTATTTTCGACCTATTTCTACTGTTAAGGCTTATCACTAATCCCAGAGGGTATACAGTAAACTATTGATGAATAATTTTTACGTACCTGGTTGAAGTTTAAATTCACTTGCATGTTCGTTAACTTTTTCCACAAAGGTTTTTAAAGCTTTATACCACATTTTTACATTTTTGATATCTGTTGTAAAATATGAGTCTCTTCTTGCAATATTGTGATGAATGCATTCAATTTTGCCTTTAGAATTTAGACTAAAACAGACAAATTCAGTATATGCTATGCAGACCCTACAAAAACAATTAAACTTTACCATATCACAGGATTGCGATATGCTTTACTGAATTCTAAATGGTCAACCCCTTCATCAAACCAGTTAACAGGAATGCTGGCCAAAATATCAAAAACTTGCCTATTTTCACTTCTTAACTTTTCTGCAATGTAAAAGCCATCAATTAGGAGATTTTCTCCACCTACGGTTTTTGTTTGTTCGATGCAGTGAAGAAAAATTGTCTGAAATGATTCCATATATTGATGTCAATTAAATCATGTCTAAATGTAAACTTACTCCTGGTTTGTAACGATAGAATGGTAAATCGGTGTGCATTTGCAATAATTTTGGAATATACGCCACATTGCTTGCATTCTTCTTCATTTTGACATGATATTCTGTGCTAAAATAAATATATTAAGTTAACCTGATGTTGGAAGATTATTTGGAGGAAAAAACCTACCCATAATGAGTGGTTTTTGCAAAACCAATTCTGTTGACAAGTTTCATACATTCGTTTTCATTTTTTGGTACATTATCTATTAGTACGAGTCCATATACTGCCAAGTTCATCAACCAATCATAAAATATGTTATCACTGAAATTATATTGGACACTAGTATAACCACAATTTTGCTTTGAAGTGATGCTTAGTTTAATATGATGAGAACCTATGGTTTTTTGCTAACGCACGTCTTATGTCTACACGTTATTGCTGTGTACTACGTAACCTCACTATAAACATGACATTTGCTTATAATAAAACACAATACCATGTTTGACAGCACCCGCTGTCAACTGCCGCATCGAAAGTTTCGTATGAAGCATAAGTAATAAGCTACAACATGCGCTAACGTTAACAAAATCACGCACAGCTCACTTAATTAAGAATTTTTTAAAAGGAACTCAGAATCAGAGAAACTTTTTGTAAAGAGTGCACTCAGCGCTTATGCAAGGTACTTATGTCTACTATTTTTTCATAGAATGGTATTTGGTTGGTGGTTGTCAAAGTGACAGCAACATCCTGGCATTCTGCTCATAATTTAAAGTTCACTTGTTCAACTTTTACGTATTAGTATTTTCTAGTAACTGCAGTTTTACACAAAGATTATTGCTCTGATATTCTGGCACCAAATTCTAATTTGGAAATATTCAGGAACTTTCCATCACTAATAAATACTTACTTTGTTAAAACTTCATTGAAATCAAAACATTGCAATGCTTCAGGAAATTCTTCCTTAGACCATAATTTTTTTTGAGGTCTGTATAAATCGGATAAATATTTTTCCCGATTTTCTTTAGAAAAACTACGCTTTTTTAACCACTCATAATTGTATATGGAGGAATGATTATCAGTCCAAGTAATTTCGATGTTGTTATTAAGTTGCTGCAAAAAATTGCTGTGAAAAATCATAAGTTTTGTATTAAAAAACCTACCTTTATATGCTGAACATTCACATTAACTTTAAAATTATTCCAATTTATAACACGAGATTGGGTATTTTTATTAAAACAATTTTCACAAGTACAGTTATCCCTCAACCAAATAAGTGGAAAAAACTCGTTTCCCTTTTCAGTTGCAATCTCCAAATTTTCATTGTTGTTCGAAATTGTTGCTTTAATTCCATACCATCTCCACTGACCTACTGTATTCAACTTTCTATGCGTAACTATTCTATTTATCACTTTTACAATGTTCATCTTTTAAACTTTCAAAATAAATCACAAATAAACAAATTACTAATATAGTCGCTAAAACATTTTTTGTTACGGAAACATAGCGTTTGCAATATTGGGACCTAATGAAAATGCAATAGGTCAATAGGTTTAGATATATTTATTTACGTAGTAGAAACAAAATCACGGGTAATAACTGTGGCACTTGAGTAAATTCAGGGAATTAATTATTATGATGTGCGATAAAAGTTTATTTTTATTAAAGATAACAATTGATACCGAAATGTTTATCTGAATATAAATATTGTACATTACATATTAAACAGATGTAGGTATTTAATGATAGATAAAATACGTATAAACTATTATTTTTAATTTTATTATCTCCAACTTGTTGAATTTTTATTATAGGCTGTTGTTATTATTAATATTACTGACACAATATTTATTCCATTTCTAATTTATTTGTTATAAATAGATATCTACGCAGTGGACATACTGTATTTCTAAATTTATTTTTTAAAACTTTGCTTCAGCACTCGCATTTTGGAATAAACTTCATCCCAATCTAGATAAAACCCAACTAGAAATCTTTGATTTTGTGTTGTATCTTCGTAGCCTAAACGGCCATGGACTAGTCTTGTGTTATCAAATCCAAACATTTCACCTGAAAAAATATTGTCATAAAAATGGCCAAGGTAAATTGTTCTTAGTAATTATAATATTTATTTAAAGAGCGAAAAGAGATTATTTTTCTTGTTAAAAAGATAAAGCAATCGCCGAAAAGAATCTCTTCCTTTACAATTTGAATTAAGAAATTTCTAAAATTTTCATTCATAGTGTTTGACCCATATTGGTTTCTTATGTAGTTTAGTTGCCTATAGTTCCTACATATTTCTATTGAATTTTTAAGAATATCATGTTTTTTTCTAAGAATGGCGTAGAATTAAAGTTCGTTTTTTTCTTTTTTTTTATACCGGATGTACACGAAGAATGGTTCACTCTTTTTCTTTCCTATACTATATAGTATATACAGGGTTGAACAAAAGTACGGAACAATGCAAATATCTTTAATACGGCAACCGCCATTTTGACAACATTTTCTACATGAAGGTTCCGATATACGGCGGATACATTGAATGTATCGGTGGTTTAGAAAGACTTCCGGTTTAGCCAAAAATGAAATCAACTTTTTTATTCTAAACGGAACACCCTGTATATTTTTTGATATATTGATAGAACTCTTTTTTGCGAGTTTAGTGATATAAGGTTTTATTTTCAATTATTTTAGAGATATTGAACAATAATATTTCGTAATTGTTATCTAGCAGCTCATGAAAACAAAAGAATGTGAGAAGCCTAAACAGTTTTGTAATGTTGTCAAATATGCTCGGTTCGTGTTGTGTTGTTTTGATGTTCGATATTTTGAGCAGTGTGGTTGCAGTAATCAATTAATTAAAACTGCTGAATTTAACATCAGAAATGGTTCAATTAACAGAAAGATTGCAAATTGTTAAATAATGTACAAACTTCTTGCTGAGTTCTACGACGCTCCCCAAAGCCAACCATAATTAAAATTTGATATCGTTCTCTTTTTGTTAATTGAACCATTTCTGATGTTAAATTCAGCAGTTTTAATTAATTTTGGTTAATTAATTGATTACTGCAACCACACTGCTCAATCTATCAAACATCAAAACAACACAACACGAACCAAGCATATTTGACAACTTTACAAAACTGTTTAGGCTTCTCACATTCTTTTGTTTGCTGCTAGATAACAATTACGAAACATTATTGTTCAATATCTCTAGAATTATTAAAAATAAAGGCATGAAAAAGTTGATATAATTTCCGGCTAAATCGGAAGTTTTTTATATCGGAACTTTTATGTAAAATTTTTTGTCAAAATCGCGTTGCCGTATTAAAGATATTTGCATTGTTCCGTACTTTTGCCCAACCCTGTATATAGTATAGTAGTATAGAGAAGTAATGCTTTTATAAAAAAGTTTCGACCACGAGATTGTGACGGAAATACATGTTCTGGACCTCCAGGAACCCAAAAAAGTAGTTAAAGAATGTCTGTCATAATTCCCGAACGCAATTTTGATGAGCTTTGAAATGTGGGAATATATCAAAAATTGACAGACATTATAAATTTAAAAAAAAATCCTAAACCGTATATTTTGACGTTTTTGAAATCAGAATAAAATTCTACGTAATAGTACCCTTTAAATAATTTTTTTTGGGCAAAAATTGTATATCTATTTTCATTATAGATAAACAGTTAAATACAGTAATTTAAAAAAATTAAAAATAAGTAGATACACACCTGGCTTAATTTTAAATTTGCATGCATGTGTATTTATTAAATCAACAAATACCCTCAAAGCCTCGTACCAAGGCTTTACATATTTTACGTCTACTGTAAAGTAAGAATCTCGTTGAGGTATAGAATGTCTCACACACTCTACATTTCCTGCAGAATTCAAGCTGAAAACAAATAGGTAGGTATCCATTTTAATAGAAAACTTGCATTTTTAAAATTTCAGTAATAATATTAAAACAGCAGCAACAGTATGTGTTTGTCATAATTATACAGGGTGGTTGATTTTTCATTGTCCAGCGTATATTTAATGCAATATTGAAAAACCAGGAAATGATTGTAGGAAACAGTTTTCTATGATATAGTGCAAGAACTTTTTTTTTTCATAGCCTACTAAGGTATCCAACTTTTATTTTGTAAATAGAACATTTTGTATATTTTTATGTAGGAGAAATCTACATTAAATCCTCTCTACATCAAAACATTGTAAGCGAGTCTGCATTCAAATTACGCAATAATAATTCAAATAATAAAATTGGCTGTTTACTCAGTGTACAACAAAATCAGTACCTACTAATAGGCAGTTTTTAGTATTCGATTTTATTTCCTAATTTCCAAATAAGAAAAAAAAAATAAGAGAACTATCGTAATGTTATAATTTTTAAATTATTATGCGCAACTTGAATGCATACCCCTAGGATATCCTTACCTATTATTAATACTTTAATTTAATGTAATTTGCGCAAAAATTTTCAATTTACAAAATAAAGGATAGATATGTCTATTAAAAAACAGTAGGCAATGAAAAAATTCTTTGCACTATATCTTACGTTAAGTTAAATTAGAAAACTTTTTTTATGGTTGTCTCGAATTTCATATAAATAAAGTACAGCAGATGCGTGCTGTACAATAAAAAATTAACCCACTGTATATTTGAATTCACTTATACGAATTTTCAATTTTATTTCTATGCAGCTAAAGAAAAATAACAGGCTGTTCATTTAATACAGTTTCACCCGTAATATTAAGAGAATTAGAAAATAAAATTGAGGTGCGGTTTGTGGGAGATTTTTAAGTGTCAAAGGGGACACATTTTTCAGGTATACCCCTTCTGTGACATTAAATAGCCCTAGAAAAGTGTACGCTTTTGGACCAAAGAATATTAAAATCGGTTGATTCATACTCGAGTTATTAAAATTAAAAAGTATTTTTATTGTGTAAAAAATGGTAGCCAAGTGTTAAAACAAATTTGCCCCGTTACCATAGATTTTAAATTATTTTAGTAACAGAATGCAAAGCATCTCCTTTAACCCTGCAATAAATGTTCAAATTGTTTGCCGTTATTTGTTGAACAATGCTACAGTCTGTTTTCAAATTCAACTCTACCCTGAAATATTTCTCGGCGGATAGCCCCATACTACCTTGTTATTCTATTTCTTAAATCTTGAATACTCACTGGCTCCGTCTTGTAAACTACAGATTTTAGGTGTCTCCTCAAAAAAAATTTTGTGATGTGAGGTCTGGAGATCTAGCTGGCCACTTGATTGCTCTTTTTGTGGCAATCTACTTATTAGTGAATCTATCATTTAACCAACGCCGGGCGGTTAATATGTAATGAGCAGGGGCTCCAGCTTGCTGATAGTGACGAAGGTTTCCATCGATCGATCGATAGCATCTTGCAGCGTATTCAAGTTAACATTTATTTTTTCTGGCCACTGAGTATGTCTCTTTTAAAAAATATGAGCATTTACATTAGCCTAGTAGCGGCAGTTTTGTTTATTAACAAAACCATTTAAGAAAAATGTGCACTCGTAGGAAAAGCAAATATTCTTTTAAGAGATTGTGATCATTATTCACAATTTCCTGACAAAACTGCATTCTCTGATCAAGGTGATCTTTATGTAATTACCTTGTAAACTGCAGCGAGTGAAATTCCAGTCAGAACAGAAACCTAGCGTAATGAGCCAGTAAGATTTGCTACAACCTGTCCCAAAACTTCAATTTGCGCTCCTTTGTTCAACACTTATTAGGTTCGGCATGTTTCTTATTTCCAACACACCCACTTTCCACAAAAGTTCCTTACGAGTTTCAAAGCGTATGTGTGCGGGTCATTTCTATCTGGGTGCCTTTGGTTTAAAGCAGCCGCTGTTCTCCGGGCACATTGATTTTCGGCTCCGTAAATGATAATTAATTCTACTCTTTCATCTAAAGTGTAAACCATATTTAAAGTAATGAATAAATACTGTGCATCAACTACAGAGCTGACAGACAACTACAAAATTTTATTGTCAAACTAAAACAAAATTGATTATAATCTATGGTAAGAGGAGGTGCATTTGTTTAAATACCATTTTTACATAATATGGTACTTTTTAATTAATAACTCGAGTACGAATCAACCGATTTTAATTTTGTTTGCGCCAAAAGACTACATTTTTCAAGGGCTACAGTTGAATAGACTTGGATGGTGGTAGATAAATTGCTATCCATCCGATACCGGAAAATGTGTCCCCCTTGACACCCCCACCTTAACATCTCTTCTAGTTCTCTTAATGTTACGGGTGGCATCTTTTCAAAAAATGTATTAAAATTGTACTGACCATATCATCGGCGCTCGAAAAATTTTATGATATTTTACTCCATCTTCTTCCCCAATATCTAACCAATTTACATCAACAGTGCTTAGAATATCAAACACCGGTCTATTTTCTTGTCGTAATTTTTCTGCTACGTAGAAAACGTCTGCTAATAAATTCTCACCTCCTTGGCTTTCAGTTTGTTCAATACAATGCAAAATGGTTACCTGCATATAAATCATTTTAACATACGATACAGTACTAATCAAATAAAGTAACTAGGTACTAACAAACAACAACTAAGTACTATATTTTGAGTGTAAAAATATTTATTTTCTCTAAAAATAAGTCAGATATTTTGTCATTTTGGTTTAAAATTAAAAAAACTTATACTTACTCCAGGTTTGTAATCATAATAAGGTAAATCAGTATGCAACTGCAATAGACTAGATAAATAAGCCACGTTACTGGTGCCAGGCTTTGATACTACATGAAAATCTTCCCTAAAATTTAATAATTAATTAGAAAAGTATACCGTCTGTTTATAAAGTAACCCCCCCCCCCCCCTAACTAACTTTTGAACGACTTGATATTTTACCACAATATTTGGTGTGCTTTAATGGGAAATTAAATACTATTTTTTAGCCAAAAATTAGATTTTGTATCATTCAAAATGGCGACTGGGCGCCATTTTAAAATTTTTTTTAAGCAGAAAGGGGGGTCGAGTAACACCTCATTTAAAAGGTCTTTTAGTTCTGCGTCTGATCCTAAAGTTCTAAAGAAAATATTTAGCCATAACAAAATGGCGGATTTTAAACAAATAAACTCCCTCAATTCAAAATTGTTTTGATTTTTTTATCCAGTAGTCCACTTTTCCTAGAAATAACTCAGGTGGCTGGAAATAATATTGAAAACGTTATGTTCCAACAAGACGGTGCTCCGCCTCATTATTATAGGCGTTTTTGTTTTTCTATGGGAATATCTGAAATCGAAAGTGTACATAACCCGTCCAGAAACAATTGAAGACCTGGAGCAACGCATTACAGAAGTTTGCAGAAATATCACTCCAGAAACTTATGAAAATGTAAGGCAGAAATTTCATAACCGACTTTTTATGTGCCAAGAAGTGAATGGTAAACATTTCGAACACTTAATTTAATTTCTTTATGCTTTAATTCTTAGTTTCTTTAAATAGACTTCTTTATCTTCAAACATTTGTCATTTTGTTATGGCTGAATATTTTTCTTTGAAACTCGAGGATCAGACGCAGAACTAAAAGACCTTTCCAATGAGGTGTCACTCGACTTAAAAAAAATTCAAAATGGCCCCCAGTGTAATTATGCGTTAAACTATTTTGTAGTTAATTATTCTTTTAAAACCTTATACTTAGAAACCACAAATACTTAATATGTTAGAAAATTTAAAAAAAATTATTATTTTCTTCTTTCTTGATTTACTATGTAATAATAATAAAAGGTTTTTGATATGTTTTGTTTTTCTCTTTTTTTTTCTTTCTCTTTTCATTTTATTTCAGATATTTCAATATTTTAAAGATTTACTTACCCATAATGTGTTTTTCGTATAAAAGCTATTCTTTTGGCTAATTTATGACATTCATTTTTGTCTATTGGAGCATTTTCAATAAACACAATACCATAGGTTGCAAAATCTTTCAACCAGTTGTACAATTTTACATCACTAAAAAAATAAATACAGCTATTTGGGTTTATAGTAATAAATTAACATAAATATCATAAGAAACATATTATAATTTATAATTTGAGAAATTAATAAGTCTTTACTAGACTTTCTCGCATATGTTGCGGATTCTTACACGAAAACGATTCATTTTATCTAAGCATAGTGCCATATTCTTTTAATGAAAATGAAGGTATGAAACCCCTTTTTTTAAGTAAAAAAATTATTTTTAAATTAAAGTTTTTATTTACTATTTAACTAATCTATGTAGGATACATTATAGGAGTAATTTAATTCTTGAAATTATTAAGTTTTAAAAATTTAAATCTACATGTCAGTACTGCCAAAGTAAAAGAGGAAATTCAAAACGAGCTAAAGAGGATCATTTAATCATTTTAATTTAAAATTTTTCACTCAGTGTCGTGGGGTGTCTGCAGAGTGTAAATTTCTGGATTTTTCTAAGTAATATAATTAAATGCATACGACCTTGATAAAAATTCTTTTCCTTATAGTGCCACACCCTATTCAGGGCGTTGGCTACCTCTCTCCTATGTCTGTGTTTGGTGCGCGGCGATAGATAATTTGCACAGACAGACATAGGGGACCTACAGTTTAACGTGGGTTCCGAACCACAGGAAGTGCATGCACTTCTTCTGCAGCGAGGTTTTCCTGGGGAAAAATCCACCTCGCTAGTTACCCGTTGCTTTGCGAGAAATGATAAAAATTACAGAACAATTAATATATCGCCTGAGTAAAAAATAACGTCCAATGTCTAACTTATATATATAGTATATAGTATACAATATACCCTTAAAATGCATTTGATACGCTGTGAGTAAAAGAATACATATTTTATAAATATATTTTAATATTCGAGCTATAAACTTAAATAATTTAGTAGTAGGTGTCGTAGTCTATCCTCTCTACCCGTATAACCAAATCTATAAAGATGTCCTAGGCGATAGAGATATTTAAAGATGCGGTAAAGATTACGTGATACAGGTGTAATATGTATCGGAGCTGTACTTTAGCCTATACCTTAACTGTATAGATTAAATATTTACCGCATCTATATGATATCTATACTTGTTTCCAGTACAGTTTTATCTTTATCACATCTGTATCACATCTTATTCTATGCTATACCGCACCGGTACTTCAAGCAGGGATTTATCTTTATCGGATCTGTAGATAATATATACTGATTGTCTTTACAGTTGTACCTTTAACAAATCTCTACAATATCTTCATGCAGGCTATATCGCACCTGTAGCGCAATTATCGATTTTGTCTTTATCGAATCTGTGCTAAATATATACTGCCTGTCTTTACAGTTTTATCTTAAGCCTAAAACCGCTGTGTATAGCGTCAATCTAAACACTATCTTTATTTGTTGGCCTTGTGTATAAAAACGTTAAAAATGGCGCATCAACAAGATCAAGAATTTAAAGTTTACGAATTTGATGGAACCTTGGATATTTGTGTGCTTCCTACAATTATAATAATAATTTATGACATAATCATTAACCAAGGCTGCTGTCTCCAATGTGAAGTTATTTTCGATAGGGGGATCATTTACCACAATATCTATAAACCACAAGTAAATAAAATGATAACTTTCATCATAAACTGTTATTACACCTATAACCAATACTATACCTTTTGATGTGCCTACAGCAGAGAGCATTTTCTCAGTTCTGCTGTACTTATAACGTCCAACCGCGGATTTACGGGGGTGGTGATGGTAGTAGCGGTAATAACCCCCCCCCCCCCAGAAGGCCAAAAAAATCACCTAAAGCACTAGAAGTAAAGTGTTTTTGAACATGTAATTGGAAAAACTTTGTAAATAAATATATTTCATCGGCTAAAAGTTCCAGCGAAACACAATAAGAATGACTCAATTGCAAAGAAACTTTCTTAACGGTAAAAACTTAAAACCAAGCCGGACGTTAAACAATGCATGGCTGAAGAATAGCTCTAAACCTTTATGGGGGTTTATAAACAGACCTGTTTGGAAAGTCCACTCACCAAAAAGATAAAGATATTTAAAGCTTATCCCAGCGCCAGCAGTACAAAGTACGAACCGACATCAATACAATGATCATATTACGTAATATTTTTTTCTTGAAATTACAATTCTGACCTCAGAAATGGCGGGAAATTCAGAAATAATGTACTTTAAAATAGTTGGTGGTAAAATAATACAAAGACATCAATTATTTCGAAGTAAGATTCTCGAAATATCTGAACCTACTAAAACTGTTTTATATTTTATCCCCTATAATTCTTCACTGTTTATTTTTCTTAATACTTTAATCTGTTGTCTTTTTTTTTTGTTTCGGCATCAGTTTATTAAAAACTTAGCAAAGCTACAAACGATACACTTTACCAACTATTTATAAAATGATTTTACTCTACATTAAAATTAATGTAAAAAACAAAATTAGAAAATGAGAAACATGAAACACATTTAACTTTAAAAATTTCAAGAGCCCACAAAAATGTCTAACTTTATTATTAAGCGTCCAATGCGTTTTCTACGTAGTCCCTGTTAATCACGTTTTATCCAAGCATACTATACGCCCTTAACGAGATATTATGCAACGTCACTATAAATTTTACTGCAAAAAAAACGGTTTAACCCTAACTGTAATTCTTGGTAGTACATTTGTATCATATTGTCCATCATAACCTTCTGTAATACTCTTAAAACATTTAGCGGTCGAATCTTATAAGAGGCGAGATTAGCTCAGGGTGCAAGGAGACCGACTCACAAACCAAAGATGGCCAGTTCGATTCCCCGCTAAGGTAAAGTATGCAGCGCATTTTTAAAATTAAAAATCTATCAATAAATACATTAGTGTAAATGAAATTAGCTAAAAAAATACAGAGGGGTTGTATAAAATATTATAAAAGAAAATATATTCGCGTAAAAAAATATTTTTTTTATCTAAAATTAATTGCTTGAATTATCTATACCGCACCTTAATTTGGACGATACAGCATCGGAATAGTATCTTTAAAAACCTATATCGTATCTTTACAGTACCTTCATGTGCTCTATACGCAATCTTAACCGCATCTGTACTTTAACTATATGTTGTCTGTACAGGAGCTTTACATCTTATATACAGAGTTAGTAAAGACAACTATACCCAATCGATATGTAATCTCTATCGTCGCGCTATCCATAGGGTACAGAAAGCCTGTATCGACTAAAGATTTAAATACAGGTTCGATATAGGTTCTGTATTGTGTGGTTATACGGGTAGCGTCGGTGATAAGCCTTAGCACCATAAATAGACCAATGATAAAATAATCATAAAAAAACTAATGAACATAGAAGTAATTTTAAACATTTAGAGAGAAAAAACATTTTAAAGCAATAATTACGTAAATATTCCGGCAAATGTATGTTGGCTATAGACGCTTCAGTGATTTTAATTTTGCAACAGACCGATATAAATCTTCTGTGACAAATATTATCATGTTGACCATTACGTTACGTAAATATACACCGCTGTTGATGTTGATGATGGCGTAGATAAAGTTTTGTTTGGTCTAGTTGTGGTTTTAGTCAACTTCAGTCTGTGGCTTTACTCAAAAAAAATTGATATTATTAAATTTGATAAAACAAGCAAAAATATGTGCGTCAATATGTTCCTAAATTGTAAGTGATAATATAATCAGTTTAAATTATTACCTACGAACAAAAACAAGCTGATAACTAATAAGTCGAAATATAAACATTACGTTTCCATATAGTGTATGTAGTAACTAATAACATACCTAATAATTATTTTAAGTTTCAGTAAACTTAAAATTTATTTGCTTAGAAAGAAAGTAAATATACGTACCTTATTAAATATGTTATTCAATACTTCCTCGTCATTTCTTACTACATTTATATTATAATTCACACATTATTGCAATTTTTCCATTGCAGACTTATGACTATAGCTTACTTGCTCATAATTTCTTGATAATCATATCTCCTCGCCACTTTAGTAAATTCATTTCCGTCCCACAAAGTTTTCGAAGGCCTGTAAACTTCATTTAAAACCGTTTCCTGGTTTTCTTTAGAAAAACTCCTTTCCTTCAACCAATCCAAACTAAAATTTGATTTATGATCATCATCCCAGTTTATTGTCACAGTATCATTGCGTTGGGTTGTCTAAAAAAAAGTTCAAAACAATTTTCCAAATTTTACTCATATTCACATTTCTTACCTCAACTGATTTTGCGTTCACGTCAATTTTAAACTCGTTCCAATTAATCATTCGCGATTGTGAACCAGGATGAAAGCAGTTGTCGCATCTACAATTATCTCTTAACCATATTAACGGAAAACGTTCGTTATTATTTCCAAATTTGATCACTAAATCTTCTTTATTACTAGAAACACGTGCCGAAAATGTACTACTGTAACACCTTGAAATTTTTGGTGTTAGTAAGTTGTTGAATTTTAATTTTTGAAGAATTTGTCTGGAATGATTCATTTTATCTTATTGAAACTTTAAACACTAATGATAAACCACGCTGATAACAATTATATGTTTTTGCTTGTAGGGCAATTTTAAAACTGTGAAATAAAAGCGTCATTGTTCATAATAAGATAAAATTCCAAAAATGCTCCGCAATCATATTTAGAGTTATAATTTCTTAGTTTTCTGATTGAGCTTTTACTTACATATTTTGAATTTATTTAATTACCTATGCTTAAAAACTGAAGTATAAATTATTCATTTCATTTGTCTAAAAATATAAACTCTATATAACATAAGTAGATGCAATTCCACTTGAAAAAAGGTCATAATAAAGTTCAACTTGAATAAAAGTTCTTATTTCACGACCCATGCCATTTGAAATGCATGGAATTTAATAAACAATCCAGGTCACGTATAAGAGAAAATTAATGTCAGGACTACTTTGAACTTTATTTTTATTTATACTACTATGTTACCTCATACTATGGACAGTGGATGATGAAAGTATCGTCTCAAGCTATGCAACATACGGGGGATGTTCGAAAAATGTCTAGCATAAATTCCAAGGTGAATTTCGATGTCTGCCTGTGGCTGGGTGGGTATGAATGTGGGTTTTGACGGTTTTAAAACAACCAAATTTATTCAAATCGGCGACTTCAATAAATAAAACAATTAAGGTTTCTGCACAAATGATGAATAGTTAAAGTAGATAGGTAAACAATAAAATCAAAGTAAATAATCGAAGTGACCTCCGATGACTTCTTAGTAATATCCCATCCGCCACTAAAACTCCCGCAGAACCTTACCAATCGTATCGGGTTGAATTGCCCGATTTCCATTGCGAATTCTATCCTTCAATTCGTCAATGGTAGTTGGTCTATTGAAATAGACATTGCTCTTTAAATAGACCCATAAAAAAGTAATCAAGGGGAGTGAGATCCGGAGATCTAGGGGGCCATTTGATAGTTTCCCTGCGACCAATCGATTGCTTAGTAAATACTTGGGTTAAATATTCGCGAACGTTCACTGCAAAATGAGGTGGCGCTCCGTCTTGCTGGTACCATATCGTGTTATTGGGCAGATCTGTGTTTCCGTCATTTGGGTAAGGCTAGGTGCTGACATGCAATGTTTAGTTGCGCAACTATTTGATCGGCCAATCGTCATTCCGCGCCCACTATTGCAATCAAGTAATCGGCCGTGCGCACATATGCAACTGAACTATCGCATATTTTTTGTTTTTTAACTAAAAATTTGTTTAACTAGTTTAAAATTTTTGCTCCATTTTGCTAACGATTAAATACGTAACTGGTTTCCATCAAAATTTCGATTCTTTCCCTTTTAGACAAACGTCGGACCATTTTCAAACAGTTCGAAAGATAAAAATGAATTCGTAATACAATTTAGGTAATGATTGGTCTACTCTAATAACTTTAACATACATTTTTGAAACTTTGGGACTGACTATCTTGAAAACTTTCATCTTAAAGGTCGTACGTTTTTGACATTTTTGTACTCAGAAAAATGTGCTCTATCCAAATCCGTAAAGTAAAATAAGAGTTGTAATTTAAAAAATTACCGATGACGTCACAGCTCAAAAAAACACGCTCAAAACATATCAATAGCGGAAAAAAGTGACATTTTAAAAAATAAGGTTGACGTGTCCAAGGATTTTCTGTGAAAATGTGGGGTATATCAAAAATTCACCGACAAAATAACCTTTAAAAAATCCGAAACCGGAAGCGGAAGTTAGACATGTTTTCTTGAAAATAAAATGGTCAAAAACACTATTTTTGTAATAGCTTTGATTAAAATTGCATCTCTATCTATAAAAATCTAAGGTTTAAGCCAGGCGACCTGTCTGGCCAGAAAATGGGTATACCGACACTTATCTATCTAGCATAACTTGTCTTGTTCTATAAGACACATACCGTCAGAAGGTTATTAGTACAATGTTTTTAACGAACCAATTAATTTTCTTACTGTTGACCCAATTTTTGAAAACATTAAACAAATTCCTAATAAAGTAATATGCCATCCGAGTTACTACATACAAACAAAATCCTCTGAATTATTTAGTGGCGTTTCTTTTATTTTATTAGGTAGTTAGGAGACCAAAAACCTCCAACCTTAAATATTTAATCAAAAATTGTGGACGTATTATTGCCTTATTTCAAATTAAATTTAAAAACAAATTAATCATTACAATATTAAATGTAGGAATCCACTTTAGACTTTTAAAAAATGACATTTATAAGTAAATGAAATAAAATGCAGTAACTTTTTTTTATATCATTTGATATATTTTTTTAACACAAAAACATTATATATTTTGTTAGGTTTGGTTTTACATATCTACAGGAAGTTGAAATGCATTGTTACCCCAGCTTTTTATAGTATGTTTAGGATGGCCAAGTTAATAGTATTTCCACATCTAAATGATTAATTACAATTATTTTAGAATTTGTATCAACTTTTTGTTTGCTATAAATAATAAAAACATTATTAAAACACATTAAGTAACACTGTAAAAAATGGAAAAAAATGTGGTACATAATACAACTGGTCATCCTATACATTTATATATTATTTTTAACATATACATACTAACCCACATATAAAAATTAAAAGACATTAAAAATAATTTCTAAATAGTGGTACAGTGATACATCAAAAACTAATTTTTGTAATTTGATTGTCACCATATAATTAATTCATTGGACACCCAAAATATTATTTAGATTTATTTTATTATTCCTCTATCCATTACATTCTTATTACAAAAATTAAAACAAAAGCTCAAGCAATTTTTGAACAGAGATACCTAAACATATTTAACATAGAGTAATAAATAAAGTGACTGAACAAACCAATCTAAGTAAACAAGATCAATATATCTGGAATTAGACATGTAAGACTTTTGTAAACAAAACAGATAATTAGCAGTGTGTGCACAAACTTTGTAAATAGGACAAACTTAGGTAGGTATATAAGTAAACATAAATACTGTGCTGATTACATGTACAACCTTTAGTCTGATATGGTTAAAATCACAATAAATTAAAATCACAGACATGTACTTTTACTTAAATGCTGAAAAGATGTAGAAAATAACATTATATAACGTCCTATATCAACATTTCTCATACTGGGTGGTATACTATTAGAAATGAGGTGCTACATATTCATAAAGAATACGATAAAGTATGATTACTTGAGGCGTAAGGATGTGATCGTTTAAGAAGTATGGGCATTTCTTATGTTTTTAAGGATACACATCTTTGTAAATCTGAATTTATGAGAAAAGTTATCGTTTTCGTGTCAAAGTATAAAAATTTTGGAATATTTCTAAAATTACAGAAATTTCAAGCTTTTTGCTTCATTCGATGAAAGTCCTATGAGACATTACCAAATCTTACTTTAATTAGTTTTAAAAACCAACTTAACATCGAATTAAAATTAACTGAGATAACTTAAGTTGGTACCCGTATCTTTTCCGTTATCGCTTAATTTGGTCAATTTTCACAAACGTCTTAAGTTAACTCACTTTATGATTTGGACAGGCTTCGCATATTTTTTAAAAATATATTAATAGTGAATTGAAGACTGCTTTTCTAGAAAGATTTATAGAAAAATGTGGGACATATTTGTACCAAGTATTTCAAGAATTAAGGCAGACTATAGAGCGTTACTTCACTATTATGTATGAATTTTTTTATTTAACTAAATTAAGTTATTAGTAAATAAATAATTATAACAAATTAAATACCTAAAACGATTTTACCAAATCTCTACAACTAAACATCAATGTGCCGTGGAAGCATGTAATACTAAATTAGCTTAATTATATATACTTGTACAGTTTGCGTCAGAAGTAATGAGTCGATTAAAATAAGCATGCAGGCAACACTCAATACGCATAATATTGAACAACAATAGGAATTCTTATAAGGCGCTTAAAAAAAATTATTACTTTGTTAGTTTTTATTGCACTATTACTCTTTACTTATGACCCAAACTGGTTTAGGTGTAAACACGTGTCCAAAATTACTATTTCCTATTTTGACTTAACATTAGGTAAAAAAATGTTGCTAACATGCAAAAAATTTTATAAACATTTAAGTGTATGTTGTTTTTAGCTTTCTCCAATGAGAAGTGAATGTCAATGCAGGACTGGTTCAGAAATAGTAAATACGATATCAAAAGCAAACTAGTCTATTTGGGGTCTTTTATTTTTGCATATTTCTAAGTAGGTTGAAAAATTGTATGTCTTAAGTTATTAGCACCCGCATTCCATTAACAAAATCTAAATTAAGCATTGATTTTGCGAAATTAAACAGAGCTTTTGATTGTGTATGCCATTTTTAGGTTTTCTAACTAACACATATTTAAAAAATGTAAGGTTTTACCCCATATGCAGCACATTCTATTAAAGTCAATTTAATAGCAAAAAGGTAATGGTTAAAAAAAATTATTGTTTAATAAAAGGTGTTGCATTTGGCTCAACGCTTATCGAAAACAAAAATGGAAGAGAATTGAAGGTTACATCAATTACATAATAACATGGAACATTCATTCCTATCGGATAACACATAGGTAACGGCTTAAAGAGTACATTAACATTAATTGCGGTTAATGGCAGCATTTGTTGCATTTCGTACAGAATTCGTACAATTACATATCGCAGTGAATACTCTGGTTGCAAGAGTACGAGCTGATGTCCGTGCTCTACTACCCCAAGCTCCAATTCTTCTGGTACCATCTGCAACATTTGTAAAGTATATTTTTTGCAAGCATTCATTTACTGGTAAGCAGATAATTATTGAAATTTATAATAATAAGCGCACAGAAGATGAGGTTTGGGGTCAGAATCTCTAGAGAATTAAATTTAAACATTAACTATACATCAATTTGTAACTTTTTGCAAAAGCTTTGTATTTTCCCCCCTCCTCCTCCTTGCAAAACTTTTTTAGATGCAATTTTAATTCTGTTTTCGCTGAATAATTATAATTTACTTTGATTTTCCAACAATTAGTTTAGAATTGTTTTTAGTTAATTTTAATTGGAAATTATATCCCAGACGATAATTTTTTAAACTCAATGGCTTGTGAAACTTCAATTAAAACTTTGAACGCAAAACACAAAACTAATTAAGAGAATACCCACAGGAACTCGCAAATACCTAACTGGAATGATATCGAATTTAAATTATTCCAAAAATATATCACAATTTTAAAGTTCTCTCGGGACGTAATATGGGCGTGGGTGGTTTTCTTTTTAAATTGGTTCGTAATTTTAATGTTATATTCATGAGAATATTAATATCAAGAACAGTTTACTATTTTAATTCATAAATTTGCATACATTTTAAAATTTAATTAACTTTAGTGAAATCATCGAATAATTAAAACCGCCCAAGTGAAATTTTGCAACAAATTTGAAAGTACTAAATACATTTTTTTTATAGAAAATGTTTAAATACAACATGCTTCTTTAACGAAAAAATTTGCTAAACCCGTCGACTACGCCCCACGAATCCACAGCCCGCGGAGTTTGGTTTGGTAATGAGTGGGGATGAAAAATTGCAGGGGAAAGATATGGCTTTTAGTGGTGTGCGCTCATGGTCGCGTAAAGTCGAGACAGTTCCGGATTTAATGTATAGATTCACACTTTTACTTTACAAACTGTCCAAAGTTCGATCGTAAATTTTAAACAATAACAAAAACATTCCACAAAAAAAAATTTGAAGCTTTTCTAGCTTGGAACTAAAATTTTAGCAAAAGCTTCCAAGTTTTTTGGGTTTTTTTGCATCTACTATTTTCATTTTTTAAAAACCCAAAATTTGATGTTTAAAACACTCTTTAAAAGGACGCAATTCAAACTTTGATAATAAACCCCAAATTTTAGATTATTTAGATTTTAGAAAATTTCAAGTTAGCTTTTGTCCTTGAATTCCATATTAATTTAACTTTTAACTATCATGGCCCCGAGGGAAATTTTCCACTTCCCTCTACGTCAGTCTGGCAATGGAAGAAATGCAATTAAATTATGGATATAAATAACATGTGGTTTAATAAAATATGACCTCAGAATTAACGTTACATCATAGTTTAGGTGCTGCTCTCGCATAATTCTTAAATGTCTTAAAATTATTACAAACTACTCCCAGTAATTGAGTTAATAATATTAAGTAGAAGTAGTGGAGTTGCATAATTTCAAGGCTTTTATCAACTAATGAAAATAACAAATATGTTTACAAATTTTAAAATTTGAGTCGAGTTTGGATTTTCAGTTGTCACAATCGAGGTTTAAATTTCCCGCCAAAATTGGATTATTGATGTAAACTGAAGCGGGAATTTAAAATTGTTTAATTGTTTAAAATACATTCAAATAATTTTACAATCTTTGATTTTTTGTGGAATCTCATTGTAATATATTTTTGTATAAAATAGATTAAACTAAAGGTGAATAATAAAATGGATTAAACTAAAGTGTGAATTTTTAATCTTAAAACTATTTTAAATAATAAAAATAACTTACTTTGAAGGTTGAACGCATCCTGAAAACAAAACCACAATATTAATTTATAAAAATATCAGATAAGTTTTAACAATAAATTCATTTTTTTTAAATAATTTTAAAGAAAATTCTAACAACATTTTTCTACTTACGTATTTTTTGTGTTTCGAGTTCATTGTTAATTCGGCTTCGACTTTAGCTTTATCAAAAAGTTCATTTAAGAAATCATTAACCTCCCGCATCTTCTCCGGATCATTTTTAAATTCATTTATCCGCTGCTCGAGGGGCTCATTTAAATCTAATTGTAAATTCGCCATTATTGCAATTTATTGCAGAATTATTGCAGTTTTTGTTACAACTTAATTAAATTTTTTTACAACTGCTGTGCGATACACTACGCTACGCATTTGCTCGTTTCCAAATGAATATAGGGCGAATCTTGCAACACATGACTGTATGTATTTTGCGCACTCGAAATTAGAAAAGCTAATAAACAAACACCAGTATCACATATTGTTACAAAACGGAATAATAAAAACGAGGCAAGCGCGCACTCACGACCAACTAGCTCTACTGCTCTCTATCAAAATCACATCATTTTGCCCCTGGCCACCTTAAACCTTCGAAACGTAGATCGGGCATCCGTTTTCCGGGTCACGCGTACGGGGGATCCCCATAAAAATCTTGTTTAAGTATTCGTTTTTCAGGTCGTGCATACGGAGGATCCCCGTAAAAATTGTGTCCAATACTTCGATAAATCTGATAAGCACGTTAAAAAAGATATAATGGAAAATTATAATAATGTTTGGAAATTATTGCAGAATACCATTATAACAACATATATTTCTTCCTGAAGAATGACCGTATTAGATATTTCACTTTAATAAAATGTCTTTCCTTCTTTAATAAAACGATAATGTGTTTTAAGTGCAAATTTGTTAACTTTGTGCTAAATAAAGATTACATTATTATTATTATGATTTAGTTTACTGGATTTTTTTAACAAACATTCGTGTTTTTATTAATAATTGGTTGCTATGGAAATAAAAATGAAAACATCAAGCATGACTTGAGTAATAATTTCGGCTAAGTACATGAATTTATTATAATAATAATTTACTTGTCAATAGTTTTTTCTAAACAATTTTAAAATCAACATTTGCAAAAGATTCATATTGTTCTCAAATATTCCAAAATAAATTATTATTTATTTTAACGATTATTGCAAAAAATCGTTAATAATAGTAATAATAATGTTTTAAACTTAAAATAGTATATTATGCAACGAATCTATAATGATAGCTATTAATACACGAATGAGATAACGACACTAGCGGCAGCGAGTGTCGTAATTCAAACGAGTGTATTAAATAGCTATTAAATAAGAGTTGCATACACTATTTTTTCTACGACTAGTTAATTTAAGAAAATATTCATTAAATAAGTTTTTTATGCAAAAAAAACTCAAACTGTTTTACGATGTTAACTGTCAACAACTCTTGTAACCATGGTTACCAAAAACAATGCTTTGCTGCTATTGGTCAGTTTAAACAATGCTGCTATTGGTCAGTTTAGGTCAGTTCATATTGAAAACAGGGTTTTTTATAATTTTTCTTAGAAACTACGGCGGGAATTGAACAAAAAGACGGAATATTTATAGCGGGGAAAATAGCGAGAAAATATAGCTAAAATTAAATGAACAAAGGCGTTGATATGGTGGGGAAATTATAGCGGGAAAAGTACTAGTTAGTAGTAGTAGATTTTTCGCAACGGTCAAATATCGGTTTATGAACTCTCTCGAAGACTCTTCCACCTTTCTTAATCCTTCTCTGGCGTCTGCTCGGTATATTATAAAATAAAATTTTCATTTAGAGTTAAAGCAAATTATTTTTCAAAAAAAAAGTATTACGTACTAATTTAACTAATGAATAATTTATCTTAAGAATTTTCTTATCTTCTTACTGCACTAACCGTTATTAAATATATTTTTTTTTATATAATGAATGAAATTTACTTCACTCCTGGTTAAATTTTTTTGCTCGTACTTTAAGCAGAGACTATTTAACTACAAACATTTATAATATTAACACAGTAAAAAAGCATACAAGACTTGTTAAATTTTTAATGGAATTGTTGCCAATGGGGTCGTTTACTAATTTTTGTTATCAAACTTACATTGTAGGATAAAAAATATTACCCTCGTATTTTTTTAATTTTTAAATAGACGTTTATTGACTGCAAAATTAATGATTGCAATTTGTATTTTAGCAGAAGTTTAAAAAACACCCCAAAGCATAACGTCATCTAGCGGTAAATACGCGCATACGTAGAACTGTTTGTGTTTTTGTGTTACTGCTGTTAACGCTATGGTGAAGAGAATTTAAATCAACAACGCCAATTCTCTTACTGCGCAAGAGCTGGAATGAGATTTCTGGGTGTTACAACTATATTTATATTCTATGTTTTAGCGTTTTCCTGCAAGGTACTTGACAGCGCAGGTGAGAATCTCAGTGGTGCCTAACTTTTATTTTACTTTATACGCGTTTTTAAAAAAAATTTGTTTTGTCTGTCTACGCGGTTTACACTAGGCTATGGTTGTGAAGCGGCTGTTTTTCTAAAGAAAAATACTAAAATAAAGTTCTACTGTTTTGTAATTAGTTAATAAACAAATGTTCTTCAGTGATGCGATTAGTACAATCAATATGCGATATGAATATTGTATGTGTGAGGTTTGTTGCATATTTAAAAAGTAATAAACAACTCCATTCAAAGAACTTTCGTGTCTAATATCCTATTTTTGCGATGGCATTTGGCCTAGTGTTCTTTAATATAATGCCATGACCTTTAATAGTTGTTGCACCGACAACCTCGACTCGATTTTATGTAAATACCCTGAATATTTCTAACCATGTAATTCCATTCGCTTACAATATCAAAGATTTCAATAAAATTTTCACTATTTTTATGTTGTCCGGATCGTAAAGAGTTACTAAAATGATACAGTTAAATGAAGGGTAAAACATTTCTAAAACGTAATCAATAACTAAGCTTTATAGCAATAAATGTCGCCGTCCTCACGCATCGATGTGCACTAATTGGGGTCGTAAGGGTTAACAGATTGGAAATTATTGATTATAGTCCGCCAAAAAGGAAATACAAAAGTTGTTAACATTAAAATAGTTATTGATTTCGGTATTGCAAACTGAGGTAAAGATATTACCTCTAACACCAACAAAACTAACAAATCGAATTATTAACACGAAGTGACAGTCGTATTGATCGTTTCCTTAGGGGATGGCGTGCTTTCAAAGCGGCACCGCTTTTAACTACCCTCAAAAATAAGAAGCGGCGGCGTTCGCGTCAAAGCAAATCTGATCTACCTGTTTGAATTTAATGCACGAGCTCTGATTAATAGAATAAATTTCCTAGGCAAAAAATCTTTATTGCGGAATATGGGAGGCTATAAAGAGCGATAATGGAAAAATTTTGTATTTTATTACTAAATGGTTATCGGCTTATGCAAAATTCCCTTTTGAAATTCAGATCGTTGAATTATTTAAGGATATCCAAGTTTGGTACAGCCAAGTTCAATTATATTGATTGGATGCTTTGTAAAAATAGAAAATAAATTTTAATTATAACTATATTATGTTTGAGACAACAATATTTTTGAAATTGTGAATTGTAGACGGCCGTTTATACAGGCGGGTATCCTCGGCGCCGGCCGGCTCAAAAAGTTACGTTCTTGTACAACTTTTGTATAATCTTAAAATAAAAAATATGTTTTATTGTAAATTTATAAACCAAGAACAACAGTAACATACAGTAGCCAAAAGCCACGCAACTCCATTCGGTCGCTCACGCTTCATATCGCTCCATCGCTCCATACATCACCTAAACTACTGTGGGAGGTTATATTATTATGAGCATAGGTACATCCAATGTGAAATGTTTTAGTACCCCAGAGGAATTTTATTTGTATTTTATCATTGTAACTAAATTATTACATTTATATGTTGTAAATACGATTAAAATTCACCGGCTGCAGACTTGCCGCGAATAAATATTTAAATTTGCCGCTGTTTTTACATTTGATGACGTCACACAGTGCCTCTTAAACTGTGCGCTGTAGCATACCATCCGTTATCATGTAAAAATATCAGCATTGATGCAGTTTCTATTTTATTAACGTTGTTATGCAACGGCGGGTTCCGTTTCCTAAGTATTAAGTTGGTGGGACCTAAGCATCGACAATGACAGATATGTCATTTTAACAAATCTGTCAATGCTGTTCGTCATTTAAAATCTCTAGTGGGACCGAGGGCGATAGAATAAAGATGACGATATAAAATATTTCTTTCTTTTTATATCAAGTAACTGTAAAAGCGACATAGGATAGATTTTAATGAACAATTATTTACATCCACAAAATCTAACATTTAAATAGAGATTACGTTCATCAAATTTTTTTAATTCATTTTCTCGGAACCCTCACATTTACTGACGCCTTCCTCGACCATTAATTAATTAATTAGTAGGCCCTCTTTCAGGAGCGATTCCTTCTACCAAAGTATGAAAATAGTTATTTAAGTAACAAGGAATGTAAAGACGTAATAACATTCGAGGTAGGTAAATATGAGCCGAGGCTTGTGGCCTGCCGAGAATGTTAATAGTCGATACATTCCGTGTTACTTATTAAATTTTTCACGCTACAGGTAGAAATTTAATCATATTTTTAAAAGTTCGTTTTGACTGCTGTCATCGGAATTATTTTTTAAAAGCCCCATTATTCTAAGTTGCCTGTGCTTGTTACCATACCAACGAACAGTTAAAATCAACATTTTAGTATTCTGTTTGAAATAAAATATTGGAGTCTGTACCTTGTTGCTTTAATTATTATCCTAGGAATGTAAATGACACTATTAAGTTCCGTAGTCAAGGGCAAAAAGTAAACGAATGTTATTGGCCATTTTCATCTTTTGTAGCTATGGATGTATCGTCTATTTACCTTGCCTGTAGCGTGAAAATGTTATTAATCAACATGGTTCCGGATACCCATCTCTTCGGAGATTTTTTTTAATTACTTTTTCTCAAATATTTTAGAAACGGCTCCAGATGTTTCAATGAAATTGTGGATATGTTCTTTTCAAACAAGCCGCAAGAATCTTGTCTTAATTAATTTAATATTCAATAATCGGTAGCGTCGCAATTAAGTACCATGCCCTTTTTAAATAAATAAAAAACTCGACGCCAGTAGTTACAAACAATCACTCTAAATTTTCATAATCTCTAGTGAACACGGAACAATAAAATTATTCTAGCATTTATCCGGTAAAATGCGCCTTTCTTTAGATATTCCAGAATGTGTAATGCATATCTGCGTATTCTTGAAAAAAGAATACTTCTTCATTTCTTAATTATAGCACAATAATACAGCACTAAAAACTGTCTAAGACGCAAACAAAACATACCTCTAACAATAAGCTTGTTTGAATTAAGAAATTCCAAATATAATTATTTTATTTCAACAATCTACGGCATAGCAACTGAATCTTTTATCGTATTTTGATAATGTAGAAGTTATACACGACCTGAACTGCATCAAATCACAAATATTGGTATATCTCGAATGTAAAAATGTAATTGTCATTTCTGAAATTTAAAAAAAGGTGATTTTTGTAAATTTACTTTTGTAGGAAGCTTCCAGACCCATGTTTGTTCAGAACCTTCTTCATATTTTAGTGAAAAGAATCGATGCTGAAAGCACCGCACACCAATTAATTGACACCCTGTATAAATTTACAACCCTACTGTTCAGTAGGTAATCCCTTCTAATAAAAGGGGCAACCCCAGACCCTAACCTCTTAAAATAAGGAAATTATAAGTACAGCTAAAGAATGTTCTGTGGTTATAGTAACGCTGGGGAGTTTTGGCTGGGACACAGCCGCTACCTATAGGCCAAGACTATTACTAACTTTAAGCAACTTTGAGTGGGCAATTATTAATTGTGGGGAACCTTTGGTGATCATTACTGATTTTGGCAGATTCTGGACGACCAACTTCAGGGTACCTACCTAGTTCATTAAAGATCTATTTGGCAGCCCTGCAATCATTCTAACTCAAACTTTATGTAAGATGCAAAAAATTAATTTTTTCTACTCCCGTGATTTTTCAGCCCCCTATTGAAAATAAATATTGAAACCTCATACAACCTTATAATGTTTCCATCAGGCTGTATGTGGTGTTATGAGGTTTTTGAAACAACCGGGTTCAGTATGTATGTGGTTTTATATGGCATGTGTTTTTTATGAGGTTTAACCAGGAAAGCAATATAAACAGATTACCAGGTTTCATAGGGACGTTGTTTCTTCTATGAGGCTCTATGAGGAATTCAAAACATGTGGTTTTATAAGGAAAACCGGTCATCGTTTTGTATGTGGTTTTATCAGGAATTCCCAACATGCAGATTTACCAGGAAACCCCTGGAAATTCTTCTATGCGGTTTTATGAGAAAATTTCAACCGCATATGCGGGTTGAAAGTAAGCAATTACCTGCCGGCGGAAGAAGTAGTTTTTCTCCCTAGAGAAGAAAGTTTTTACTTTTTCTCCCGCTAGATTTTTAAGGAAGCTATACAAATTACTAGTAAACAAGAAAAATAACAAACTTGCTTACAACACTGTCATAGCAACCGCCCGCACAGCCTTAAATATTTTCAATTTTGCCGTCTTATTCAACGTTTATTTTTTCTTGTAATTATATGCTTTTAAAGGAGTGGTTGTAGAAAAAACCATATGTACATCTTAGGAGGAAAGTGCTTTTTCCATCCTCAAGTTTGTTGCCCTGGTTACGTCTCATGCACCAAACTTCACACTTGGTCGGAAAAGTTGCACTTTTCTGCCTTCTACAAATAACTATTGTTTAGATTTCTGAAGTCCTTATAACTTTATAACTTTAAGAAAAGCATTTTTGATATACGTAGGTAAATTAAATTCGACTTCATTTTGTCTGAAGAATACACAATTAATCTTGCACAAACCTTGAAATTTAATATTTTCAAGTATTACAGCATCAATAATAAGAAATTTATAAATCAATTCATTTATTATCTTTAAAACTAGAACATAATTCTACAACATCAACACATTAACGAGTAAATCCATCTAAAGTAAGAGCAACACTTTCTGCTTTAGTTACATCATGAGCAGCAAAAGTTCTAGCAGGAGGCAGTCTACGAAGTTTTCTTCCAAGTCTACCAGTTTTGCGTTGCCACCAACCTGATCGTGGTCTGTTACCCAACTCTCTATTTCTTTGAGCTGATCCAATTGGAGTTGATCCATGCTCTTTATTACTCAACCTTCCCACTGTGCACATACAAGTTTGGGGTAAGCAAAACTCCTTCTTGCTGGGCATTTGAATTATTATGTGGTTGTTAGGAGCCTTAGAGACAATCGTTGCGTATGCTCCTGCTGCGTGTACTAAAAATCCACCCAGCCCTGGGTACTTTTCTACGCAATGTACTTGGGTTCCTAATGGTAAAGCTCCTAGTGGATAAGCATCTCCTTCATTAGCTCGAACTAAAAAATGAAAGCAGTTACCAAAGTGTTTATTGTGATTTTTGTGTTGCTAACCTGGTATACGCGGCAAGTGACAAGACGTGCGAATTAAATCCCCTGCCTTCATATTTTCCGTAGCTAAAATATATTTCAATTGATCTCCAACAGCTACTAAAGCAACAAACGCTGTTCTGCAACCATCCTTAATAATTTTAATAACCCGTTCTACTTGTGGGGGTCCTTCTTTAGGGCCCTCTCGCTTCCAATCAATCCAGTGGTACTTATGCTTAATGCCACCACCTATTCCTTTACATACTATTCTGCCACTTTCAGGATCTCTTCCTGCTAGATTCGTAACTTCCAAAGGTTTAACTGTGTACTTCTCCGGATAATGTATTATTCTTCTATAGCTTATACCATAACCGGGTGTTGGTTTTTCTACATATTTATATCGAACACTTCCTAATATTCTAGGTGAAACCTTGAGTTCTGATATTGCTAATGCTTTTATTAAATTTGTTAAAGTTAATGGTAAAACAGACATATTTTCAAAATTGCTCACAACCTCAAATTTTATAAGGTTAAGTTGTGGCTAATGTACGTCCCGGGACTTTAAGAAGAAATTCGAATGGTTTAAATTTTATAATTATTCTCTATAAAATTTGATTATTTTACTTGACTATCATTATTATAAATAATTAATTTATTATTGCTGATAGATGAGTTATTTAGGAGATTTAACTTAATGTAATCAAGATATACTAAGGTGAAGTTTCAAACGTATGCTAAAAGAAAAATTTTAAAAAAACTGAAAACTGAAAGATTTTATAAGAGGGCACTAACGTTAAAAGTTTTGAAACAGTGGAAAACTTGTTTTCCTCATTAACAAAACTTGTAGAAGTCGTACAACATGACAGACCAATATTGTACTGTTCTAAGTTTTAAGTTTTTTTTTTGGTATAAGAACTGTACAAGTTCAAGTTCTTGCTAAAAAAGAACTAAGTTCAAGAAAAAAAAGTTGAATTTGATTACAGTCCTTATTAGTAGTTGGTACTCGATGCCGGCTTAGTAGAAACATCCAAACCATTTTTCAAAAACAGGTTAGGTTTAATTTGCTAACGTTTTATTCTCTTGTTCATTTTACGTTCTTGTACACACAATAATTATTAAAGTAATAACATTTAAAAGTCTGTGCTGTGCCTAAATAAAAATTGAGATAATTTTCATTTAAAAATGGATTTTAACTTAGACGTGAGACTAAAGCAACTAGAAAGTTTAGAGCAATACATATCCTCATCCAGAGATAAAGTGCAATCAATTCTTGATTGCCTTAAATGGGATGCAAAAGAAGTCTTAAAGGTAAATTTGTCATGTTCCAGTTTTGTAAGCAAAATTAATTTTTGATTATGCTTGTACCCAGGACACTCAACTAATCAGGTGCTCGGTGGATAGTAGGCACAGAGTACATTTAAAAAGTGTAGATGAACATGTAAAGAAGTGTTCCTTGCGAAAAGAGGGGTATGATCTGAATGAAGAATTTCTTTCCGAACCAGTAGAAGATTCAGCAAGTTCGATTACAATAAGTACATAAAATGTGTGAATTTTGTACCATAAATTAATATTTTGTTGTTTGTAGATGATCATAAGAAAATAGAAATATTATCTGCTGCACATAAAAGTATTCCAGATTTTAAAGCAGGTTTGTATTACATTTGAGTACTTTTCAAGTAGTCGAGGGTGAACGCTGGTCAGCATTCGTGATTTTCGTAATTTGTTTCAGACCAGAATGTTATTGACTTCTGTTACAGTCTTTATATAATTATAATATGCTTTTGTTCTTTCATACGATAATAACTAAACAAAATGTAAATACGATATCCTTTTTATATATCCTTTTCTAATTTATAAATGATTTTCAAAACAAAATTTAAAATATTTCATAAATTGTTGTCTCTTAAATGGTGTTGGGCGATATTATATATTGTCAATACTACAATTTACATTCGGCTTAAACCGCGTAGTCATATGGGTATCACACCCAGCATAATCAGGTAAGGACCGACCTGTAGCTTGTCTGCATTTACAAGCATTTGCTCTAAAAGTTTAAGCTATAGTTGTTCGTGGGCCATGCCTGCCTAAACAGGGCCATGTACTTACATTGTTTGAACTTTGGGCCAGACAAGGTAGGATCTTAATGTACCTTGTTTGTCAGGACAAGAATACTTAATCGGCTTCTGCCTGTTAGCTTTTTGTGAACCCATACAAATTAACGTTTCGTAAGACATTGCAGCTTGCATCTTCAGAGTGATGAGAGCACTGAATTCGAATCCGGAATGCGGAGGTATTTCTGTAGAATAACGAAGATGGCCATGCAATACCACTCAATTTAGAACAGGTTTTTTGTGTATATTAATGAAGAAGTAAAAGCAGTATTTATTGTGGGTGCTACGCATTGATTTGCTTAAAATAGTTTTGGAATACTTTTGTCTACATTTTTTTGTTCATTACAAAATTATTTCCCTATGCAAATAACACTAGTTCCGTATCTGGCGTTTTCTTGACGCGCATTCTATTGAGGTCACGTAGTCACGTGACAAGTTTTATTCAAATTGTTTCCTCTCTAGGCGATATCGTATTGCTGTTGCAAGTTCAAATCACCGTTGGGGCGTTACCTTTCTTAATTCTTTTTTTCTTGTTTAATTTTTGTGAAAACAATGTTATTTAGTCAGTTAATGGCGAGCGAATACTTAAAACCTAAAAAGGGTGGGAAAGTACCAGCGACCTGTTTCGCCCAGTTAAGGAATAAGCGATTAAAATGTACGCTTCTGTACTTTTAAGTTCATTAAACAATACAATTTTAAATATCTGATTTACATTATATAGCATGGAATGGCCAAGACCCGGATCCAAAAACTGCAAATCGTATTGCAAGTACATTTAGCCCTTGGGAACGTTCAGCTCTATACACATATGCGGTAAAAAATACAACTGGGCCACCACAATTACCTGAATTTAACACGTAAGTTAACTTTATACTCCAACCTTCTTTCTTCATTTAATTCCATAAATAATTTTGTTCTAGAATTCAGCAAACAAATTCGAACGATAAACCTTTAAGCTACGAAGAATTACGTATGCGAGAACGTGATGCAAAACGACGCAGAATTAAATACAAGTCAGTCCATACTAATCGCAAAAGTCATAAGGAAGTCATGAGGGAGGTTATCGAGGGACAAATGGAATTGTATACTGATTGGTTAATGGGTACTGGTGTTATCAAATCAGAAGAGAAATATGAAAACAAAAGTGTTTTGAGCCCAAAAATTGAACATGAAGAAAGTTATGAGGAGAAACAAAAAAGTGGGCGTAGTTCTGTCACGGATTTTAGTGAACGTGATCACTCAGTTGTTAGTAGAAATAGCACACATTCTGGCAGCTCTAGAAGTACAACTTTAAAAAAACATAGCAAAGATAGATATGAATATGATCACCATAAGCGACATGATGATCGTGACTATAAGAAACATTATAACAACAGCTCAAGGGAGTATAGTTCTTATAAAAGGCGACGAAGTAAAGATCATTATGAACATAGAAAATATGAACGATCGCATTCTCGTCATGATCGTGATGATAGAAGGCGTTATGATGGATATAAGGAAAGATGATTTTTGAAGTAGGTAGCTTTGAAGAAAACGCACCGTTTATGAGTATTACACTTGTTTTTTTTAAATATATAATATGTATAAAATGCTTGTAGCATGCAATAAAAAAAGTTTGTTACAATTAAATTGTTCCTGTTGTCTCTTTAAAGCAAGTGTGCTTTAAAGTTATAAAAGCATAATTATCATTTTATTTAGTAGGTACATTTTTGAATTTAGGGTTTTCCAAAAGTCAAATCCATCATAAATAATTTAATTTAGAAAGCAATTTATATGAAGCAGAACATTGCTATATTATGGACTGCATTTCAGTCAATAGTTCGTCCTTAACTCTACCAAAAATCTTTACAGACTTGTTTGTTACATATAGCGACCTGTAAAATGTTTGCAACATGGGAAAAAATTTTTATTATTAAAATTTTGTTTTTGGGATCACTTCTGCTTCTCGGATAACATAGAAATTGATTTACATATAGGTCGCCTGACTTCAGCTTTAGCGAGAAATTCAAAAAAATTAAATGAATTGACGAAATATCGCTTTATTTGAGAAAATATCAATAAACTTTATTAGAATAACGTTTTCAAAATTCATTTCTAATGCAATGTGCAGCCTTTCAGTACTATTTTATTTAATACTTTGAATTAAAATATTATTAGGCAATAGATACATCAAATCAAACATACCTAAAAAAAAGGTAACTTCTAAATTAACTATCACAATTGTAGCCAATTACAAGATTTTTAACTCTTACAGAAAATGCAGATTTTTTTAAAAACATCAAAGATCCCCATGAAAAGATGTAACTAACGATGAGGGTACTTTTTACGGTTTCAGAAACGCCTCAAACATTAGCAAGCGAAATTTCTCTAGACTAGGAATATTGAAGAAAGGTCGTAAGAAGGATATTTAAAAGAAATGATATTTATTCTTATAAACCAAAATTTGTGCTAGTGTTGAAAGGGATTATGATGCTCGTTTTGACTTTTTGTGTGGTTCCAAGGGATGGTTGAAGATCTAAATTTTTTAAAAGTACTCTCTTTTCATATGAAGCAACTTAGTTTTAAAGTTAATGTGTGGTGCGGGTTTTTTAACACCATAATCTTAGCACCGTTTTCTTTAGAGAAAATCTCAAGGTCGAAGAATATTTACGTTTTTTGGAAAAGTAACTATCAATATTTTTAGATAATTTTAAAATCTGTGTTTTCTGTAAGAGTTAAAAAGCTTGTAATTGGCTAAAATTGTGATAGTTAATTTAGAAATTAGCTTTTTGCTAATTCATTTAATTTCCTGCCAAACCTGAAGTCACGAACCTATGTCTAAAATAATTTTTAGGTTACCTGAGGTGCAGAAGTGATCCCAAAAATAAGTTTTTTGGAAATTCTAATAATAAAAATTTTCGCTATATGTTGCAAACATTTTGCCGGTAGCTGTATGACTATTGAACAACCCTGTATATTTTTTTTATTTCTAATTAGTACTTATTGCGAGGTAAAATATCTTTAAGCAATATAGATTCCCCACTCAAGAACAAAGGATGTATACTGTAATAAGCTATAACTTCAGAAATATTGTAAAACATGGGTTTATCAAAATCAGGTGCTACACTCGTAAATCCCAGGGCCCCTTCAGAGTTTCGTTCTATTCCAAGGTTGAACATTTTGGTGCTGTGCATAATTGAAATGGTGCAAATATATGCAGAATGTCTGCTTGGTCGAATTAAAAAAGCACCGTTTTCTAACCCAGTAAGTAATCGGCGTGCTCCTTTTCTGTCTGTTTCACGATAACTGGACTCTCTTGCAAGATCAACTGAAAAAAAATGTATTTTATTCATTATTTTTTTTAATAAAAATAAACACTTTATTTATTTAAACCTGTACTGCTCAGTTACCTATGAACATTGCTGGTACGAGAGCATTTACATACTAATTACAACTAATAGCTAGTTGTTAATTTTATATTTGTTATTGGATAATCGATAATGTAAAAGTGAACAGTGGTTATTATTTCATAGTGCACTAAAAATCGCTTACATATACAGATTGTCACTATTGTAGCGGAAACATAAGCAGCTGAGTGTGACAAGGAAGGGAGATAGTTTTAAATTTAAAATGGATATATGTATATGTGATTTTTTCTTTTAATTTAAAAGTTTTCATGGGTTTGTAAATCCCCACTTGGCCTGCCTTTTATCCTAGTAAAATAGTGACAATCTGTATATGATAGAAGTCACGGCCGCGTAACAGCATCTCGCGTCGGAAGGAACGTGCCCATATGTTGTTGACGAAAAGGCTGAGAGGCAGTGGCGGATTAAGGGGCTTAAAAGCCCCAGGCGCAAATATATTGTGAGGCTCCTAATTATGGATCAGCTGCTAAAAATTTCATCATTTTAAGAAGCATTAATTTTGAAGGTTACATTTTTGGAAATACTTGGTTCTTCACATTTTAACCTCCCCCTTCCCTTTCCTGGGTCATTATAAAATTTATGTCAATCTGTCAACTCGCTTTTGAGCAAGGTTTGTTTAAAAATATATTTTTCATTCTTTGTATATTTTTGATAACTGTTTACTATTTACAGCGTTTTTTGATTTGATGTTCGAAGCGTAATATGTCTAATTAGCCGTAGGGCGGTTTAGTCGAATTTATCGCTGCCTACTATACTTACAGTTGCGGTATGACATCCTATTGCATGATGATTGATGATTTATGGTGGGTCGGAGGGCTTACGTCCTCCCGCACTTAGGCTACTAGTGCCCATTGTGCCCCTTAAATGATCTAGTATTCATTGAACAGGTTGGTCGCTTCAGCAAAGGTCCAGATCCTGTTCAATGATATATCCTGTATTTCCCTTGGCTCTAGGGAGGGGGAGCCAAGGTGTTTGTACCTGAGGGCCGCAAAAGCGGCGCACTCACAGAGTATGTGCTCGGAAGTTTCCTCCCTCGCTTGGCATCTTCTACACTGAGGGTTATTGACAACCCCGATAGTGTGGAGATGCTTTTGCAGGTGACCGTGGCCTGTTAGTAGGCCTGTCACAATTCTGATTTGTCTTCTGTTTAGGCCCAGAAGAATTTTTGTCATTTTAGGCGTAGGACCCTTAATAAAGAGTCTGGCCTGTCTTGGTGTGTGACGAGAGGTCCAGGATGATCCTATTGCATAGACTATCGCAAGTTGAAATTTCCGCAGGGGCGCTACCTTTTTTTTTATTACGTTTTTCTTTCTTTAATTGTTATTAAAACAAACGGTTTTGGTAACTTATTAAATAACTGATAATTAATCTCACGGAACTATTTTTAATTTTTACAACCAATCTAAGTTGTGGGATGAAATGTATAATTTTTAAAGCCGAATATTTATCGGAATCTTGTTTCCTCGCAAATTTTATAAAGTTGATAGAAGACAACGTTTTTTTTTTAAATTTGAGATTCTTCTGCTAACAATTGTGTTTCCAAAACATTGTTATGTCTATATCGTTTTTAACATTTGTTACCGATTATATAAGAAAAAAGTTATGTAAAACAATAAATTAGTTTGTAAACATTTAAATGGGCAATACATGATTTTACGAGAATAAATTTTGTAGTAAAATACTTTACTGTTATGAGGATATTCGAGCCCTAGGCAAAAATTATTTTGAGGCCCCCTAACATACCTGAAATAATACATGGGGGCATGTAAATTTTAAACGTAAATGAGTAATTAGTTTTTATATTCTACATACATCCTATGTTGCTTCTATTGCAGGCTTCTAAATAATTACGGGCCTTAGTACGTGCCTTGTTTGTCTAGGCCTTTACTTTGCTAGTGGAAAATAGTGTAAATAAAAAATTATTTTATAATGTGTAGCTACTACAAAATTAATTTTTGATACTATCTGTATGTTGTTTATCGGGTACGAATGAAGATATATAACTTTTGTGATCATTTGCTCATACTTTAAAAAGTATTTATATTTAGTCAACCAAAAATTAAATACTTGAAAATCATTCTAAATAGTAGGTAGTTTTTAAAATTAATGTTTTTATACAATAAAAAGGTGTTGATGGAGATTCACATTTACCATGAAAATGTTTGTAAAATATGATTTTGAACTTATTTTTAAATGCACCGATATTTCTCCTATTTCCTATTTTTTGAGAGATCAAGTTGATTTTTTTATTTTTACTATTCTCTAATTTCAAAGTTTTTTCCCTGAAATCTCGAAATTGCTAAGCATTAAATATACTACATAAACTCGCGTTTTTTTTTAATAAAAGAAAGTAGGTACTTACTCTCAGTATAAAATGAATGTTCATCTTCTACCGTATTCATATTAGCAGGCACACTCTCTGTCTTCAACACAGGCGGAGTTAGTATTCGTTTATCTTGAGGATTATTTTCAACAAAATTAAAACTGGTTAGGTTATTTTCTGAATCATCCAGGAAATCAGATGGGCTTGGTAAACTCATAGGTGGCTTAGGTAAGTTGGTTGGTGGTTTAGGTAAATTCGCTCGTGGTAATGTGGCAGGAAATGGTAAATTACAACCTGGTTTTAATAACGCACGTGAACCTTTTGTTAGTGTATCAAATGGTGGGTTCCTAAAAGATGTACCTTCACTACCACCTCTTGGTCTACAAAATGAAATTTGTTGCAATTTAGGTGTTAGGTCTTCTTTATCTGGTGTTGGTAATTTAGCTTTTGTTCTGAAATTGGATGGCCCAGGAATATTGAGAGGTGGTAAAGGAGAACGTGATGTTTTAATAATTCTGTGCGATAACGTGCTTTTAATTTCTGTTTCATCTTCATCGATCACTGAAGTATACTCGGCCAATTCTTCGTCAGTTTCAGCGTCATTCAATTGTTGCCGGTTTTGCTGTGCCTCTGACCATGGAACTGGTGGCAAAGGACGATGAGGTTTTCCCGATTTTTTTTTTAAATCCGGTTTTACATCATCAGGCACTGAAGTATATTCGCCTAAATCTTCATCATCGCTATCCAATGGAATAACAGATGATACATTAATTTTTTGTTGTTGCAATGGAACAGGAGGGAGAGGTCTACTTTGAACAATTGCTTTACTGATTTGTTCTTCATATTTATTTTCAACAACTTCAGGCCGTATTTCAAGATTGTCATAGTTATTTCTTCGAAATTTATTAATAAACGAAGTTCTGTTACAATCATTTCTTGAAATTGATGATCTTTTTTCAGTTTCAGGCGTCTGTGGTTCAATTTTTTTTTTAATTGGTGCAAGATAACCATCATATTCAGGAATTTCTTCATGTTTATCTTGCATTGGTGCAATTACTTTCAAATGATCAGGCTTAGGTGGTAGTAGAGGCTGTGATTGGTTGTGAATGAAAGAACTATTTGGAGTTTCATTAGAATCCTTTTTCAAAAGTTGTTCTAATGTATTCTTAATAAATTTAGAGTCCTCTTTGTTCAAAGTTGATGATTTCATTTCTTTGGTTTCACTGGTTTGCACAGATTTTTGAACATGTATTCTATTGGTAGGTAATAAATTGCTTTCCTTGGTTAATGTTAAAGAATTTATATCTTTGGTTTCACTAGTTTGTGCAGGTTTTATAAAACGGTTAGAAGAGTTTAATTTCACACTGGTATTTGGTTTATTAATTGAAAAATTTGGTTTGTTTGATAAATTACTATTCATTACAGAATCATTTATTGGTGGTTTATTTAGTAACTTGTTTACTTTTGGTGCCGTTTTATTACTTATTTGGGAATTCATAAGAAATTGCGTGGGATCTTGCCTTATTTGTTGCATAAAACTCCATAATCTTCGAGCTTCACTGGCAGGGAGACGCCATAAAGAAAGTTGAAGTTCTGTAAGCTTCTATAAATAAACAAGACCTTAATTAAGATTAGTTGAAGCATAATTATTATGAATTGTACACACCAAAAATGCTTGGCCATCAATAAGCTTTGTTCGAATTACTCCTACACATCGCGCGTATCCATTCTGAAAATAATTAAATGTGTTAATTAGGAGTACAAATAAAGTTTTGTTTGTAGGTACGTACCAATTCTAGTGCTTCTGCTAATTGATTTACCTCCAAATTTTCAATTATTTTTAAATTATTTGTTATTTCCGACATTTTTGCATGACGATTATGAGTATTAAGTCGAGAAAGTTTGTACTAAAATATGGGCTGGGTTTTTGCAGACAGGATGCATATTATCTTATCAGTACAGGAAAATATTACTAAATGCTACCGTGAATCCCCATCACTATACTGACAAATTATCTAATTTCTAAGTATTTATTACTTCAAATACTGTTATTGTTAAATTTTGTTATCATTTGGTGCTTTTTTTATCAATGTTCTGGTACCGTTTTTTAAAATAAGAAATTTAAATTTCCCGCCTAGATAAATTATTATAAAAACTATATCCATAAATATTATATACATGTTATTGTACTCAGTAATGAAATTTACTGCAAATTATAAAAATAAATATTTATTTTACAATTGCTTTTGGTTCTGAAATTTTTACAAATGTTCTAATCTTTTATATATTGTTATTTTGATGCAGATCGGTCAGTCAGCTGATTCAAATATGTAAAGCGTCAAATTGACGTTTATTAACAACGATTAATTTGTCCTTTAAAATGATTATAATACATTAAGCTTGGATTTTCTGTGTTACTTTAAATAATCTACTTAAAACTAAAATGTATGTAGTGTTAAATAAATTAGAATAATGAATCTGCACCAAATAGTAAGTGGTGCCTGCAATGCAGGTGACAAGTGTTTTGCAGTGGGCAGTGTTGAAGGAGTTGCTTTTACAGTAAGTTTTAAATCCAGTCTTTTATTCAGTCTTTAACTTACTCTTTATTATCATTATTATTTAGGCTTATGCAGCGGGCTGTAACATCGTAATCCTAGCATCCACTTTCGAAAGGGTGCAAATAATACCAGGAGCAGTCCACGACTACATTCGCATAAGTTCTCTTGACTGCTCGAGTGATACAGGAAAAATTGCAGCTGCATATGACACCACTGTTTGCATTTACGAGCCTACGCCCCTTATACATAACAACTCGACTCATGTAATTACTTCAAAATAATTTAAAAATTATTTTCTGATGGATTTCGATTTAGGGCCTGGACTATCGGTGGGTTCAAACTGGCACATTAAAGACAGAATCGCCAGTACGAGCACTGAGCTGGAATTTGGAAGGCACGCGTCTTTTAACAGCAGGTGATACTGTTGAGTTGTGGCATTTGAGACCTCAAGAAGCTGAGGAAGAGTCCCCTGTAACATTTACACTTGGTGGAGGAGAAAGTACAAATGATGGGGCTGAATCTGATGAACGTGATAAGCAGCAAGGTAATTTTTATTTAAACAAAGTCAGTGCATTATTTTAAGTAAAATTGTTGGAATGTAACGTTTTATAAAGGTATATATGGAAATGAAAAATAACATTTTGGCACATCGTTCTACATTTTCCCATATAACATTCTCAAATGCTGTGGGTACTAACAACATCTGTCTGGTACTGCATAATAGTTTTCAAGTTGCATTAGTATAGTTGCGGCTTTAAAAATGTTTCCAACATGTTTTCTAATCAACTGAGTGAACATTTTCATCAAAAAAGTAAGGACCTATAACATGTTATTTACAACATTTCAACGTGCGTTAGTAACAGACGGGCGAAGGTTTAACTTTTGTCTCAAATAATTTAATTCACTGCGTGAGAGATTGAGGCGAACTGTGGTTGTTGTGCAGAGAAGGGTATCTGCATAATTCGCTTTTGTAGAAGATCATGCCTCTCTCGATACCGATTGGCTAGGAACATAGCAATTGTTGCCAGTCTTTGGTATGTTATAGATCTTGTAGAGCACGGACGTAAAACTTGTAAACTATGTCAAAATCGTTGGTAAATAAAAATATTAGTTATTTTTCTAATATATTAAATTTTTGCAGAACAAGAACAAACATGTTGGCAAAGCGTTTGGAGGGCAAACACTGCAACACCAGTTCAGCACCTTGCGTTTAGCCCCGATGGAACTTTATTTGCAACTTCTGGCGAAAATGATCGACTTGTCAAGATTTGGTATGAAAACAAACATTGTAAGTGACATAATTATTTTGTTTTTAATATTTACCTACTTATGTTTTTTATTATCACAGTCCTATTTACATCAAGAAGCACTGAAGGCCCTGCCGAACTTGAATATAGTTTTGTGTATATTGCACATCCACGAGCTGTGACACATTTATCTTGGAGAACAACTAGTAAATATATGCCAAAGTAAACAATCAAAATGTTAAAACTAATTCAGATCAATTAAAAAAATTAAAAACACTTTTTCAGGGGGTCTGTATCCAACATGCTAGTAACATCGTGTAAAGACAACATATGCAGACTTTGGGTGGAAACTGTATTACCTGAAGATGGGTTAGTCAATTTATCTCAATTAGATCCACAGGCAAACCATCCTAAATTTAGGACTCATCGTCATAAACATCGGTTTATGCAGCGCTTGAAACATATGAAGTAAGATATCAACTGAGTAGCAGGTTGTTAGGAAATTTCTTATTTTGCTTCTTATTTTTGGTTTTGGACCAGCATGCGCTCTACCGATGTAAAAAATTTGTTCATGTATAAAAAACCTGCTTTTGATTCTGCTCTACTAATGTTAAATTTTTTTTCAATATCACAAAATCTGCTTTTGATTCCTACCGGCAATAAAATTTTTTTTTTTTATTACAAGTTTTAAATGCTCTAAACACCATGCTTTTTTTTAGTTACTCACTTTCACTTCATCATTCTCATGTCACTAACCGCAATGCACATTATCTTATCTTTTTTTTATCATATTGAAGAATATCATTTTACAAAATGTTTTTGATGCCTATTAGTTTCCATGACATAACAGTCTTTTGCAATTTTTTTTAATAGAACTTGTTTTCACATTCGTCGCCATGCTAAGCAACATACCCACGGTTTTGGTGGATCTTCAACACCAATACCTACTCTGCCTTCTACGTACAGTGTCCACGATTTTCATTCTTATGGTTATCGTGGTACAGGTAGGTTATAAATTAATTGAAACCACACCTTTCTGGATTAACATCGACTTAATCTCATATAGCACAAGGATGTTCATAGGACATGTTATGGATGTCTATAGGACATCCATTTCAGATCACGAGGATATCCTTTGCACGTCCATGTAGGCGTTCGTAAGATAACTTCAATGAACGTCCTTTAGACATCAATGGATGTTCATAGGACATCCTCTTATGGATGTACATAAAACATTCTTCATTTTATGCCCTGTTCAAACTCCTTGTAGCATTTTTCATATATACGGCAATTCTCAATTAAATATTTAAATATGTTTACCAGGTATTTTTTTATAATCTACAATTAAATCCAAAATTTTGTTTGCATATGTAAATCTACCTACTTTTTTCTGATTTATATCTTCAACTTCTACTTAATCGCTTAAAGTCTTGGCAAATTCAACTGTAACGAGAAATTTAAAAAAATAAATTATAAAATATGCTATGTAAAGACTTCAAAATGCCACAAACTCAAATCAAAATCACAAATACAAAATCACAAGTACATAACACTAAATGACACACACACACACTGGACGCTGAGATAAAGATGATGGATGGGGCAGGGCATATAAGAGTCGATATTAATTCAGTAGACCATGATTGAAGCATAACTAAAAGTTTTGTTTTACCGCGTCAGCTTTAACATTAGTATTGGATCGGGTATAAGATTTATTCTTAATCTGTTTTATTAGGTGTAACTCCTGGTTTGCATTTTCATCTGGCAGCTTCCGTTAATGCAGAGACGGATATTCCATTGGTTCCTAGTATTTCATTTTGCAGTCCACGACCTGCATTTGTTCTGCATTGGCTAAATAATAAAGAAATGCATTTTAGTCTTCAAGCCGAATCACTGCTAGAGGAACTTACAAGGTAAAGCAAAGTGTTTAATAAATTACTATTGTTAAATTTAACTCCTTCTGTTTGGTGTATTTATTTATTTTACAATTTTATATTTGACAACAACATTAAACAAGCATTAATAAATCTCAATCTCTAGTGTAATCATATGAAATCGCATGCAATCGCTTGAAATCAGTATGTGTCTTGCGATTTCAGGAATCGATCCAAAATTATGTACTGATTTCAAACGAATACTTAGGTGAATAGTCCTTTATGTTATAGCTAAATTTTTTGTGCCAAAAAAATTCTGCGAGAGTCGCTGAAATATACCAGAGTTTAGATATATCTAAATAGTTGATAGCCTTAACCCCGATCTATATGACTTGTCACTAAATATTAGAACTGATCTTTGGTATCAAGATGGGGCTCCAGCTCTTAATTCTCATATAGTAGCAAACTTTCTTTAAGAACAGTTTGGTAGCCACCACATTGCCAATCAAGGCGCAGTTAGATGGCCACCTAGGTCAACTGACTTAAACCTCTATGGATTTATTTTAAGATTATGTACGAAACAACACCAAGAAATGTAGAGACATTAGAGAATAACATTAGAAATGCTGTAAATCAAATCAAACCTGAAATGTTACAAAATGTGTAAAGGAATATTGTTAAAAGTTGCCATTTCTGTATGCAAGAAAATAGTGGAAACTTTAAACACCTATTTTTGTTCTTCTGTTATAATATTCCTCTATTGGGGTTGTAATTTACTACATAGGAAAGAATTATGATACTGAAGCAGTTTGGTTTGACATTTTTTACATTTTACTACAATGAATGTTAAAATTTCTCATCATTACTGCTATTTACATATGTTGCTTAAAATCAGTATATCCACTTATTATTAACTTGAGAGCTACAATTGTATTCGAGGGCCGGTTTTAGATTTAAATTAGACCAAGCAAAATTTAATTGGAATGACAAATGTACTAAATTTCAGCCCCCCATTACTTATCTACGAGATTTTGCTTGATCTAATTTTGGTTGATTTTATTTTGAGTACACAATTCTTTCACGAGTAGCCCTGCAATGAGGGTGCACTGTTTATATGGGTAGAAAACCACGGTATGCAATCAGAGGGGGTTAATACGAATTGTGAAAATGGAGTAAATGTAGTGGTTTTCAGCAGTCTTTGAAAGTGAGCGAATTTGGACTTAATTGACAAATTTCGATCGTTAGAATCCCGAACTGAACAGAAAAAGGCGTAACTTTAATCAATGCACATGTAGGCGTGGCCAGTTAAAAAAAACGGAATAATTTTAGAATTTAGTTTTGCATAAGTGCGATGGTAACGAGTGCTGTCAAACTCTTTTAATATTTTCTCTTTAGACGAGTAGTGGAACATCCTGAATCAGAAGATGGCTCAGAAGAACCTCTCATGGAAACAGGAGGCCCTGATGGGTTAGATGCTCGTATTGAAGGTCTTTTACGAGACTGGCACCATAGTCCTGATCTTTTATTCAGTATTCATCCTGTAGATGGCAGTTTTCTAATTTGGTTAGTATAAATTGGCTTAAAATAATTGTATCTTTGATGATAAATCTTTTGCAGGGTTGTGGAATGGTTAGATGAATACCATCCAGGCTCATTTAGGCAAGCCCAGGTATCATTTTCCACACGAATACCGTCTGCGTTCCCACTAGGAGATTCCTTGAGTATGTCTACTACAGTCAGCTTATACAGCATTGCCACCTGCTTGAAACACTTGGTTAAAGAGGCAGTAAAAGAAGTAAAAGAATCTACTAATGGTTTAAACTTACCGAGTGTCAAAGAAGAGGACGAATCCAAGCAGAATGCTGAGGTGAATTATAAAAAAATGTTTCTGCATCAGAAATAATATTTTTATGTATTTTAGGCACAGGCATGTGCAGAAGAAGCCAAAGAAGCATGTCCCGTGATATTTCTTGTTACAAAGCACGATAATGGTACTTTGAATTTGTGGCAACTTACTTTTGCAGACAAAAGCAAGTTTAGTCAAGTTTTGAGTATTGGACATAGAAGTAGAGCATCTGGACATAGATACAGGGTTAATGACATAACCTGCCATCCAGTCTTACCTTTACTACTTACTACTAGTCATCACAACATTGTTGATCAAAATAAAGACCATAACAGCACAGTAAGCCAAGTTTTTACCGAACTATTTTCATAAAATTCTCTTTAATTGTATTACATTAACATCAACTGTTTTATTTGTTGTTTTTACAGGGATATTGTAGTGAATTAATCTTATGGCGAGTTGATGCAGTCGGTCCTCTATCAAAATCAGGTGGCATTTGTGAATTAGCTCGCATAACGTCCCCAGAACCGTCAGCTTTCAGCGTTGTGGCTTGGATTCCCACACTTCTTCCTTCCAGTACATTGGGGAATCTTTCAAATTCCCCTAGTGCTTGTTTTGTAGCATCTGACGGGCACTGTTTACGTGTTTATCAAGCAGTAATAGATGCCCGGACATTATTAGCCGACATTTCCTGCAAAGAAAGCAGGCTTAGAGACTCTACAGAAAGTTTAACTTCTGATTTATCCTCCTTAAATGAAGATAGCTTGCTGGAGAAAATTAATATTGTGTCACAACAAAGTACGGCACGTCCTGGGTGTATAATTCAGCTTGAAACTATTTCTGAAGCGATTAAATGGCAGAATACGACATTTTTACATGTGTATCAAGAACAACTGATAACAGGACAGCGAAGTGCACCTATTAACTTAACTGAACATGACGCGATGGTGGATTTGCAACAGAATTATGTGTTTGAGCAACCATTTTATATTGTTTTATTAGATTGCACCGATCAGAACACAGTTATACACATGTGGAAGATGACGATAGCTTCAAATGAAGCTGAATTATCTCTCACAGGAAGTCAAATGTATGTTCCTGATTGTAATCTAGTTCAGGATGAAAATGATATTTCAAGAAAGAACAGTCTCGAGTCATTACACTTGAAACAAGCCAAGCTCACCCCTCACATCAATATTTCAACCAATAAGGAAATAAAACAAATTTTACCATTACCAGATGGTGTTGAAATTGTTCATGCAACTCCTGCCGCTGGCCATTTGAGTTCTGCATCCATATACCCGGCTTGTTTGGCTCCATATTGTTTTGCAACTGCCTGTAATGATGGAACCATACGATTCTGGACTGTCACTGATAACCCTGCGGAAGTGAAAGCTGCAAGACATCTATTTTTGGAAGAAGATGGTGAACTGATTGATTCAGGAAAAATTTGGACCGAGTGGAATATGGTTAAAGAATCGGCAATCGAAATTGATGGTCAATTATTGAATTTAAGTGTTGCCTATTCAGGCCGATTGGCATGTGCTTATAAGTATGGGAAAAGTTTTACGAGACCTAGCAAAAATGATCACGATTCAAGGTAAGTTTATGTTCCAATTAGGGCGTTTATCAAAATACATATACATTTATTGTATTAATTAATCTATTAATTTATTAATCAAGTAATTGGTTAATCAAATAATAGATTAATCAAGCATTTGACTAAATAATCCATTAATTGATTCATCAAGTAATCGATTAATGTAGTAATGGGTTACTTAATGATCGATTAATCGACCAATCAATTAATCAAACTGTCGATTAATTGAATAATCAGTTAATCAAATGATCGATTAACAAATTTTAGGTATATCAATCTATGTGTTGCAATCTATGAATGTGAATCAACCGGAGGCACAGAATGGATCTTGGAGGACATAATCCATTTAAAAAACATCCATTTACCCCGAATAACTGTCGATAGATCCCTTGACTTAAGCTACTTGTATGATTCAAAAACATTAAAGAAAAAGCAACGTATTAATGAAGTCCTCCACACGTTTTCCAATGACGAACGACAAACTACTTTAACTGCAGAAAGCAACATTAAACCGACTCTTCTTGCAGTACCAAGTTTCAGCACGCTGCAGACTTTACGAAAATCTATTTCTGAAATAGGAAATATTTGTCCAATAACTCAAAAACATATTGTGCAGCTTGATTGGGTTTCAAATGAAGATGGGTCGCATATACTTACAGTTGCATGTGGTAACAAAATTATGCTTTACACTCCATTATCTTCAGACTTGGCACAAGCAAATGTGAAAGCAATGAAAGAATCCATGAATACCAATCGGCCGATTTTAAGAAAAGCTAGTTCTTTGGCCCAACCAATGTTTGTAGATGATTTCAAATGGATGACGTTGCGTAAAATTGAGTTGCAAACAGCAGATGGCTTACCTGCACTGCCTATGCAGATAAGTTGGGTTCGTGATGGGTTGTTAATAGTGGGAATGGACTCAGAAATGCACGTTTACACCCAATGGAGACCTCAAAATGTATCAATTCAATCAATAGACAGTATGGAGACTGATGGAAAAAACGTACGTGATCTTGATATTCGTACATTAACCCAAGAAAATCAACGCAAACTAGCTACGGTACCAGCATTAGGACGTATCAGTTCAGTTAACCTACAAATACTGGACCGCAAACGCACCAGCAAAGAATGTGACCCAGATTATATGCCTGATTATGGCCTTTTTGAAGCTTCCCGTTTTGCCTGCCCAGTTTTACCTCAGTACCATCCAAAACAATTGATGGAGCTGCTGAATTCTGGTAAAATTCGATGGGTTAAAGCTATTTTAACTCATTTGGTTAAGTGTATTGGTGGAAATCAGGATAATATCGAGGATATGCAAGGTTGGGCCAGAGCTCGAACTCTTTCTGTTAGTTATCCGGCGGGAAGCCCAGAACATAGGGCTAGTATTAGTGAAATTACTTTGGATTATGCAGAGATCGCTAATATTCCACCATTGCCTTTATGGACGTTGCTTGCTGCAGATAAAGAAGATGCAGGTAAGAAATTAAAGTTTGTAATTCAGTCTTAAATTGTAGACTGTGCTAAGGGCTAAATATAAGTTGATGATTGCTCCATTTTCTTTTTTATTGATCAGTTCATAAGTTAAAATTTGAAAATAAAAAATACTGCAACAGTTCAATACATATTGGTTGCAAAACCTTAAGTTTCCGCAAGAAAGTTCCAAGAGTCGCACACTTCTTAATTTCTGCTGGCAGCCTATTGTACAAAATTTAACCATTCTAAAAAATGAACTTCATTGAAAAACTTTTATTCACTCTACTAATATTAAAATTTTTGTTATTTCTTAAATTGCAAGTAGCAAGGTTACCCCTAATTTCCTAAATATTGTAGCAGATAATTTGGAGCTAGCACTTCCTTTATTTTTTAATTTTAAGTTTTTTAAAAAGTTATTCAGTAATGAACTAATCAGGGATGCATCAACTCGGGGGTGTAAGGGGTACAAGACTCTAGCGGCAGGACTCGGGAGGCCGTCAGCAAAGCCCATGCAATTGTGTTATGCACAATAGATAACTGTGGTCATGGTAACTATTCACTTGCTATTCAACAATATAGCTGTAGACAAAATACTCTATAACTCCAACAATGTTTATTAATTTCAACCTTATACTATTTTGACATGTTTATATGTCATTGATATACAGGGTGTTTCGAAGAACGTAGGCCCTCGTTTATAGGCAGATTCCTTACCTAAAATTAAGCCAAAAACTTCCTATAAACATGTCTCATAAAATTGCCACTGTCTTTTAATTTTTGATTAGTTTTTTAATTCAGATTGCTGTAAGGATTTCAAAAAACAAATTAAAATATAAAAAACAGTGGCATTTTTGTGTTTTTTTTTTTTAGAAAAGGTTGACCCTATTACTCACTTGTAAGCTTGTAGTAGCATTATTGGAATTTAATTATAGCCACAATTTTATGAGGCATGAGAAATTTCCAAGCCAATTTTGAAATTTTTTGAAACAACCATTGTAATATATAAATTTTAACACCTTGTATCTCGAAAACTATGAACATTTTTTTGAACACCCTGTATATCTTATATTTAACAATAACATAAAATATGTATAAGTTTAAAATAAACAAATATTGTTGAAGTTGTAAATTATTTTATTGATACATCAATATTAACTGCAACAAAGTAAAGCTGGGACTTATTCATATTATAATTCAGTTTTGCTTGATTTATTTTTTTTATATTTTTGTTTCCTATAAAAAATAACGGAAATTAAAAAAGGGGGCAGCAAATTCAGCTAGCGGCCTTGGCACGTCTCTTCCCTGAAGATAATAAAAATAAACAATATCATTATTTTTGTAGTAAGTAAAGAAGAGAAAAAAGACTATAACGAACTATTTGACAACAACACCATTATGGAAGAATCATTAGATACCTTACTTGAAGATCAAGAAGTTCCAAGGCACGAACGTCGACCTTCGGAGAGAGCAACTGGTCTTGCACATTTCACACCTAGACAAGGTAAGTGCTGGAATGTAATAAGAAATTTAATAAACATCAAAAAAGGAATATTAGACGTCTGATTTTATTACAGGACGTATGCTTTCTCGTATGTTAACGCATACCCATTTGCCTGGTTTATCCAGCTTAGATCAGATGCATCTTCTTGCTCTTGCTGATACAGTTTCCACATGTAATACTGATCTTGCTGAAAGATTTGCCATCGATGCTGCAAAATCTGCCATGGCTAAAGAAAATTTGGTTGGACAGTCTGATGACGTTATAGTTGATTCCCTTGATGACTGTGGCTTACGATTCCTTCTCGCCATGAAGCATTATGGTTATTTATTACGGTAAGATAATTAGTGTTAATAAAATCCTAATTGGGAATGTGACAGGATCCATAATTTCTGTCCTGGACTGTCTTTAAGTCATATTCAGCTATAACCAAATAAAAATTAGTTTCTCACTTTCTCCAAACCTCGCAGCACCTTTAGCTCTTACCAGAGCACTGCAGCTCCAGATGGAAGCCGATGAACTTGCCCCGTTTCTTTCCTGAGCCCCTGATACCACCTAGAAAGCCGCTTGTGTACGGTCATTGATCCCTTCGAAGACTTGTTTTCTTTGTGCAAATTAACAAATTACTTTGTGATTTATTCACTGTACTTTTATAATTATCCATGTATAATCTACCGTTCATCAATTTACTGTTGTTGAATGATAAACTGATTTTTCTTGTTTGCTGAAGTGTTGTATTATAAACTTTGACTGTTTAATAAAATACCTATCATCGTTACCTCTTAATTGTGTTAAAAAATTTCTAACTTAATTTTACTTTTCTTTCAGGTGCTTATCTTTAGTTCAACGAGCACAGTTTCAAAAGCAAGGTGTCGGCACTAACAACTTAGCTTGGGCATACCATTCAGAGACCCAAGAAGAGCTTCTTAATCTTATTCCTAGTTTTGCAAAAGGTGAACCTACATGGCCCGTATTACGTGAGCTTGGTGTTGGTTGGTGGATTCGAGGACTGGTTCTTCTGAGACAATGTGTTCAAGTTCTTGCAAAAGCTGCTTACAAAGTTAAACAGGATCCAATGGATGCCGCTTTATATTATCTTGCTATGAATAAGAAGAGTTTATTGTGGGGTTTATATAGGTTAGTTCTGAGAATGTTTTACTCACCTTGGTGACATTTTTTTATTACTTCTAATGATTTTGAACATTCACAAACTCTTTGTAAGATGCAAGGTAAAATTCTATGTTAATCTTTTAGGTCTAAGAGCGACCAAAAAATGACTCAATTCTTTGCCAATGATTTTTCTGAGGACAGATGGAGAAAAGCAGCACTAAAAAATGCGTATGCTTTATTGGGAAAGCAGAGATTTGATCATGCAGCTGCTTTCTTCTTATTAGCTGGAAATGTACGAGATGCTGTTGAAGTAAGTTTTGTTACATATTATTGGTTGCGTTTAATGCAGGCAGCAGCTACTTTTCCAGCTTAATCGCTGCATATGTAGTGTTACCGAACGGAGTTGGCGTAATTATACAGGGATGCTGACAGCTGTTGCCAGCATGAATAAAACAGCACATCGTTTGCTAAAATTTGTTTTCGGATTGCTGCCAGCAGCTTTATGTATTGAACGCAACCAATGTAATAACCTAATTTATTTATTCTAAATAAATTACTATAGGTGGTACTCAATAAACTCCATGATCTCCAACTGGCAATTATTATAGTACGTCTATACGAAGGTGATGGTGCTAGTTTAAAGAGGTTATTATATGAAGAAATCTTAGGTTGTGATGCTGAAGGTAAATTTGTTTAATATGTTCAGATTTATGTTAGGCTCATTATTTTTTGCGCAGCAAAAAAAAATAATTGTTGTGTGTGTTCTCAGAAAATGTCATACTTGGAGCATTCAGTTTATTCTTTTAAAAAGAGATAAAAATTTTTTTCAATATCTTTTTTTATTTTAGGAAATGATCAAGATATGACACAAGCCCATCCAGATCCATTTTTACGTTCTATGGCTCTTTGGACATTAAAAGAACATCAGGCGGCATTAAGCACCCTTTTAGTTGGTAATGCTGGTACACAACATCAAGCACATGAAGATGATTCTCGGGAAACTAACCAAGCTGATCCCAATGTGTTCAACTTTTATGTTTACTTAAGAACACATCCGTTACTTGTTCGACAAAACATGGCCAGTTTTGGACAGCGAAAACTTTGGTTAGCCAGTGGAAAACAAGTAAGATAAATTTTATCAAATAAAATGTGGACGTAAAAAAAACGTCTGAATTTTTTTGTTACCGTCAACATATCAATTATTGCCGTTAGACAATAAAATTTTATTATTAAAAATGTATAATTTTTTAATTTTTAAAATTGGTAACGAGTTATTGCTTCTTTTTTTTATTAATTATTATTCATTCCCTAAGGTTATTGTAGAAGACTCCATAACCCCAGTAGAACGACAACTTTATTTCACAACAGCACATGGTCATTTCAGAGGCGGATGCCCTGCTTTAGCATTGGAAGTTCTATCAAAATTACCTTACGTTGTTGCTGATCCTGCAAAACAACCAACCCCTCCAGGTATTTTATCACATTTTGCTTTTCTATATTATCTATTCATTAATTGGTTCTTTATAATTGTTTAGTTATATCACCAAAAGAAAATAAAATCGAAACAGAAGAAATAACAACTGGTATGCTTTCATGGGACAGTAAACCGAAACTAAATCAAAAAGTGGAAGATTTTGACTGGAGTGGCACTACTGACTTAAATGTCAAAACGGATGATTTTGAACTGAAATGGTCCGATGATGAAAAAGATTCAGAAGAATCTGATGATGGTTTGAAGATGAATATTGGAGGAGAGAAAGCCGAGGAAGAAACCGAACAGCATGATGGTGACGAAGAAGAGCATGAACAGATTGACATTATGGCGCAGCAGTTGAAGTTTGTTGCTTGTTTGAAGATTTTGATGGAAGAATTGTCCACTCTTGCAACTGGTTTTGAAGTAGATGGTATGTGATTTATAATTAAAAATTGCTTTCTTTTTCACTTTCATACATTTTCAGTATAGGGAAGTATTGATTTCATTTAAATGTTCGATTTATTAATTTTGACGGAAATACTAATATGTTGTTGGTGAATTTTTGATATACCCGCTACATTCTGAAGCTCACCGAAATTGGACCATCTGTTTGGGATTTATGATGCACCACACACATACAAAGACACATACCCAAAAAACTTGCTACACAATGCTGTTTAAGTTTTGTAGGCTCATGGAGACAGTGGTTACCTGTAATCTGGTTGGTGTTCTGATTCGCTAATTTCTCTATAACACATTCTATAAATTTTTGAAAATCAAAAATTCATGCCTATTTATATAATAAAATGGAGGACATTGAAACATTTTGGTTTAAGCTAAATTGCTCATGAGTGATAGTAGAATAAGATTCACAACATAATTGTTTGGTTCAGCAATGTCTAGCCGAATTAATGTTTCCTCTGCCGTCCAATTCTGGTCTCTTTTTTTTTTAATTAAAAAAATATTTTTTTTAATGGCGGTTGACTGTGCCTGCCATTTTTTCTTTGGTTTGATTACGCTACAGTGCTGGGAGTGCTGCTGTAGAGTCACTGTTGGCGTGTGTAACGATATCAAAATACTTTTTAAAACATGATTTTAAGTAACAATTACTAAAGTAGTGGAAAGTTAGGTGAAGTGGATTTTTTTCAGTATCAGTCTGAAAACGTGAGTATTTACAGTGCATAGCGGGAAAATGTCAAGGGGGGGGGGTCTAGCCATGATTTATTTTAAATAAAAAAATTTATATAAAATAATTTTTTTTATACAATTATTTTTCTGACTTAAGACATCATAAATAGGCAAAAATACTTTACTAATATAGATTAAGTAGCAAGTATTTCTATAACTTAAAAAATGTGTTTATTTACAGAATTAAAAAAATTAAAAGGCATAGAAGATTGTAGAGCACCTGATAATAGTAAGAGAGCATTCGCAGAGCAGTGTGGCTGCTTATTAAACTAATTAAATAATGCTATAGCAAAATTACTAGCAAATAAAACATTTGCTATAAAAACATTAAAATAATGGGTGCCTTATGAGAACTATATATATACAGAGCGAGTCGAAAGTATGGCTGTTAATACTCTTTTAAGAGAAAAATATTTGAAATTAAGTTATTTTTATATACAGGTTGTTTCAAATTGCGTGTTAACTATGGGGATCTCGCTTATTTAACGAGATACGACGATGGTTAAATTAGAGGAAAGTTGTGGAATTTTATGCCCACTAATAATTTGAAAACAAATTGGAGCTATCTTGCTTAGTTTCTGAAAAACCTAAAAAAAAACTGAAATTTTTTATTTTTGGCTAGAACTCATTTGTCATTTATATTACATATTTCTTGTTAACGCATTGTTAGGACACTTTTTATGCTGAATCTAAATTTTTGATCAGATTTGGTATGACTGTTACCATTGCTCATTTTCGACTGACAACTTTTTTTTTCTTATGGTCAGCATTTTAAATTTTTCCATATTTGAATAGAGTTTTTAATTCTGATTTCAACGATGTGTCACACTTTGCATTTTGTTTAAGCTTTGAGCATTTTATTACAGAAAATAAAAATTTCATGAGTGCCATGGAAAAACCATGTCATTTAATTAATGTTGAAAAAATTGTAGTAGGTCATGAACTGGTGGAAGTAAAACAAAACACTACTTTTATTTACTTTGGCCTTTAGATCCATTAGGTACGCGAAAATTTCAGGAAACTTTGTTTTGAGCGAAGACAGCAGGTTAAATTATTTTTTACAAAAACAAATAAATAATAAAATTTCTAACATACACAATTTACTGAAAATTCTACTTGCAGTTTTTATGTTTACAACTGACATAACAAATTTGAATAATTAGTCCAGTTACATTAGGCGGAAAAAAGCAACATCTGCCGAAAAAATCCAAGTGAGCTGAAATTTTGCATACACCTTTATTTTGACATTACAAATAATATCTCAAAAGTCCCCATCGATATCGCGCTTGCGTTTTCAGTTATTCAAGGTCCAATGTCACAGAAATCAGTTTTTCGCAAATATCTCGCTTCCTATGGGTCGTACGACTTTTTTAGTTATTACAAAAAATGAAGGCTAGGAAATTTTCTACAAAAACGGTTATATAGATTTTTTTGTACAACCAACCATTTTCACGCTATACGTTAGAGAAAAAATGAGCAATGGTGCATCCCCGTCACAGTTTTCTCCGTCAATTTAAATCGTGTTCCCGAGCAGTTCAGATGCTTCGTTTATTCGTTATTATTTAATTAATCGCGATGGCTGATTATTGTTTTATTTGCAATGAATCGCTCTTGGAAGGTGATACGGTGACTTAAAATGCGGTATAGACGCTTTGAGAGATGCAAGTACGGAAAGAGAAAATGAACATACAGAACGTTTAAAGAGTGCGGATTCGGTGACGATACATACACACTGTCGCAAGGAGTATACTCGTAAGAGTAGCATAGTGGCATTTAAAAGGCGCCGAGTTGACGAAGCTCCTAATACATCTCAGTGTTCTCCTCGTAAAGTACGCTCTAGCTTAGGTTCTTTTGATTTTCATGCATTGTGTTTTTTTGTGGCGAAGAAGCCATGTAAAAAAAAACGCGCCTTGCACCCTGCCTCTGAGGTGGTGTGGCAACGATGCACCGCTGCTAATTTTTTCTCTAAAGTATAGCGTAAAAATGGTTGGTTGTACGAAAAAATCTATATAACCTTTTTGTAGAGAATTTTCTAGCCTTCATTTTTTGTAATAACTAAAAAAGTCATACGACCCATAGGGAGCGAGATACTTGCAAAAAACTGATTTCTGTGACCTTTGACCTTGAATAACTGTAAACGCAAGCGCGATATCGATGGGGACTTTTGAGACATTATTTGTAATGCCAAATTAAAGGTGTATGCAAAATTTCAGCTCACTTGGATTTTTTCGGCAGGCGGATCCTAATGCGACTGGACTATAATAGGTAAAATAAATACAACCTATAACAGTAGAACTGCACTAATACAAATATTAAATAAATTTTCAATTACACTTTTGTAAAACATGCTCAGAAGCTTGTCTAAATTAAACTCTCTAATCTGTGTGTTAGTAAATGTGTCATTCACTTTTTTTGTAAAAAATAACAACCTGCTGCCTACGCTCAAAACAAAGTTTCCTGAAATTTTCGCGTACTTAATGTATCTAAAGGTCAATGTAAATAAAATTAACGTTTTGTTTGGCTTTCATCAGTTCATGGCCTACTATAATTCTTTGAAAATAATATAAATGACGTGGTCTTTCCATGGCACTCTTATGAAATTTTTATTTTCTGTAATAAAATGCTCAAAGCTTAAACAAAATGCAAAGTGTGACACATCGTTGAAATCAGAATTAAAAACTCTATTCAAATATGGAAAAATTTAAAATACCGACCATAAGAAAAAAAAAAGTTGACAGTCGAAAATGAGCAATGGTAACAGTTATACCAAATCTGATCAAAAATTTAGATTCAGCATGAAAAAGTGTCTTAATAATGCGTTAATTAGAAATATGTAATATAAATGACAAATGAGTTATAGCCGAAAATAAAAAATTCAAAATTTCAGTTTTTTTTAGTTTATTCAGAAACTAAGCAAGTAGCTCCTATTTGTTTTCAGATTATTAGTGGGCATAAAATTCCACAACTTTTCTCTAATTTAACTATCCTCGTATCTCATCAAATAAGCGAGATCCCCATAGTTAACACGCAATTTAAAACAACCACCTGTATATGCTGGCGTATACAATTTTTTTTTGTTCGATTGTTTTGAGTTATGACATCATGCAAGGTTTTTTTAATTTCTACCTATATTTTTAAGTGTTTGCTTAAGTATTTTTTTTTCTTTTTATAAAGCTATAAAAATATGAGGTTACATAAGAATTTTTTTGATTATTTCATTGTTACTATAATAAGGACGCAATCAGAATCCACAATTCCTAAAATGTCTGCCAATCACCTTTGCTTTTAACTGATAAAACAGCAACATGCTTTTTTCAACTGTAGAACAAAGCTAAAAATTTATATTAAAAAATAACTGTCTAAAAGAAGACACAGCAACAAAAACAATACTTTAAGCAAAAACAACAACTCATAAATTTATTATTAGTTATTTTAACTACTGTTAATAACCTGCTGTTTTTAACATACCGCTGAATACTTTATAATGTGTTAATAATCTGTGCAAAATAGCGAAACATAAATATTTTTGGTATCTTAAATATTAATTTTTTAGTATTAGTCGACAAATGTCAAAACTCAAATAACTCGAAAACCGTTAATTTTAATATCATTAAGCATTAATGCTTTTATACTTGTCATTAAATGTGATATCTAAAAATGCAATAATATACAGGGTGCTGTATTTAAAATAAACTAAAGAGCTATACGGGCGTAACCAAACATTCAATATAACTGAATAATTTTGGGTTATGTAACAATTACGTACCAACAATTTTTACATTTAAAGTTTCTCTGCATCTTTAATATTAAGAAAGCTATCAAAGAATGGCAGGGTTTTGACGGACCCTGCCTATGTAGATAAGAATTTCCTGAATAACTTTTATTTGAATAATTTTTTTAACGGCAAAAAATCGGTGTTTCTGTACTTTTGACTCGCCCTGTATGTAATCTTTACAATATTAGAAGGAAATAGAAAACAATGCCATTTTATTCAATTTTAAACTTACAAAAACAATTAGTCTAACATAAGTAATGAATTTCTCGTCTTAACTAAATTATCCATATTAGTCAGTTCTCATAAACACTTTTTATTGTAAATCTTAACAATCTTAGCGGCCTTGTCTGTGTTTTCCACACTAATTAGTTGTTTAAAATTTTGGTGTTTAACATTTGAATAACAAAACAAAAACTCAGTAACTCTAAATAATTGCAGGAGGTCAGTTGCGTTATCAGCTCTACATATGGCTAGAAAAAGAAGTAGAAGCCCTAAGAGAATTATGCAGCTACACCACAGCAGACCAAAGTGCAGATGCAGACCTAGATCTTACAGCCGATGACATGCCTGAACACTTCAATCTCAGACCAACACTCCATGAGATACTCATTCAAGAAAAATTAGATTTTGAAGCCAAAGTTATGAGAGCCGCCAATAGAAAACGTTGGTTACGTGGTATGTTACAGAAATTATTATATTGTTTTTGTTTTGAGTGTTTACTGTTTTGTTTCTAAGCTAATGAAACACTTCTTCGAACCCTTTTGAGCTACTGCTCTCTGCATGGTGCCACGGGTGGTTTAGCATCAGTTCGAATGGAATTAGTCCTGCTTTTACAAGAGTTACAACAAGAGAAGACACAACAGCAGCTGTTGAGTCCTTTGCCATTCCCCACAAGCCTTCCTTTGCTTGCTGCTAGTGTAGCCAGCAGTAAAACTGTTATTGCTGATCCAGTTCGGTATTTGCAAAGTCTGACTCATGATATGTTACATACTGTAAGTAAATATTTATTGTTATTAATAAATATAATCGGCATTTTGATATTTTTTTAGATGGTGGATCTACATCAACCAACCACATCGCAAAGTCAACTGTTGGTACTAAGAGATTTGGCCGTTGCTCTTTCTGCTTGCATTTATCAGTCTTTGTGTGATTCTGATACTTTTAAGAGTAACCTACAGGATACTCAGGTAAATAAAGTTTGAAAATAGATTTTTTTTTAAACTCATTTTGTGTATGTGGTGTATCCCATGGATCTATTTGTGGACCACTATTATTTTATCTTTTGAAAGTTGTGGGTACGAGTGTAACGGTACATTAAATACAACGTTATGTTTTTCCAAAGGGATTCAGTTCATTATTCATTTAATTTTTTACAGGAGAACTGTGTGACTCATCTGGTTGGACGAAGAAGAAGAGGTTCAATGAATGAAAGTCAGCAAATTCATACTTTACCAAGTAAATGGCCTGGCGTAACCAGTTTACGAGCTCTATTGGCACGGGAAAAAGATGAAGACACACCTAGACTTACTGTCGTGCTATGTGAAGCATTTACTGCTACATATCTTGCTTTACTTTTGTATGGTCTCTGTACTCTGGATTGTGTTATACTTTTCCATGTTACTGGACACAGTTTTACACAGGATACTTGGGGAAGGTAAGTTTATACAATCTAAAAACACTCCTAACTAGTTCTTAGTTCAAACCCTTGCGTACAGGGTCCGTCAAAACCCTGCAATTTTTGATAGCTCTGTTAATATTAAAGATAGAAAAAAAGTTTTAATACAAAAGTTGTTTATAAGCAACTGCTATGTATCTTTAAATTGTTATCAATTATACTGGGTGTTTGGTTATGTCCATACAGCGTTTTAGTTAGTTATTAGCGGTTACTATACCAATATTATTTATTTCTTAGGTTGTTTGGAGGGGGCACAAAGAAACTGCTTCGCACAGCAAGCGTAACAAATTCCTCAAATACTCAACAAAGTGCACAGAACACTCCAACAGAAGAAGGAAGTGGTCCAGCAATGTGGCTAAACAAGCAACGTGTGAAACTTAATTGCAAACTATTAGGACACCAACCAATTACCATGAAAGAAGACAAAGCTACATACCGTGAACAATTTGTACCGCCAGAAATGAGCATGTTAGCGTATTTGTTGACTAAGGTAAGCATTTCTGTATTATAACTGATAGTTTACCACACAGGGGCGTTTTAAGAGTTTATGGTCACGTAGTCAAAAGTTACAGTAATTTCTCTTGTCCTTGCAAAATACAGGGTGGTCTAACAGTACGAAATTCTTTCATATTTCCCTTATTGTGTATCAGTCTGAAACATACGGTTTTGTTTTCACCGCCCCCCCTCCCCCGATTTAGTTGTTTTTTATTGCTCTGTACAACTCGATATATATGATTTTCTTTTTATTTTAACAAATAAGGGAGAGACCTATGGAAGAATTTCACATTGTTAAACCTTGTAATGTAAGATATTTAACCTATTAAACAGGTTAAACCTTATCACATAAAGAAACCTCCAAAAGTGGTTATGGTAATGCTCATGTCCTAAATGAACATTTAACAATATATTATATTACAGCCTGATGCTGGACCTGACTGTGATGATGTCTCCAGTGATTCTGAAAGTGAAGAAGAAGATGTTTTTGATGCTCCACCTGTTGAAATACCTAATAACAATGAACATTCTGATCCCAACTCTTATTCCTGGGTTGTACTTAAATTAGCAACATTACGAATTGTCCAAACAAGACTGAATGATTTCCTTGCTGTAAGTAATTTAATGGAAATATTTTTTAAATTTATTTTTATATGTTTAAATATAGGTGGCAGGAGTTGAGATGTCGGAATTGCCTGTTGCTAGTCCATTAATTCATAGTACTTTGAGACGCCTTGGCAAATGGCAAGATGCTTTAAGAAAGGAACTGGATAACAGGCAGGCACCTCCAGAATATATTCCAGGATGTTTCCTTGAAAGTACCAGTGGGCCTCCATTGCAGAAGTATAGGTGAGAATATTTTGTTTAAAAATTGAACATTATAAAACAAAAAATTCCGGAGAAAATAAGAATTTATATACGAATGCATCAACTGATGACTTGATTTCTTATTCCAAAATGTCCAATAGAGGTGAATTTAAGAGATCAATTTGTTCATTGAAATATGACCTTCAACGAAGTAAAGCTAGAACTTATAAATAAAATATATTATTAAGCTTGAGCAGTAATCTTATTTAATAAATTTCAATTTATTAAGAAAAATTGTTCATGGAAAAGCGGATGTAGATTGGACCTAAAATGTATTTTCATGGGATATCCTGTGCTGTCTGGGATTTGTGTAATTTAATAATTTTTTGTAATTTCAGACAGCTTCTAGAGCCCCACAACACTCCATTCATAAATAAAAGCGCAGCAAGTGCAGTCCGCCGTCTTTGGACATACCTAGTTCATCAAGAAACTGTCCAAGACATCTTCATTAGAGCAGTATTCGGAAAACGCCGTTCTATTACAGCAGTTGATGAAGTGCTTCCACATCCAGAGCCAGTGGTGGAGCCTGTTCGTATTATACACAAAGAACAGGATTCCATAGCAGCCTTCAGCTTAAATCAGGTAACAGCTGTAACGTGTACATGCACATACCTTGCTAGTACCTTAATGCACAATTCAATGAAGGACTTCTACGCACAGGTGAATGGTGGTCTGATAGTCATAGCAACCCCCAGAGAGCTTCAGGAAATGGATATTTCTTTACTGTTGGAACTTCCTGCGTGGCTTGAAGATGAATGTGAGCTGGATATACTAAATTTGAAACAAGATGCTCCCGATTCAACTGTCCCACCGTTCTTGGTAATACAAAGTGCGGGTGATAAAGCTAAGGAACCACAACCTGGCAGCCCCCAGTCGGGACTTGCTGGTCAAAGTGGACGAGGAACTAGTGTGGTAAGAATTGTTTTAAAATATTTTATCAAATTTAGATTAGAGTGTCTTCTGATTAATGTGGTTATTGTAAATATGATGTTTCAAAATTGAGTAATTAATTATAATTAATTAATTATCCATGGTGACTTTGTACATGAGTTCTTGAATTAGGAATGTCTTAACTATTTTGCTATATTTTGGTAAGTAATTTTTATTATAGTAGACATACTGTAAAATTAGTTAACAATGAAGAGTTTTAATTTAGAATTTAAAATGCAGCTATTCAAAAAGATTTCTGGTCAAGTAGGCTAATGCCTGATTTTATTATCTTAACTAGTGATGGAAAAACGGCGGGAATTAATTTTTTGGAAAAAAACTGGATGTTTTCGTGAATGCTCTCGGGATAATTTCCAATACTCTTTTTTCTTATTTGTGGTTATAATCATTTTTCCACATGTCTTTCCCTTTTTTTAAAATCAATTTTCAAATAATCTTATTTGGAATTTTTGATAAATTCCCTCCGGGAAAAATGCGATTTGGGATTTTTCTTAGCTGCCTATCACTAATAAACTTATTATTAATGCATGTCCTAGCTTATTTTTTTATGCTTTATACGAAAGTTTCTGTTGTGATAGTTGACAGCGGTTCTGTCAAACATGGTATTGTGTTTTATTACAAGCATGTATCATGTTTAAAGTGAGTTTAGGTTCACAACAATAACTCTAAAATGTGCTTTAAGAAAAAAATTGTAGGTCACTTGACTAGAAACTTTTTGGTAGTTGAAAAATTCATATGAAGAGATAAAAAAACTGCGATTCGTTCAGCTTCAGTAAAACTAAAAAAAATTTCTATATAGATACACGACTTCTAAAAACAAATTGAAGCCAGACGTCATTTTCTAGGAGGTCAATGTCAGTTTATTATACGTTACAAATTTAAACAGTGTTTCATAATTTAGCTTTATTAACGATTAAAATAATACATAATTTTTAATGTATTGTGTAATTGGGAGGTATGTAGCAAGTGTGTTGTGCGGTTGGTTTCAAAAATTGTCAAGGAAAAGGAGTTAATTTGCAATTTTTCAAGTCAAGTTTTAAACACAATTTGATAATTATTTAATTATTGCAAAACAATGGTAAATTTTGTGTTACATGTGTAATAAATAACATTTTAACTTGAAATGTAGACCTTCTAGAAAATGGCTGACGGGCTTCACTCACATGTTTGTTCAGAAGCTATAATGGTGTATCTAGTAAAACTATAGAAATCTGTATAAATTAGATAATAAGCAGACTAGATAACCAAGATCAAGTATTAAAGTTCTTGTGTAATGTTTGAAATTGAAGTTATTAATTATTTTATTTATACATTAATATGAACTTCAACAAAGTAAAGCTGAAACTTATTATTATTAGTATATTATAGTGGTTAAATTATTAAAATAAATTTGCAATATTATTTCAAAACTTTGAAAGGTCAAGGAATTTAAATTAGTCAAAATAATACCAACCCTGTATTTACATGAAGCTTACCACAACTGTAATGTTTTAACAACTATCAATACTTACTTCTGCTTATTGCTCTTACCTAAACTTACTTGGATTTCAACTTTTACTTACTTACCTCAAGTTCAGTAGTTTAAGACTAATTCCTTCATTTACTACTGACCTACATGAAAAGTGATTTTAGTTTTATGTTTTGCTAAGCTTACCTTATTTTATGTTTTGTATGCTTTATCGGTTTATCCGTCCAATTTTTTTTTTATATTTCAATTTTAAATATTTTTCACGCTACTGGCAGTGTAAGTAGGCCTTACATCCATAGCTACAGGGATCGTAAGTAGCTGATAACATTCGTGTACTAGTTACCCTTGACGACGGAACTTAATAGTGTCACTTACATTCCTAGGAAAATAATGTTGATTTTAACTGTTCGTTGATATGGTAACAAACACAGACAACTTAGAATAATGGAGCTTTTAAAAAATAATTCCGATGACAGCTGTCAAAACGAACTTTTAAAAATATGATTAAATTTCTACCTGTAGGCCTACTTACATTGCCGGTAGCGTGAAAAATTTAATAAGTAACACGGAATGTATCGACTAATAACATCCTCGTCTACCTCGGATGTTATTACGACATTACATTCCTTGATACTTAAATAACTATTAATAACCGAGTAAAGAGTCCCATAATGAATGTCAGGTGACTACAGGTTACTGCATCTATTATTTGAGATCTTGTATTTACATTAATAATTATTTTGTAGTATAACTTTACTTAATTTATTTTAATTTGTGTATGCAGGCTGGGTCAAGCTATACGCCTTTTTTTATTCTGAATGAGTCATCATTAGGGTGTCATTAACAATGGTTACATATGTTGCTTTAAATCAAAGTATCTCGCTTGTTATTAACTTTAGGCCTTTACTTACATTATAGTTTCTTAAACAGAATTTATCTTAAAATCGAAATAGCCAATAAAATACAGGGTGTTACTTGTACTTGAGAAAAAACTGCCTCCGCATGTGGTGGAGTCACAAAGGTGTCTTTGATAAAATTTTCCAAAAATTAGGGATTTTATCGTCTAGCCTGCTGTTTCCTAAATGCTGCCGAGGTAGCTGTGTGTCTGATTGAATATTCAGAAGACACCTCTGTGGCAACTCCAGCTTTGGAAAAGACCTGCTTGATTCATCTTGTAATAGTTTGCGGCTGAAACCATTTTATGGGGCTTCCTAACTGATACAATTAGCCGATCCACATTAAGTCCTCAGCCGTTCAGTGCATTTTATTTAATGGGTTAGTGTAGATGCCATGCATTATTCTGGATGTAATATAATAATAATAATACAATATAAAGGCATTTTCCTTAACTGGAAGCGGTAGCTGCGAATAATTTCTGAATTTTTTTTTAGCAGGAAACACAACAGTTGACTTGCAGTAATTGTCTTGTAATAGCTACTGGCAAATGTTTGCCTGATTTATGCCTTTTACACCTTTGAGTTAAAAAAAAATTTAACGTTCCATTACACCAAAAAAAACAATTGAAAATTGCTACTTTGACATTTGACACCCAATCGAAAATATGACTGTGCTTGGTTGTAGAGGACCCTGCTAAATATGTATCTACCAAAAATAGTTAATAACATTCTAATGCTACACTCACAATAAAGAAAAACATATAGCTGTGCTCAGTCAGTCTGTGTAACAGCTTTCCTTCTCTTTTGCTCATTTCAAAAAATTCTAAAATTGTTTTCACAATGGGGTTATTTACTACTTATTAAATACACAAAAAATCTTATGTGTTTTGCAAATACAGGGTCGCTATTAAAGATGGAACCAAAGCTCTCCTGCTAAAACGGTTTGAGATATAGATATGAAAATTGGAAGGCTTCGATTTGTAATGATTTCGCATATTTTGAGCTTAAAAAAACTTTTTTTGGCACATGATTTTTTAGCGCGGCCGCCATCTTGAATTTTTTTAAATGGCAACATGGGGTTTGTGATACATCATTAGAAAGCTTATTGTTTTCTCTTTCTTACTACCTTAATTATGTATGGTGTTAAAGTAGAAAATAATGCCGTATGCGTGGCTGGCTAATGTATTGCACTTAAAATCTAGATACCTTTGCAATAACGAAACGTCAAAAATAAACAAAAAACAATCAGCAGGGGTTTAATAAGTGACAAACAACACAGTACATATGGTTTGTTTCCTTACAACTATTGTATTACGTAACAAATAAACCTTAATTTCGTGAAATATGGCAAAGGTTTTTCTAATTTTTCTGCATTATTTTCTACTTTAACACCATACATGATTAAGGTAGTAAGAAAGAGAAAAAAATATGCTTTCTAATGATGTATCACAAACCCCATGTTGCCATTTAAAAAAATTCAAGATGGCGGCCGCGCTCAAAAATCATGTCAAAAAAAATTTTTTTTAACCTCAAAATATGCGAAATAATTTCAAATGGAAGCCTTCCAAGTTTCATATCTATATCTCAAACCGTTTTAGCAGGAGAGCTTTGGTTCCATCTTTAATAGCGACCCTGTATATTCCATATCTATTCTACCAATCGTATTACTAAAGCTAATTTGTTAATTAATTATTAATTACAACATACAGGTGTCCCAATGATGTGAAATTCTTTGATAACACTTTGTTAATTAAATTATCCAACAGATATTGATATTGATATTGTTTACTAGACATTTTGTGCACATTCTAAAATTATTTTTGTTTATATAAGGGTGTTCCGCATTAGAAGGGCTACCAAACTTGCTTTTTTTTTAAATTGAACACCCTGTATATTTTTGCATATTCTTATTGGCCGTTTAAATACCTTTCTGAATGTCTTTTGTTTTTGAAATTTCGTTGCGCGTTGCCAAAGTTATTCCACTTTTTCAAAAAAATTTGACATTTGCAGGCGTCACTTATAAAACCCACACAAGCCGTATTTCCACAGATTAAGCAAAATCTTTTGGTTGAATGTTAGTCAATACTATGTTGTATAAGTTAAATTTGGTTACACATGGTGTTTGTTGCAACCGTACAAAAACTTATAACTTTAATGTGTCATAATTCGAAAAATTCTGTTGATTCTGTAGAAATACGGCTTGTGCAGGTTTTATCAGTGACGTCTGCAACTATTCAAATCAACAAAAGATAATTATAGAGGCAATTCAATGACCAATAAAAATGTGCAAAAATATACCGGGTGTTCAATATAAAAAAACAAGTTTGGTATGCCCCGCTAATGTGAAACACCCTGTGTCTAAACGAAAGTGATTTTAGAATGTTTACAAATAGTCCGGTAGCCCACTTGTACAATATATTTTTGATAACGTAATTAACAAAGGAGTTATCAAATAATTTCGCATCGTTGGAACATCCTGTATAGTTTAATTTATCATACTAATTTGAAAGTAGATTTTTGAAGGGAATATGATGTCATTAAGCGGTAAAGTAACAGTACTGTGAAATACTTATAAATATTAAAAGATAACCTATTACAATACAGTCCAAAAAATTAAATACTTACTTTAGATGGTTTACAAGTGGAAATATGGAAACGAAAGGAAAAAAGAACGTCTTTGTAATATAATAATACACTAGACGTTGTCAGCTCAAACCATTTGCTACAACCACATGTTAACAGCAGGCAATGATACTAACAGCAGCAACCAAAACACTAAGAAATATCAAGTACAATGCATGCACTTATTTACCGCTAAATGTCGTCATATTTTGGCGTATTTTTTAAACGTCTTTTGAAATACAAATTTCAATAATTAATGTTGCGGTTAATAAAAACGTATACTTAAAAAATAAAAAAATACGGAAGTAATATTTTTCATCCTACCATATAAAAAAGTAGTAAACAACCCCATTAGGTACAAACATCCTTGCTACTTTTAGATCAATTTTGCTTTCTAGTGCTGAAAACTTTGTATTATAGATATTATAATTTTATTAATAAGAATTTAACAGATTTCAGGGATCTATAAATAACCAAATCTTTAAATTTTAAACTACCTACTTCATCTGTTTTCTGTTTGCTTATCATTACCAAATTGCCTATTCCTTATATTTTAATTTTAAAATTTTTTAAACTTAACCTTCCTACTGTACTTCTACAAAACTGATATCACTTTGTATATACTAGAAATATTTGACAAGTGAATACACAAATAGTAAAAATGTTGTGATAAATAAATATCTAGTGCTGCCAAATACAAAAATAAAAATGTACTGAAAACTCGTAGAATAAAATACATGCATACATATATTAAAGATAAAAATTTGATAGCACTGATACTTAAATAATATAAACATGTTTGAACATAATGCTAAAGTGTGTGGGTGTGTCTGTAGATGAAGGGATTAAGTTTCCCTGGCTGTCACGATCCGAACTTTGTCCGCCTCGTGCTGCTACGATCGGCTCACATGCTTCGGCCGGTTTGTCTCTAACACTGCTCTCTTTACTGCTTGCAATAGTGACGCTAATGTGTGACTTCGTATGCAGTGTTCTGTACTGGTTGTGGCTTGTGTAGGATGGTAGCTAGTTCATTCATTATTTTTTCTTTCATTTTAGCTATTTTAATTTTAAATTTTATCGGCTGCTGTTTTCATTTTGCAAATTCGTAGTATTGTAAATTTTGCAGTATTGCTTCATAATTTTGTTTAAAGTTGAATAAATGTTATAGAACCAAAATGAAATTAAGTTTTCGTGAAATTGTGCTTGGCAAGCAATATTATTTTATATAAGCGATTAAACTTTAATAAAATTATTCATATGCTTAAACTTATCGCTAATTTGCTTCAATGGCTGTTAGGTAAATAACGTATTTTTGTGCTTTAGATTTGATCACGTTTTCCATTATAAATCATGGATTTTTCACCCCATAGTAATAAGTGTACTTAGTTAATTTTTCAGCATGTTAATTCGAATAAATTTGCAGTGATAAATTAAAAACTGTTTTTCATTAGGTTTTGAAACATCGAGTTGATGGAATCAGAAGAATTTGTTCACACCCGTTACTACCTTTGTGTAAGTATATAGTTTATTGATATTTTTTCAATTTTGTAACAAGTTTTGAGTTTGTAGTATAGAGTCTGGCAATAATCTGATAAAATTTTTTTATTGAGATTTCGATTTTGGAATTTTGATTTTTATTTTGATCTGGATATGTGATTCATTTTAATTTTTTATGGGGATTTTTGATTATTTGAAGAATATTTTATTTTATATACAGAGACCGGCAGAATGTAAAGGCTGGTCGAGGGCATAAAATTGGTGAAACGTGTTAAGGTTGTTTAGTTTGCGCTTGCATTTAAATAAAACTTAAAATTTACCTGTCTTGAATAAAAAAAAACTAGAGATCTACCGAATATTTGATATTTTATGTACTACATGAAAACAATGCTAAATTGCAATTTTTTCAAGATTTTGATGGTATAACTAAGATTAAAATAGATAAAAACAAAATTATAATTTTGGTGGCCAAACTGGACGCTATCTGCTTATGTGAAGCAATTAACCCACACATTTATTTATTACCACTAAGTATTCGGCACATGGCCGAATAAATAGTTCGAGTTAGGTAATATTCGATGCTTAGCCGAATAGTTGGCCTAGTATTTGGTACTTGGCTGAGTTATTGGTCTAATATTCAGTACTCGGCCGAATAGTCGGTATTTGGCCAGTGGCCAAAATCACTATTTGGTACATCCCTAAAACAAAAGTTTACTAATTGCGTTTTTGATTGTAGATTTGACAGGCAGTCAGGATGGTTCTGTCCAGTTGTGGGAATGGGGTCATGCTCAGCCAGTAGCAATACCAAGACCTCCAGGCACTTATGCCAAGGTCACTAGAGTTAGATTTTCTCAACACGGCAATAAATTTGGGGTGGCCGACTCAGATGGTAATCTAAGTTTGTGGCAGGTTGGACTCACTGCAAATGCTACACGACCCTTCTTTGTAAGTTACATTTTATTATCGTTCACTGAACTTGCTTATATAATGAATGTTTCTGTTATTAGACTCACCAGTGCCACAGTAAAGGTATCAGCGACTTTGTCTTTTTGGGTTCGTGCAGTTTGTTAGCTACAGGTAAGAATTTAACCTCAGTTATTTAATTGTATTTAATTACAACGCAATATTTGTTGCAGCCGGTCACAGTTCAGAAAGTAAAAATGTCTGCATTTGGGACTCGATATTACCTCACGGGAAAGCTTTGGTGGTATCTTTCAGTTGCCATGATCAAGGTGCTAGCAGTCTTGTTTATGCTCCACAGCATCAAGTATTGGTATCAACAGGAAAGAAAGGTGATGTGTGCGTTATAGATGTGCGGGGACGAAATATTCGACACCGTTTCCAAGCTCATGAAAGTGCTATCAAGTGTGTGGCTATAGAACCTCATGAGGAGTACTTTGCCACTGGATCAGCAGATGGAGATATCAAGGTTTTGTTGATTTGTTTTTATATGATTATTTCTATGCAAATTGGCTGATGATTTGTTTTGTTGCAGATTTGGGGTGTAACAGTTCCTACAGTATTATTATCATTACCAGCTGAACATGCACGCAGTAGTTTCTTTAAGAATATAGGCCAAGGTGTTACACAGTTGCACATAGATTCATGTGGACGACTTTTTTCGTGCGGTGCAGATGGCAGTATGAAGGTGCGGCAGTTGCCTGATAGGGAAACGTTACTTATTCATCATTAGTGTTCAAGAGCCTAAAAGGTAAAGGTAACACGGGTTAAGAAGAAAACAAATGAAACTTCCGAGTTTTTTTTATTACAGATTGTATGGGGATCGATCCATATTATTACATTCTTCTATGTGTTATTCTTTCTAATATTTAAGGTCAAATCTGCTGCAGTGTTTTGCAGCTATAGTTTATGTTATACAGCACCAACAATGCAGTATCAGAGTATCTTTAATTAACTAGTGAAGATTTATTGATTTATTGTTATCTCTTAATGTGATAGTTTTCAGTGTTATTTTAGTAAATATATATTGAAAATCTGTTATAGGAATGTCTATAAATAATTATATGGGGCATCAATAAAGTGTTACACACTCCTTTTTCTCAATTTTGCATCCCAATTTTAATGATTCTCGTACTTGTAAAATAAGGCGTTCATTCTATTTTTTATTTGTTATAGTCTTGAAATAATCTGTACTATGAAGGTAGTTCATGCCACAACCGGAATTTATCCAGCGGCAGTACTGAGTCGCGCAATTGTTTAAGACTACTGAAGGTACTCTACTCTAAACAGGAAACAATACGATAACAAGGTTCGGCGCTTATTTCTTACAGGACGCTATTTGTACCTAAAAATAAATTCATAGTTAGTTCAGCATTTCACAATTATTAGTAAAATTAATTTCAAACATTGATTTAGACATGGGTCATGTGACTTGGGGTTTGGCGGGAAATTCATCAAATTAAATAAATTGGGATTAAAAATTGCCTTATTTGAGAAAATATCCAAACAAATTATTTGAAAATAGGCAGTCCAATTCTAATGCCATGTGCAAAGTTTGGAACAAAAATATTAGTAAATAAAAATAAATAGGTTTAATGTTCTGTGGTGAAAGTGCAGAAGATATGAAAGTTCAACATAACCTCTAAATTTAATGTTGACTATTAGACCCTACTACAATTTACTTTTACGTATCTGCTGCTTATAGTATTTCTAATACCCTCTATTTATTTATAACAAACTTTGTTTCTGAAAATTGATACTTCAAATATATTTACAGGTAGGTGTGTACTATAATAAATTACAACCAAACAGGATGTCTACCTGGTATTTCTCTATTTTTTTTTTAAATATTTGGTAGGATTATACCCTCAACAGTAATAGGAAAATGTCATACAACAAAAAATTGTTGAACAAATGAAGGTTGTTATTTATTATAATTCCAAGCTTTTGTTTATAACTCACAACTTCTGCATAGGGAATCGAATCGTATACATTTTCCATTTGTTTTGTATACGCTTACACCTTTCATTTGAAAGAAATTTTGTAAATAGTGGATTCTGATTTGTAGTACTTTTTAACCCAAAATTTTCGTTTGTTACATCACATTTGACCCCAAACGGTAAAATTTTGCAAATATAATTTTGTCCTTGACTGGAATTTAATTTAAGTTTGACTAATCACAGTAAAACATATCTTTGAAAGCAATTATATAATAACCAGATAAAGAGGTATTTTTGATGGTCCTAAATACCATTTATAAAAGTATTGTGACGTGGTTGTAATTATTTAGTCATTACGTGTTCATTTAGTTAGACTTGAATAAATAGTTTTTCAATACTTAACACACAGAAATATTCTGAACTTTACACGGGAAGTAGTTGCAATTATTTTGTTGTTAGGTTCTGATTGAGATAAATGGCTTTTCAATACCACACACAAAAATATTTTTATGAACATTACATAGCATCAAGTAAATCATACTACTGTTCCAATGGTTTCCGTACCATAACTCTAGCCATAGAAGCAGCGACTACTGCACGAAAGCGAGGTAAGCGACCGCAGAAACGTTTCGGCTAATTACAAATTCCGGTTCGGATGTCGGACAAAAATGGCTATAATAGCATTATTTGGGAAGTTATCAAAAATATGCAAAGTATGAAAAATATATTTTTTAAATAGAGGCTAATTGATAGGCGTTGTTAAAATCACGTAATTGTCGGAAAACGCGTTGTTGGTATTAAAAAGTATCGTTTTTTTTTCTTAATTTTTAAAATAGAAATAGAACATTTTAGCGAATCTTAATAAAGTACTTTAAATAGTCTATTGATCTGATAAAAGTTTATAACGATCGGCGTTTGGGTTTTTTTTTAAATAAATAATCAATTTCAAATTTTGCAAGCTCTATCGGCTCAGAAAGTTTAAAAAACTCGTGTGGCAGTTTTTGAAAAAATTTTTTTTGAACATTACAAAATTTTGAAGCAGCGCCATTGCGGTCGTTTTCGGATTATCGAAATTAATTTTATTTCATCGTATACTACCTAGGAAGGCCTCTTAAACAAGTGGTAGTTGATCCCAATCAGACAACTACTTTTTGAGTAAGTGGGCGTTAAAGTCGAAATTTTCAAAAAGCTATAGCGGCCTCCATTTTGAACCTAGAGAGTTCGGTATAAAAAGTTTTTGATTTATCTTAAGTTCTCTCAGATTCTGTGCTTAAATTTTCAAAATTTAGTTTTGAAAAAAAAAACGCTACCGAAAAAACATGTCTAACTTCCGTTTCCGGTTTCGGATTTTTTTGAAAAGCTTAACTTAAACTGCAATTTTTGATATACCTCTTGATTTAAAATTTGATCAAAATCGGACCAATACTTTCGCCTGTAGAGGCGTCACACACCCACCCACCCACACACAGACATTTTTTAAAAACAACTTTTTTGGTTTTCTTGAGCCCCAAAACGTGTATTTCCGTTAAAATCTAGATTTCGAAAATTTTCATGAAATCAATACTTCCCTATACGGAAGGTATGGGAAAGTAAAAAGGCTTAGACACTCATTACGTCAAAAAAATAGTTCATACAGTTTTGTTGAGTTCGTAGCCACCACTTTAGATAAATTTGGAATAAATTTACTTGCCAAGATTCATCGAAGACTGTGTATGTAACCTCAATCAATAAAAGAATCTAAAATCGATCTGACTTTGACCTTGCACTTTTCAAAGTTAATATTATCATCATATCTAGTTAAGCATATGGTTTTAACTTTCGAAGTAGAAAATAAACATAGTTAAGTACTTACTATATAAGTATGTACATAATATAAAGCAAAAGTTAGTATAAATAATGTGTATAAGTAGGTCAGAGAAATTTTAACAGTAATATAACTTGTTTTCAACCAGAAATGATACAGATGAAAAGCTTTGTTTGTTGTAGTAAACATTATCATTAATCCTGAAGGTCAATATGATTGGAGTGGATTAGACTTTTTTTGTATTATAATATATTAACTGTGTGCTTAATATTCACTTGTTTGCTCGTGTTTGTGAACTGAAGGTTCAATTCGTTTTCACCCAAAATGGCACCTATACCGAATGATAATCTTACTGCTGTTTTGTATGGTATAAATGATTTAAGATTGGTAAGTGTTTACAATTGTTTTATTTTTATGAATATTAATTTTAATTTTTCGTTTAATTATTTGTGCAGGAGCAAAGACCTATTCCTAAGCCTAGTGATGACCGTAAGTAGCCTACATACTAATGAAAAAATAATGTAGTACTTTTATTATGTAAAACTATTTTAAAATAGGTAGGTAGTTGCTTTTGTACTTTATTCAAGTTACTTTACAAACGAAACCTACTAGGTGTCGTTTCAATTTATATTAGGTAATACAAACGTTTTTTAAAAGTAAGAAAAATGTTTTTGTTGTATTACGTATTACAAAAAAATTTTTTAGATTGTTAGATTAAAGATTTTAAATTATTTTTATTGAAACGTAATGAAAAAAATTTGTTTATTTTAGAGGTTCTCTTACGAATGGAAGTTGTTGGAATATGTGGATCAGATGTACATTATTTGGTGCATGGTCGAATTGGGCCGTTTGTTGTTGAAAAACCCATGGTAATAGGTAAGAATGTTATTTATAACCGACTTATTTTTTTTATTTTTAAAAAGTCTTGAGTGTATCTCAGGTCAAATAAGTCGCAGAGAGTGTGTTATGCAATTAATATTATTATTATCAGTGTTGACCGGAGCTCCTAATCCTATTTGAGTGCTTAGATAGAGTTATTATCAAACATATATACCTATAGTGTTTGAAAATTCTTGTTATATTTTATGGTATCTCTGCATTTACATAAGTAATTTGTACTCAATTTAGATGAAAGCATAATAGGTTAATAAACGCAGTTTATAAAGCAAGAAATAATACAGTGTAGTAATGAGGGCTTTAAACAGAAATAAAGATGAGGGTGAAAAATGAATTCAAATCTTTGTTTGCCAGCTTCTATACTATATGAATAACAATTGTGGTTAAAATTATGACAGAGAAATTTGTTAGTTAATTAATATCAGTAAAACAAGATTTTAAATTGTGGCTCAATCTTTAATCATCCGCCTATCGAAAACTAAGATAGATATCGAAAAATTTTGTTCTATTTTTTTTTGTAAAGCGGAAAATTTTCTATCGTGCAAGATTAGGGACTATATTTAAATTTAACTAGTGTTACCCCAGCACACAATGCACTGACAGACAGCGTTGCGAAATTTCAAGTCACGTGATGCATTAGTTCTAATAATGACACGCGAAGTTATTGTAGATGGCGCCCCAAGTGACGCGCGTCTAGCCGACCTTCATATATATTATAAATTAAAATAATTATTATTAAAAAATCGACGTAGAATAAAAATATAAAAATGTTTCATGTTCCATCTGTGGATAAAGACCTTTCATTAAAAAAAAAATGGTCCAAATTGGTGAAGCGGTAGCTGCTGGAAGAAGGGGAGAAAAAAACCCTTTGTGCTTTTATATATGTATGGATAGTTTGGGCTATACAAATTTATCAAAAGTGCCTTCAGAACGCTCCGTTCGCCGTGACTACAGGATCGGCTCCTGCGCACCGGTTAATAAATAATTAGGAAAAAATATCTTAATGTTGTTTAAGAATTCTAAAAAAAATTACATATTATCTACAGATTATAAAGAAAGGGTAACATCATTGAATGAGTTTTTTCATTAATTGTGTAAACATGTTTGTCAAAATTAAAAATTCAAAAGGTTGAATGTTTTTGTTATCTTGAAAATTTCATTACTCATTAAATAACCATCGTAAAATTATTAATTTTGTTTTAGATTTGTAGCTTTTTTATCTTTCTTCTTTTAAAAAAATATTTAAAAAAAAATAAGAAAAATCCATATTCAAATTGAATTTTTTTTATTATAGCATGATATGTCACTCCAAATTATTACAAAAAAAGGATCATTAAAACAATTTCATTTTTTTTTAAATTTTTGTCAAACAGGTTGACATTTAAATTTTTTTTAAATATTTCAATAACATGAAATTCTCTATATTTTTATAAACTTAAGCCATACAATTAAAGTTTTAAAAAAATTATTTATTGTTGAAATTTAAATTTTTTAAATTTATTTAAACAATGAAAAGCGGTAAACAAGATTTAAAAAAAGGCTGAAATAAATGTTAAGTATTTTTTTTGCATTTCTCCTAAATAACATTGTTTTTTACAAGTGTCAAGGAACACAAAACAATACAGTAATTTTTCCACAGACTAGTTAAAAATTGTCAATTAAAGAAATGTAAATTTTAGCAATAAATATTTTGTTACCTAATGAGTGCGACAAGAAAGGGAGGTAATTGGCCGGCCAAGTGGGGATTCACATATCCATGAATACTTTTAAATATAGAATGGATACGTGAATGTTTTTTGTAATATTGTAAAGTATCACAGAGTGCTTTCATTCGTTGATTATCCTTCCTTGCAGCACATATTATTTGCCTATGTTGACAGTAAAATAATGACAATCTGTATGTGTTTTTGTTATCACTTACTTTTATGCACAATTGTGCTATATTTTCAAATAAAAGACTCAAGCAGCAATTAAAGTGATATAATGACAGTTTCCTGCACTTTTAGTGTTAAGAAACGACGTGGTAAAGATATTCTAATTAAAGTGTAGCTGATTTTGGTTAATTGTTTTGAATTGAATGTGTAAAAGGAAAAGCAACAAATGTAAAAATTGTTAGAAATTTGTAGGTAATTAAATTAATACTAATGTTTCTTCTAAATTGTTTCTAAAAGGTTTTTCTTGCACACACGTTGCTGTGTATTTTAACTAATAGCATAAAGTAATAGCTTCGTGCTATTTATTTTATGCTAATAGCTAATTAGAAAATATAGTGCTGTTAGTGTTGATAATGCTTTCGTAAAAAATTTTAATTTATTTAATTACTTTTAACAATAATTTTTAGGTCATGAAGCTTCTGGTACAGTTGTAGAAGTTGGAAAAAACGTAAAACATCTTAAACTAGGTAAATATTATAACTCAATATTTTGTCAAATTTAGATAACTTAAAAACGCTTATAATATTACTTTGTAAAAATATTGCAGGTGACCGCGTTGCTATTGAGCCTGGAGAAGGTTGCCGTAAATGCAATTACTGTAAGGAAGGCCGCTATAATCTTTGTTTGGAGATGGCCTTCTGTGCTACCCCTCCTTTTGATGGAAACTTAGCACGTTACTACGTGCATGCTGCTGATTTCTGCTTTAAGTAAGACATACGTTTGATATTTTAAAATTATTAAAAAAAATAATTGTTTCGCTTTATTGGGTTCAATTTTTATGTACCTGCATATCAGTGTTGTATTACCCACTAGCCTTAGTAGGCTATAGCCTAGGACTCCAGTATCAAGGCGTATCCAATAAAAATAATTTAATAAAAATGGTGACAATTATCAAATATCAGATTATAAAGTTTGATTTTTCTGTTACACGATACCTGCGCGACTCTGATACCCAAAGCTATACATTTTTTCACATCCCTTGAATAGATAAACCAATTTCGATGCGTTTTGGAGAGATGTTATACTTTAATATAAATGCGCTCGGAAAAGAAGCTCAGATTTGTATTCTACACATGTCGAATAACCGATCTGCGCAAGCGCGATTTTTCCACTACCCCAGTCACCCCACCACCATTTCGACTTAAAAATCGGTATGAACATGTTAAATGGTAATAGGAATAACCCCAATTGCGAAAAAACGTATAGGAAGTTTCGTTTTGGGCGTTTATCTGAACATGTTATACTTTGACGTGTAAACAAAAACATTATTTTTTAACTGTGTGATTGCCAGCTGCTAGTTTATACCTTGAAACGTCACATGGCATGTGTTTTCAGCTTATTTTTGCTGTAATGTTAGGAAATGCTGTCTCACCTATTTGAATATTGGATAATATTCATAAACTCGAGCTTAGTTTAAGGTTTCGAGTTGCCGAGTGCTGAGTGTTGTTTCTATTTCCACTACCAAATAAGATCTATTTGCCAAATATGTACTATTTGTCAAATAAATTATGTTTATTTATCAATTCCAGCTTTACTTCGTTAAAGTCCATATTTAATGAGTATCTGTATATAAAATACTTAATCACTTTAACAATTTCTATTTATTTAAACCTTATACGTATTTCAGCATGTTAACATGCCATTGTCAAAGGTTATATGAAGGTAAACAGTTAGCGTTGTTATAGCAATAGAACTTTTTTACTTATCTTGGTAATCGTCTGCAGATGACTTGATTTCTTATTCCAAAATGTCTAGTAGAGGAGAATTTAACAGATCAATTTGCTCATTCATTAACGGTACAGTTTTTAAATGTTTGTGAATTTCAAAAGCTTCTAGTATATCTAATTTACGTTTATCATCACAAAAGTGTAAACATTTTATGGTGTTATTAGATGTCATTGAATGATTTTGTTCTAGTAAGTGTTTAGCGTAGTTGGATTTATGTGGGTGTTTGTATTTGTAACAACGTACGTGTTCTTTATACCTAATATCAAAATTTCTAATAGTCTGGCCTATATAAACCGAATTACAATGCGAACAATTTAATTTGTAAATGCCTGATTTTAACAAATCGTCTGTTTTTGATTTTGCATTAAACAAAGTATTTAAGATGTTCCTAGTTGTTTTAAAGCTTACTTTATATTTATTTGTTTTGTTTATAATTTTAGCAATTTGTTCTGATTTCTCACCAAAATATGGGATCGAAGCATATTTAATTGTATCGAACGAAGTTAGGATATTCGGATAAATTTTTTGAATGGCTAATTTATAATCTTTTTCTTTAATTAATGTATCAATAAGTTTAGTATTATAACCATTACTGTATGCAATTTGTTTAATAATTGAAATTTCTCTATTATAATTAATTTCATCTAAAGGGACCGTCAAAGCCCTATGTATCAGGGACCTGTATGCTGCTAATTTATGTGTTTTATGGTGACAAGAATCGTGTGGTATTGTAATGTCTGTTTGTGTAGGTTTTCTATAAACTGAGTACTCAAATTTATTACTTGAATTAATTTTTATGTTTAAATCTAAAAAGTGAATGGACTTATTTTGTTCAGTTTCTAGTGTAAATTTTATGTTTGGGTGCAAGCTGTTAATAAAAATTAAAAATTCATTAATTAAATCAAATGAACTATTAAAACATGCTAAAATGTCATCAACATAACGAAACCAAAATATAACTTTCTCAGATTGATTTGATTCGAATATTTGATCTTCTAGATTTTCCATAAATATGTTAGCTAAAAGAGGTGAAATTGGACTTCCCATGGGTAAACCATCTTTTTGGAAATAAATTTTATTATTAAAAGTAAAATAATTTTGATTGGTGCAAAGTTCAAATAATTGAATCAACTCAGTCCGTTTTATTAACTCAACATTTTTGTTAATAAGAATATCATTTAACAAAGGAATACACTCTTGAGGAGGTATTTGGGAAAACATATTAGTAACATCAAAACTAACTAGCTTGCTTTGTGGTGGTAAATGTAAGTTAGACAACTTTTTGATTAATTCGGAAGAATTTTTAACTGAATTAATCAAAAAGTTGTCTAACTTACATTTACCACCACAAAGCAAGCTAGTTAGTTTTGATGTTACTAATATGTTTTCCCAAATACCTCCTCAAGAGTGTATTCCTTTGTTAAATGATATTCTTATTAACAAAAATGTTGAGTTAATAAAACGGACTGAGTTGATTCAATTATTTGAACTTTGCACCAATCAAAATTATTTTACTTTTAATAATAAAATTTATTTCCAAAAAGATGGTTTACCCATGGGAAGTCCAATTTCACCTCTTTTAGCTAACATATTTATGGAAAATCTAGAAGATCAAATATTCGAATCAAATCAATCTGAGAAAGTTATATTTTGGTTTCGTTATGTTGATGACATTTTAGCATGTTTTAATAGTTCATTTGATTTAATTAATGAATTTTTAATTTTTATTAACAGCTTGCACCCAAACATAAAATTTACACTAGAAACTGAACAAAATAAGTCCATTCACTTTTTAGATTTAAACATAAAAATTAATTCAACTAATAAATTTGAGTACTCAGTTTATAGAAAACCTACACAAACAGACATTACAATACCACACGATTCTTGTCACCATAAAACACATAAATTAGCAGCATACAGGTCCCTGATACATAGGGCTTTGATGGTCCCTTTAGATGAAATTAATTATAATAGAGAAATTTCAATTATTAAACAAATTGCATACAGTAATGGTTATAATACTAAACTTATTGATACATTAATTAAAGAAAAAGATTATAAATTAGCCATTCAAAAAATTTATCCGAATATCCTAACTTCGTTCGATACAATTAAATATGCTTCGATCCCATATTTTGGTGAGAAATCAGAACAAATTGCTAAAATTATAAACAAAACAAATAAATATAAAGTAAGCTTTAAAACAACTAGGAACATCTTAAATACTTTGTTTAATGCAAAATCAAAAACAGACGATTTGTTAAAATCAGGCATTTACAAATTAAATTGTTCGCATTGTAATTCGGTTTATATAGGCCAGACTATTAGAAATTTTGATATTAGGTATAAAGAACACGTACGTTGTTACAAATACAAACACCCACATAAATCCAACTACGCTAAACACTTACTAGAACAAAATCATTCGATGACATCTAATAACACCATAAAATGTTTACACTTTTGTGATGATAAACGTAAATTAGATATACTAGAAGCTTTTGAAATTCACAAACATTTAAAAACTGTACCGTTAATGAATGAGCAAATTGATCTGTTAAATTCTCCTCTACTAGACATTTTGGAATAAGAAATCAAGTCATCTGCAGACGATTACCAAGATAAGTAAAAAAGTTCTATTGCTATAACAACGCTAACTGTTTACCTTCATATAACCTTTGACAATGGCATGTTAACATGCTGAAATACGTATAAGGTTTAAATAAATAGAAATTGTTAAAGTGATTAAGTATTTTATATACAGATACTCATTAAATAAATTATGAGCTGCTTCAAGCACCTAATAAGTTGGTTTATATGTAAAATAAGTAACAAAGTAAATCGGAAAATCAAAATTTTTATTTATGCTAGCAAAAATCAGTGATTGCTGAATTTTGCTTTTACCTACTCTTTTAAATTCTGCAAATAGTTATTTGACAAATAAATAGGAATTGAAATACGCAATACAAATATGCAAATAATAGTTTCGAATAAATTAATTTGTCTAATTGTTAATTTACAGACTGCCAGATAATGTATCTCTGGAAGAAGGTGCATTGTTGGAACCTCTGTCAGTTGGTGTTCATGCATGCAAAAGAGGAGGAGTTACTACTGGTTCGGTGGTTTTGGTACTAGGAGCAGGTCCGATTGGTTTAGTTACACTGTTATCTGCTAAAGCTTTTGGAGCTTCAAAAGTTATAATAACAGGTTTGTTTTCTGGAAGATTTCTAAATATATTGACAAATTTTAAATAATTTTAAATTTTACGTTTCTACAGATCGATCTTTTTGGTTTAAATTTCCCCACATGCTAATGTTGACTGCAATAACAATTTTTAATTTAAATGCTAGGATGAATCAAAAACAAGTATTACAAGTGTCTAGGCAAGGTGTTTACTATGTATTATGCAGTAAAAAATCCACAAGTTGTTTTTTGTTGATTTTTAACAGTCCATAGAAAAGACATAAAAAATAGTTTGATGGCTCACTTGACAGACACGCACTGTAGAACAATAACTGCTAGCGTGTGTGATCTTAAAGCAAACCAACAAAGACAGACATAGTTTTACACCTTTTTTGCTATACTACATCAAAATCCACTTACTCAGGTTAGAAATAATACTAGTGGTTCAATCTTCCCCATGGTTCATACATCAGTCTTCTCCCCTACTGTTACGTACTTGCTAATACCGATTTGTCAGTTTATGTGTAAATGGGCACAATATTGGCCCATCTTTTTTATGTCCTAGAACATCAAATAAAACAAAAACGCCGCAATAAGCAAGGACAGCAGAACATAGAAAACGGTAATAAGTCCATTTCGTTAATGTTGATATTCGATTAATGGTATGTGATATAACAAAAATAACAACAAAACAGCAATTTCATTGTAGACCTGTGATTATTCATGGCGGACCCACAAAATAAGATTGAATTTGTATTAGTACCTATAGACAAAACTTAAAATTAGACAGTCATACTTGAGACTTTAAGCACAATATCTTATTTGAATAGGTATCGGAAGCAAAATCTACAACAAAAGTTACTCTTCAAAATAGTATCAGTTTGATCACTTTTTACGTCTTACTTGTAACACTTGTATTTACTGAAAATTACACAATTGCAGACATAGTCGACTCCAGATTAAAAATAGCCAAAGAACTTGGAGCTGATCATACCCTACTTATTCAACCAAGTGATAAAGAGGAAGTAATCATCAAAAATATAATTGGCCTTTTAGGATGTGAACCAAATGTTAGCATGGACTGCAGTGGAGTAGAAACATCTGTGCGTGTTGCAATTCAGGTAAGCCAATTAAAGCATTCTTATGTTTATGATTTTATGTTCAAAACAAGACATTTTTTCATTTAACAGGCGACAAGATCCGGTGGTGTAGTTGTCCTCATCGGCATGGGAAAACCTGAAGTTACTCTTCCATTGGCAAGTGCACTTATCAGAGAAGTCGACATCAGGGGAGTCTTTCGATATGTTAACGAGTAAGGAACTGATATTTTTTGTGGCATTTTAACACTTTGTTTTTTTTTGTTATTATTAGTTATCCTACTGCCTTAGATCTAGTGGCTTCAGGTAAAGTCAACGTAAAACCTCTCATAACACACAATTATAAAATGGAGGATACCTTGAAGGCTTTCCATACTTCAAGAACTGGCGAAGGAAATGCAATAAAGGTTTTGATCCATGCTAATCCTGCATGGAAATCTTAAATTGTTGTATAATTCTTTAATTATTTTATGTATGTATCAGATAAACTGAAATAAAACACATTGGCTAATATTTTCATCTTTATTTATTGAACCAATAATATAATTTCGCTCCTTTTATTGGAAAATCTTTCCATTGAAGAGTTAAAATCAACAAACTTGTACAACCTTTCTTTTTCTACTACACTCTTCGCAATTACATGTCCCATCGAGCTGATTGGCTGCAAGTGGGTTGGAGTTTCTCAGTATTTTTACTCATCCATAATTTTAAAAAATACCAGTAAATTGGTATATTTTACCAGTAATATCGGTAAATTTCTACGCACAGTTTTTACGAAACAAAGAACGAAATTGGCAGAAAATGCATCATCCTATTTCCTAACCCATGGGTTACTGCAGTAACGTTACTGAATATTAAGTTTTGTTTTTATTGTGTTACATACTTTTTCACACTACCGGCAGTGTAAGTAGGCCTTACATCCATAGCTACAGGGATCGTAAGTGGCCGATAACATTCGTGTACTAGTTACCCTTGACGACGGAACTTAATAGTGTCACTTACATTCCTAGGAAAATAATGTTGATTTTAACTGTTCGTTGATATGGTAACAAACACAGACAACTTAGAATAATGGAGCTTTTAAAAAATAATTCCGATGACAGCTGTCAAAACGAACTTTTAAAAATATGATTAAATTTCTACCTGTAGGCCTACTTACATTGCCGGTAGCGTGAAAAATTTAATAAGTAACACGGAATGTATCGACTAATAACATCCTCGGCAGGCGACAAGCTTCGGCTCCGCCTCAGCTCGTATTCGCCTACCTCGGATGTTATTACGTCCTTACATTCCTTGATACTTAAATAACTATTATATTATTTTTGATTTGTACTTAAATTTGATTCGTTATAAGTAAGATTATTATGTAATAATTTGTTTGTGTTTCAATTTCAATCTATTTTCAAGCCTTTATAGTTTATTTTTATGTTTTTCTTAACTTTAATGTTATTATGTTTTGAAATACAAGTTTTGTTTATTCATTTATTTATTTTTATTTGAAATTAAAAAAAAGCGAAATTTCGTTTAAGGATACAGCGTTCGGAAAAAACTCTTGTTCTGCTTTTAGATGTGCTACAGCTCTATGTACAGTATGTGTACACATTGGTAAGAAGTCTTAATTGTGGTAAAAGGACCGTAAATAAACACCCTTGCAATGCTGAACATGCTAATTTGCCTCCTCGTTGCACACTGGTGAAAAGACAAAAAAATTCTCTTTGCTGCACACCATCAATATTAATTAAAAAAATACAAATTCTTTATAGATTTGAAAAGCTTTTTGGTTGTGGTAAAGGGATAAGAATTTCTCGTAACTTAACACTAGTGAAAAGCCATTTACAGTGGTCAAAAATAAATTCCTCTTTAATGCACATTAATAAAAAACTTTTTTTTATGTCCAAAATACATATGTTGGCCGAACGAGGAAGAATGCTTCAATATAGCACAGTGAATATCCAGATAAAGTAGAGCTTATTATACAATATATTTTGGTTGCTTTTGTTTTTTCTTAGACGTGATTGGTGCAGTTGATGGTTGTCACATAGTAGTGAAAGTGCCTGCAGATCAACAGAACAGTTAGCTAAACCGAAAATGTTTTCACTCGATTAATCTGCAGGGAATATGTACTGCAAAAAACTATTTACAAACAAATTTGTAGGGTTTCCTGGGTCTGCTCATGATGCAAGGGTAAGAGCAATCCATACATATATAAAAGCTCAAAGGGTTTTTTTCTCCGGTTCCTCCAGCGGCTACCGCTTCACCAATTTGGACCACTTTTTTTTTCAATGAAAGGTCTCTATCCTCAGATGGAACATGAAACATTTTTATATTTTTATTCTACGTCGATTTTTCAATAATAATTATTTTAATTTATAATATATATGAAGGTCGGCTAGACGCGCGTCACTTGGGGCGCCATCTACAATAACGTCGGGTGTCGTTATTTCAACTAATGCATCACGTGACTTAGCATTTCGCCGGGTCGGTCAACCCTGAGTCTGCCGTCGAATTTCGGCGGGGAAACACTAGTAAATTATTAAATTACACGATGGATAATATCAATACTTCATTGTAGGTGCTGTGATACTCCTCCTTGCATAAAAGTGTGGAACAATTTGGGGCACAGAAATATTTTTATGGAAAATACCATTTAGTTGGGGACTCCGCATACCCATGCCAACCATGGTTAATGACACCATACAAGTAGGTATTATGTATCATAAATTTAAATGCAATGTTTTATAGTTACCGTATCACTCACTGTGTGGTCTTTAATTCGTATTTTGTAAATAATCAATATTTTAAATAATTATATATTGTTATTTATAGGGATAATGGAAAGTTGTTGAAAAGGCAGAAAGAGCACAATAAAGGCTCGAGTAGAGTATTAGTGGAACTCCAACAGCAACTCCAACAGACGAAGGTGTGCCTACAAGTTTGCAAAGGTGCAACTACAACATACAAATGGCTCTTTTTAGGGCCCAAAACATAAGGGAGTTAACAGAGTACCATAGTGTGTTTTTAGTAATAAGCCATGTTCGCTTCAATCGCTGAATTTGGCCAATTTCAAAAATTTTATTTATAGCCTAGGATTGAGTAAATTTTTCTGAGTGATCATACCTTGGGGACGGCGTTAAATTAAGACGTAATCACCTTAATCATGTTGTAGAAATTTGCCTGCTCCTGCTTTTTTTCTACATGTATTTCCCGGATGGAACTAATTATATCTCCTTTTGCAGTTGTCACTTTTGCAGATTTTTTGGCCTGGCTGTATTTGCTAGCAGTGGTTACTGCATATGAGGATGAAGACGCTACCTCTATAACACCTGGAGTATCTCGCTCTGCATTGATATTGCTGGTCAGGCTATCGCTCGCTGCTCTCTTCCTCCATCGACAAAATTTCTGAAGATCCAGGTGTCACAGAATCTAAGGAATCTGTTAAATACCGGGGTGTAACTTTATCTTTATCCCCTAAAATCCCGTGCATTTCATCAAAAAATTGGGGATTATTTTGATACTGCATTCCAGTTTTCGTTACCCCATTGTTGATGAAATTTATATGTTTTTTGCAAATTTTCAAATTTATGCCGACATTTTTCGGTCCCCTCTTTACATTCTCCTACATGGAAATCCGCATCATTCGTTTCTTGAGCTATCTTTGCTCACAATTTTTTGTCTTATGTTTTTATCATTAAATTGAGGGCAGTACTTTGTCCTCAATTCCAAAAAAAAAATGTAGCTTTTACATCTTTGTCGGTAGGCCGTTAGCTAGCCATATTTTATCATCTTGGTCTTGATCTTGGGATGAACCTTCCAATTCTGTAAACAAATATTAAAAAAAAATATTAGATATAAATAAAAATAAAAAATATATACATGCTCGTTGGTATAAAACCAACTTAACAGATTCTACTAAATTCTGTACTTAAATTTTAAATAATACATAAATTGTATTAAATTAAAAGTTTATAGTTTTTGTCATAATTTTGATAGGGCTAGCTTAAAAATCGTAGTCGCAATCCATACATATATAAAAGCTCAAAGGGTATTTTTCTCCGGTTCCTCCAGCAGCTACCGCTTCACCAATTTGGACCATTTTTTTTTCAATGAAAGGTCTCTATTCTCAGATGGAACATGAAACATTTTTATTCTACGTCGATTTTTCAATAATAATTATTTTTTTATAATATATATGAAAGTCTGCTAAACGCGCTTTACTTGAGGCGAATCTACACCAACGTCGCGTCTCCTTTATGGAACTAATGCATCACGTGACTTAGCATTTAGCCGGTTCTGTCAACGCTCAGTCTGTCAGTGCATTGTGCGCTGGGGTAACACTAGTGATGTTTTAACTTTAATGACTTATTACTCAAAAACGAGTTGACATATCGGGATGAAATTTAGTATTATAATAGTTCTAGGGGAACATAATGTTATTATGAAAGATAACTTTTGTGCAAATTAAAACTGTGGAATTTTAGACGTTTTCATTTAAACATTTAGAGCTAGGGATGAGCTACAATTTGGTTCGTGTTCCAGTCCGCTAATTTCTCAGTGATGCCCTTTATGAGTTTTTGAAAATCGAAAATGATAAAAAGTTCTGCTCATGTGAGATAGTACAATAAAATTCACATTGAATCAAGTAGTCATTAAAACGTCATATTTAAATTCTTGCAATGTCATTTTTTAATATCCATTAAATTTCAAGATAATGTTTTTTTTAGTACAACTGTTATCAAAAACCAAATTTTCTTTTGCTATACCATCACATCTCCATGCAAGAAATGCATGCAGTTTTATTAAAAGCTCCTTGCCTACCTCCGTCGTATGTCTTATTAAAAATACATTTCTTAGAAGAAATCCAACGAAGAGGAAAACTAAACATAATGTAGAAAAATTAACAGTTATATCAAAAAATAAAGATATGAACCACAAACTGGACATAGATGATTACTTCATATTTAGAAATAACAAAACCGTTGTTAATAAAAGCGGCAGCAATTTTTCTAAGGTTTGTTTAAATAAAATTATTCCGAAATTAGACAATTCAATTTTTTTAGGAATCACCACTCTTAGCAATCCGTATCGACCAAGGTATCTATATTTGTTATTTAAAAGTATTATTTATTGTTTTTAAAATCCATTCAATACAGTCAATGGTTCCAGTTTAAGTGAATCAAGCCTAGTATTTGCATCAGCAATAAGCTTAAAAAACTCTCCATTAAATAAAACAGGTACAGGTTTAAATTAAAATGTTTCATCGTCCTATTTTTATAATTGGTACAAAAATACATTTTTTTAAACTAATTTAAGGCAACTCTAAAACTAGACATCCTAATACAACCACATCTGCCTTACATAGAACTTTGTCAAAATTTGTTGGGCATCCTAGTGGAGATTTTCGTTTGAAGACGTCAATTACCAAACAAAATCATTTTCATACTACTGTGCCTAATTGGACATGTGGAAAGGATGTTAAAGAAAATAAATGTTCAAAGAAAAATGAAAAAGATAATCTCACTGCTGTTTTGTATGGTGTAAATGATTTGAAATTGGTAGGTGATTAAATATTTAATTGTTTGTAACAAAAGAATTTCTAAGTAGATTTTTCTTAGAAATTTTTTTCAATTTTATTATGAATTATTGCAGGAACAAAGGCCCATCCCTAAGCCTAAAGACGATCGTAAGTAAATAATTCTTTTTTTCTATTAAAATTACAGTTAATAATTATTAAAGTGAAAAAATGTGCTTCTATCGCTCAGCTAAAACTAACTTTCATAATAAATTGAAATAATTTTATACGTCCCATTTAAATAAAATAATAATGTCCTAAATATTTTTCATACAGAGGTTCTTTTACAAATGGAAGTTGTTGGAATATGTGGATCAGATGTTCACTATTTAGTGGATGGCCGTATTGGACCCTTTGTGGTGGAAAAACCTATGGTTATAGGTAAGAATAAAATTCAGTAACAGGATGTTCTTAAAATCTATGTTTCTATGACGAAATGCATTTTTTTACATAATTTAATACCACATTTATTTTAAGGCCATGAAGCTTCTGGTACAGTTGTAAAAGTTGGAAAATCTGTCGAAAATCTTAAAGAAGGTAATGCAAATAAAAACTGTTTGGTTAAAAGGTTTATTTTTCATTTTTTTCTAAAACATGTTAGGTGATCGTGTAGCAATAGAACCTGGAGCATCTTGCCGAATGTGCAACTATTGCAAGACTGGCAGATACAATTTGTGTCCAGATATGGCTTTTTGTGCCACACCACCTATTGATGGAAATCTAGCAAGATTTTATGTTCATGCAGCTGATTTTTGTTTCAAGTATGTAAGATGTAGACTAGTTTTTTAAAATGTTTTGGGTTAGGCTAGATTAAAATGAAAGTTTTTATTTTGAAACAATAAAAACGGTTAAGTTTCAAATTTAAATGGCATCTTGGCTTTTGGGTTGGAGCCGCATCATCAGTGCTGCTGCTACCGACGTTTTGCCCATGGTTGTACAAAACATCACCAGGAATGTGGACAGGATTTAGAAAACTCATAAACAATAACAACTGAAAATAATAAAAAAATGCTGAAACTTATTAATATTCTTACTACTATTTACCATTTATGCATATTTACTGTCAGGAAATTAAAGTTGTGAAAAATTGTTTTTCAGCTTCAAATTTTAAAAATTAAATTTTTAGATTACCAAAACATGTTTCTTTAGAAGAAGGTGCATTACTGGAACCACTGTCGTGTGGTGTTCGTGCATGTAAAAGAGGAAAAGTGACCATAGGTTCAACTGTTTTAATTTTGGGAGCAGGTCCCATTGGATTAACTTCTCTATTAGCGGCTAAAGCCTTTGGAGCTTCAAGAATTGTTATAACAGGTTACAGCAGTTCTATTTATTATCGATTTTAAAAAATGAACTGGTAGACCCCCAAACATTCCGTAGGTCTTAAGGGACTTCATAATTATTATTATTAATGGGAGGGTTCGTGTTGAGGGCACTGCAATCAATGTTGGGTGAGACCTTGTTATGTAGGTTCTGCACCAGATGGCTCTGTAATGGACTTTATATTAAATTTGATTATTTTAATACCTGATTTAAATCATCAATTTAAAACGATTTTTGGTTGAATTTTTTAATTTGTCGATTGTAGAGCCATCTGCTGCTGAACTTCCGCAATAACATAAAATACCCAACATCGACTATATAAAATAGAAAAATAATTTGATGGTTTTCAGTTTTCCTACCTTATTTTCGTTTTGCTCACACCGATGAATTTTTCGGAGAACTTTTGTTGTAGATTTGATGGAACACAGATTAAACCTAGCCAAAAAACTTGGTGCTACTTGTACTATACAAATTAGTCCCGATGACAAAGAGAAAGATGTTATTAAGCTAATAAACACAGCTTTCAATTGTGAAGAACCCAGTGTGACTATAGAGTGCAGTGGTGCAGAAATGTGTATAAGAATTGCCGTTCAGGTACAATTAATATATACAATTACAAACTGTCTCTGCTAAATCTACTTAATTTAACAGGTAACAAAAGCTGGTGGCTCAGCTGTTCTTGTCGGTATGGGAAAGACTGAATTAAACCTTCCTTTGGGCAGTGCAATATTTAGAGAAGTTGACATAAAAGGCGTATTTCGTTATGTGAATGAGTAAGATTTTTTTTTAACATTCCTGGCATTAATAGCATTGGAATTTCTTCTAACAGCTACCCTACGTCCTTGGAAATGGTGGCCACTGGTAAAGTCAATGTATTACCACTTGTAACCCATGAATACAAATTGGAAGATACCTTGAAGGCTTTTGAGACAGCTAAGACCGGCGACGGAAATGCAATTAAAGTTTTAATCCATCCTAATCCTAAATGGAAAAGTGGAAGCGCGTGTCAGAAGTAGTTTAATAAGTTATAAGTATTTTACCAAATTTAAGTGCCTATTGCCTACTTAGTTATTTATGATGTTCATGTATTGCTTAACTTGTCCCATGTATCCTCATTTATTAATGTGCAAAAACCGACCTTTACCTTCGAATTCACCACGGCCTCCCAGATTTAAATATCAGCTTGCATCCAGTCGATTGATAGTCCGGGAGGCCAAGGCTTTCATAGGATCGCATTATTACAAAAGTCAAATTATTTGTCACATTACTGTCAAATTTTTTATGTAAATATAAATGGCCTTTTCACTAAAATCCTATACTTTAAAAAATGTTTTATTGGAAAAAATCCAGATCACATTCCCATATTCTAATATGCCAAGTAATTCCAACTGCATACAAAATTTTATTCGATGTTTTGCTAATGATTCCATTAAAACAAAACAAAAGTGTACACCACAGAAGAAAAAATGTGAAAAAAACATAGAGGACATAGCAGTTGTAGCAGAAGATTTAGATATCCGTCCACGATTTGAAACTAGTGCTTGTTTTGATTTACGAGACAACCTTAGTGCTGTTTTATATGGAGCTGGAGATCTTCGTTTGGTTTGTATTTATAACAAAAATGGTAAAAATTTTAAAATTACATAACTTGTTTTAGGAACAAACTCCAGTACCAGTTTTTGGAGAACAAGGTAAATTTACTTTTAAGTTAAAGAAATTCAAACTGAACCATTTTTAATTCAAGAGGTACTCATTGCTATCGAATGTGTTGGGTTAAGCCAGTCAGAGTTTAATTTTATGTCTAAGGGAAAATTCAAGAATTACGAATTGAATGAACCGATTATTTTAGGTAGGACATTATACATAAACATATCTTCAAAAAATATAACTATTTTTTAACGATACAGGTCATGAAGCTGCAGGGACAGTTGTTGAAGTAGGATGCGAAGTAACAAAATTCCGACCAGGTATTATAAACTATGTTGAAATTATTTTGAACTAATTCGGAAAATTTAGGTGATCGTGTGGCTGTTGAACCTACCATTCCATGCAAAACATGCGACTTGTGTAAAACAGGACGCTTTAATCTATGTCCCGATCTGTACTTCTACGGAATGCCCCCATCACATGGAACTCTCTCTCGAGGCTTTTCGCATGGCCAGAAAATTTTTGCCTCAAGTATTTACTTATTATGTGCTATTAATATTAGCTAACAAAATTAATTTAAACATCTATCTTCTCCTCTATACATATATTAAAGGCGTTGAGTGTTAGCTTTTAGTGGCGGGAGGACCCCGCTTTCCTGTCCGCTCTTGGGTCGCATTCATTTGCGACTCAGACACAAAGGTCGGTTAGTTTGGTTAACATAAACAACAAATATTGGAGGCTGCAGTAGGAATAACAAATGAAAAAAATGCTGCGTGTACAGTGCGTTAGTACTTTCTCGCATTTCAGTGAATCCATACGCTTTTTTACTTTCTCATACTTCCAACGTAGGAATGTGATCGCGGAAATATTAGATTTTCAGATTTCGACGGGAATAGCTACATGGTTTCGACCTTCTTCTCTTCTGAGTCCTTTGCTTTCGAAAGAGCGTGGTGACATCCGGGAACACAAAAAGGTGGTGCCGGCCAGCACTCGCCCGTCTTGCGTCGGAAACGCTCCATTCAGACCGTCCACACTTGCAGCGCCTGACGGCGCTACACCTATTGCTAAAAACGTTCCAGGAGGGGGGGGGGATAAACAGTAGCTGGCTACCGTACACATTAAAAAACATATAAAGTAATCCATAAAAGTAACGAACCAAATTTTATTATATATACCTGTGATATAGTACATTTTTGAGGAATGATGATCCACATTATTATAACAAAGCATTAGAATTTAAAAAAAAAAGTAGCCGGGCGGGAATTTGAACCGGCGACAATGTAGTTCCCAAAACGGGGTGCGAGCCACAAAACATACACGAAGGTGCGAGCTACTGTTACACCTGCGCGCGCCACCAGGCTTGGTAAGACAAAATTCTAAAACACGGAATGATTGACGCAATCGCAAGAAATTACCGGCAGACACAAAGTAACACGTTTGTTGTTGATGGTTTACGCCGGGAAAAATTTAAACGAATTTTATATTCAAATTAAAATGCGGTTATGTATGACTACGCAACATTGCCAGATGTAGGTTTACTTAGCAGTACTACAAACATAGATGCCGGTGATTTCCAAATATCTCAGATATTTGACAATTAAAATATATTAGGATATTTTAAAATATCCAAGATTTAGTAATTTAAAAATGTTTTAAAATATCTAAGAAATTTTTAATTATTTAAAAATATCTTCGAGATATTTTTGAATAGATAAAGAAAATATCAGATATTTTCAAATAATTAAAAATATCTTAGATATATTGAAATCATATATATTTACAACATCGACCTAAAAAAACCTAAGATTTTTTTAATTAAATAAAAATATTTTTAAATCGCCTAATTTTATTCTTTTATTGTCCAATAAAAACCAAAGTGGCCTTTAATATGAATCAATGTTCTACTCTCAGCTAATATTAATGCAGAAAAGTTCCTGTTAATGAATTACTGAAATATTTTTTACATGTTTTGGTTTTCAGATTGCCTCATCATGTAGGTTTCGACGAAGCTGCTCTTTTAGAACCCCTTGCCATTGCCCACCACGCCTGCAAGCGAGGGGGAATTACAGTGGGTTCTAAAGTTGTCATAAGTGGTGCAGGATCGATGGGTCTTTTAAATATGTTATGTGCAAAAGCATATGGTGCAACCAAAACTATTGTCACAGGTGTTTAAAATTAGTTGTGTAGAGAAAAAAATTATTATTATTATAATATTTTTAGATCTCAAAAAGGACCGTTTGAGGTGTGCAAATAGCATGGGTGCCAACTCTATCATTTTAATTAGAAAAAACAGTACCGAAACAGACACTGTACAAGAGATTACTGAAGCACTAGGTGGACAAGCATGTGTGTGTTTGGAATGTAGTGGAGCACCACAAGCTATAAAAGTGGCATCAGAGGTACCATATGAATCCCAGAAATGTTGTCGAAAATAAGTTGCAGTTTTTCGCTTGTCTCTAGTAAGCCATGGATATTTTGGGAAAAACAAAATCACCATTACATTGCTACCATTGCTGCGACTGATATGTGGATCGTGGGACAGTATTTACAAAATAATAGGGGAGGGGGAGAGACTTAGATTACTCATCCTGTATAGTGTCTCATTTTCGATGTAGAAATGTTTAACATGAATTGAGTGTTATATCTCATTTATTTCTCCGACTTTTGAGTTACAACATAAACATGCATTTTTTGAAATCATGTCATGTCTTTGATATAATTTAAAGAATTTAAGAATTTTTTTATAAATATATAGTTTGCTATACTTATTTTACAAAATAATTGAGATATTATATATATTTAATTAGGATCTACAAGACAAATTTGAAAATAAAAGTAGTTAACCCTTTCGCAGAGTCCGGGGAAAACGCGGAGCCGACTGGTTTTTTGGCTTTTTTATTATCTTTATGTAGCAGAAAAGTTATTATTAATATTATATGTAAATTTTATGTTTTTGGACATATGTCACGGATCCGTGTCATATGCATTGTGTGACGAATTTCTTGTGCAATGCTGACCGACACGGATCCGTGGCGCATCTGCTTATGCTAAAGGCAAAAGACTGTAGCATCAAAACTTCAAAAAGTAATTAAAATTTATTCAGAAAATAAACTATTACATAAAAAACAACGTAAATAGGTAAACTAAATCAATAAATTTATATATATGTATATAGATATATATAAAAGAAAAATAATCTAAAAACAAACAATATTTCGTTAGTCGGGAACGAAGGCTATTGTTAGATTTCCTAATGCTTTGGCTACATGCTGATCTGCGCACAGGATCAAATTCCAAACGCTCGCTTTGTACAGGCTAAGTAAATGTGAGACGGCATCCGACACGGATCCGGGTCGGGCGCACTGAGGAAAGGACGCGCCTGACCCGGATCCGGGTCAGACGCAGCGAAAGGGTTAACATAAGTAACAAAGAGTAATATTATCAAAAAAATGGTAAAAAAAGTCAATTTTATTAATATAATTTCAATGTATGTTATGTAAATCTACCACTGGCATTAGTTTTTTGTAAATTTTATGTTTCATGGTTCACTACTAATTTTTAAACTGTATCAATTTAAATAATATATCTACCTACTATCTCAATTATTTTGAAAAAATAAGTATACATATGGAGTGTCAACGGAACCATTCGATTCTAGAGTTTTTCAAATATGGCAATAAAACTTAGCATAGGTAATGTGTATCGTATCGTAATCAGCCTTTACGTCCCATTGCTGGGCACCGGCACTCTTCTCTGCCACGTACTACTCTCCTTAGCACTAAGGTGTAGTACGGGGGACCTACAGTTTAACGTCGAATCCGAACGACTAAATACCAGAGAAGGTTTCAGGCATTAAGACCCGATGGCTGCCTACACCGGATTGGGGAATGTGAGTGGCGGGTTGCGGCATAGATTTTTATCGGCGGGGGATCGAACCCCAGACCTTTAGCGTTAGAGGCTGAGCTCCCAACCTCTAAGCTAACGCCACTCCTACCTGTGTACTACCCAAAAAAGCACATTTTGACATATTTGACCCCAACTTTTGAATTTCAAATGGGACAACCTGTATATTTTGACATTATTGGAATCCTGAGACAATTTTGAGTACATCTGCACTATTTTTAAAAATTTAAAACCTATTTGATTTTTTTAGTCTATTTTTATTTTGAATCTAAAGACCGGGCTCAAATCATCCTAAGGAATGAATACGATAACAAAAAAAAATAAAAAAACTTTACGAGCATTCTGGTAGGTACAGGATTCATATTTAAAGAAAACACTTTTTTTGGTTTCCCTGTATGTTATAGCTGGTCTGACCACTCTGGTGTACAGCGAGTGCACCATGCTTGGCTTTAGACCCCATGATTTACCGTAGGTTCGTCTGATCACCGCTGAGGTGGTTTCCGATTTTCTTATGATTTTACCAATATGTTGGTTCCAAGTAAGTTTGGAGTCTAAATAACCCCCAAATACATTACTTCCCCCGACAGATTAATTAGTTTGCCGTTAAGGTGGAGAGGTCCCAAGCCTTCTACATTTTTCCTTCTCGTAAATAGTAGTATGGTGGTCTTTTGGGGATTGACGTTGAGGCCTTCTTCTTCAGTCCACCTTGTTACCACGTTCAGGGCTCGTTGCATACGTTCCCTGACTATGTTGACAAACTTCCTTTCAATTAGGATGACCAGGTCATCAGTGTATCTTAAGGGGGAAAACCCCTCATTACTGGGTTCCATGGCAGGGAAGGAGAACTTCTCCCTCCGGACATCCCCCTGCCACCCAGACTGCCGAGGTCTCATTCAGTAGTGAGGTACACTATCTTTTAGCATGTAGTCTATCCACATGCAGCAGGTCTCCTCCAGCCCCAGGTTCCTGATGGCTGCGGTGATATAGTTAAAGGATGTATTATCGAAGGTTCCTATGTTCTATGTTCTTAACTGGCTTAGTAAATAGTAAAGTGAAAACACCAATCATTTTTACATTTCAGGTTACAATGCCTGGAGGTACAATAGTTCTAGTAGGGCTAGGTCCAGCCGATACAGCAATTCAAACAGCATGTACCACTAAAGAAATTGACATTAGAGGTGTTCAAAATTACTGTAACAAGTAGGTAGTTTGGTTTTTATGATTACTTTTAAATAAATTTCTATTTTTAGCTATCAAAATGCTTTGGATCTGCTGGCAACAGGGAGACTTAATTTTAGAAAAATAATAACGCACGATTACAAACTGAATGAAATTCATGAGGCAATCGATACTGCAAAATCAGGGAGAGCAATTAAAGTATTAATCCACACTAATCCTAAATGGATACCAGGACCTCGTAGAAATTATTTATAAATATTTGTTTCCCATATCAAGTTAATTTGATAATTTTAACACTAATAAATGTCAGGTACTACTCACAATTTTGTATAACTTTATCATATTATATGATAATTACATTAAAAAGTAAATATTATAAATTATGGTTATTTTATTAAATAATCAGGGCATGTTTGTTCTACATAATGCAACCATAAATTTGAGTGCACGTAGTGTTGAAACTTGACTTATCTGTACATTTATTAACAATTTGTTACTGTACATAAAAAACATTATTTAATATCTCGTGTACAAAGTCACATTATAAGAAACAAATATTAGGTAAAATTAAATAACTAGTTACTATATTATTGCATAATAATAGACCGAAATGTCGACAAGTAAAAACAATTTGGCTGCTGTATTATATGGAAAAAACGATTTGCGTTTGGTAATTATAATTATACACTTAGTAGTTTATTCGAAATTTTGTAATATTTTTTTCTAGGAAAAGAAACTGATTCCACGACCAAAGAGTAATGGTAAAAATAAAAATGATTTTTTTAAATTATTAAGGATTTATACACTGTGTCCATAAAGTAACCCCCCCCCCCCCAACTAACTTTTGAACGACTGGGCGCCATTTTGAAATTTTTTTTAAATAGAAAGCTGGGTCAAGTGACACCTCATTTGAAAGTTCTTTTAATTCTGCGTCTGATCCTAGAGTTTCAAAGAAAAATATTCAGCCATAACAAAATGGCGGATTTTAAACAAATGGACTCACTCAATTCAAAATTGTCCCAGTCGCCATTTTGGATGATACAAAATTTTAATATGGTCTGAAAAATAGTATTTAATTTCCCATTACAGCACACCAAATTTTGTAGAAAAATATCAAGTCGTTCAAAAGTTAGTTGGGAGGGGGTTACTTTATGAACACAGTGTATAATAGCGATTTTGGGCACGAAAATTCGGTGAAGTATCAAAATTCAGACCAATTATTCGGCCACGTACCAAATATTAAGTTAACTATTTGGCTACGTACCAAATATTATAGCCAACTTGAATCCACTGTTCAGCCAAGTGCAGAATACTTGCTGATAATCAATATGTGCACTAATTGTGTTGCATAAGCGGATAGCTATCAAAATTATAACCAATTACCTTCCTCGCTACAGAAGACTCACAACAGATTTTAACAAAAAATTAGTGACTTGGTCGCTAGACTTATAAATTAATTGTACTGCATTTAGTGCACATAATGCCAATTATTCAGCGAAATTTCACCCGACTCGCAAAAATATTCGTCTTATCCAAAGCAAGCTCCATAAAATAGGTGATTATTTAGCCAATTATTTGGCATATCCTGAAAAATTATACTAAGATATCAATGGCTAACGCTCAATTATAAATAACAGCAGATTTCAATTTTTTTTTAAATTACAGAAGCACTCCTGCAAATGGAATGTGTGGGAATATGTGGATCAGATATCCATTTTTGGGTTCACGGAAAAATAGGAACGTACACTGTAGAAACACCAATGATAATAGGTATGCAATCCCTTACCTACTAATCAAATATTAAAGAACCAACCTTTTTTTAGGACATGAAGGGGCCGGTACGGTCATTGAAGTAGGATCAAATGTGAAGCACTTAAAACCAGGTAGTAATGAAAAACACTTATTGAGTGTTTTATCTTCTTATTGTGGATTAAAGTCTAAACTTCATTGCAGTATCTTAAACACAGCAATTTTTTACGAATTACACGACTTAACCTCTGCTTTATTCCCTTATTTTAAAAAGTATTTTTCAGAAATGTTTTTAATTTTCAAAATTTTTTTTAATATTGTAAATTATTAAAAAGTTAAAAAACTTCCCTTATTTTCAAATTGCCTAAAAATTTCAACATTTTCAAAAAATTTCTAACCTCAATTTTTAAATTTTAAGAAATTTTTCTAAACTTTTCAAAAATTTCAATAATTCTCACAATTTCTCAAACTTTTCAAAATATTATCCATCCATATCCATACATATACAAAAGCTCAAAGGGTTTTCTTCTCTGGTTCCTCCAGCGGCTACCGCTTCACCAATTTGGACCATTTTTTTTCAATGAAAGGTCTCTATCCTCAGATGGAATATGAAACATTTTTATATTTTTATTCTACGTCCATTTTTCAATAATAATTATTTTAATTTATAATATATATGAAAGTCTGCTAGATGCGCTCCACTTGAGGCGACATCTACACTAACGTCGCGTCTCCCTTATGGAACTAATGCATCACGTGACTTATCATTTAGCCGGTTCTGTCAACGATCAGTCTGTCAGTGCATTGTGCGCTGGGGTAACACTAGTAACTTTTAAAGTTACAAAACTCAAGATTTTCAAAGTACTCAAAAATTTTTAAACTTGAGTTATTTTAAAAAAGTTAATATTAAAAAATTCTAGTCAAACAGTCTCATGATCATTTTTAAAACGATTATCCCATTACAACACTGGCAACTTCTTGAATAAGCTTTTTCAAAACTGTGAGCTAAGTCTGGGTAAAATTTCAGTCGGTTTGACGTCGTCATTAATTTCATGGCACATTTACATCAACCATGTTGGGTAATGAAATAAAACAAATACGTTCAATACTGCGTAAATTCCGGTTTTGGCCTGCACTACCCTCGTAATTTGATATTTAACAAAAAATTTGTTGGTATTTCTATATTTTAGGAGACAGAGTTGCCATTGAACCAGGAGTCCCCTGCAAATCATGCAGTTTGTGTAAAGAAGGCAACTACCATGAATGTGACGACATGGTATTTTGTGCCTGTCCACCTTATGATGGAAATTTGGCTCAGTTCTACTGTCAAGCTGCTGATTATCTGTATAAGTACATATTCAAACTTTGCACCCAATTCATCATCATTTTAATACGATTTTGCGACAGACTTCCTGATCACATATCAAACGAAGAAGGAGCTATGTTAGAACCATTTTCGGTAGCTGTCCATGCATGTAAAAGAGGTGGAGTCACTGCTGATTCAACCATTTTGATTTTGGGTGCAGGACCTATTGGTTTATGTACTGTTTTGGCTACACGTGCTTATGGTGCTGCAAAAATTATTGTAACTGGTAAACTGTTTTGTTGCGTATTTCATTTTTTGAATACTTTAAGGTGGTACTGAATTATTTTACGGTGTATGACTAGATATTGTGCTGTACTTCATACAGGTTCTGGTTCTGCAAAACACTTACTATCGAACTTTATCAAATAAAACTAAACATTTTTGTAGATCTGGTTGAGTTTCGTCTACAGCAAGCAAAGAAGCTTGGAGCAGATTATATATTAAAAATAAATCCAAAGGAAAATGAAAAAACGATCATTTCAAAGATCTTGAAAATTTTTGGTGAACAGCCCAGCATCAGCATTGACTGCACCGGGCTTGAAAGTTGTGTTCGCATTGGAATGTTGGTAAGTTATTGTAATTTTCTAAAATTTTGAAATTGATCTAAAAATTGCTAACTTGACCTACACTGCCTGGTAAAAAAGTGGTATCCTCGAAATAATAAATGTAATAAAATTTATTTAAATTCTTTAAAAATCACCGATTTGAAACCATGGCGCCCTGTATTTTTGTGATTTTGTTAAAACTGAATCCAGCCTATGCACTGCATTTCTGCCATGTTGAACATATAATTTTTTCGCGGATTTGTTAGAATTAACATTAATTTTGCGATTACTATATTTTAAATGTTATCGACGTCATCGTAACCATAATGTTGCTATGTCAAATTTGATGTTTACTATTTTCATAAATGTCATTCTGTTTGTTGTAAAACAAAAAAAACTGTTTTTTAATGCCTAAGCAGTAAAAGCAATACTTTAGTGACTGTCAAATGTTAATAAAAGCAAACATTTAATGTCAATCGGCGAAAAAACATTTTACAGGCTATCAAAAAAAAGGAGGAATGGTTGTTATAGCAATATATGAGACGCAGAGATGAAATTAAAATTCCTGGGTTGGGCAGTCAGTGTACAAATTATTACGTTTAACTTGACTATGAAATTGTTACCTTTATCTTGAATTTTGCACCTTTTTAACAATTAAATTTAAGTGTTAGATATTTCATATAAAACCAATTTACAGGCTACCAAGAAGAAAGGAGTAATGGTTGTGGTAGGAATGTGTGACGCAGAAATGAAGCTACCATTATTTGAGGCACAATGCAAGGAAGTCGATATTCGAGGCTGCTACAGATACTGCAATGAGTAACTTAGTACTAATATACACCTATATATTAATACTACATAACACTGCACTTTCAGTTATCCAACTGCTCTAGGACTCATTGCAAGTGGAAAAGTGGATGTGAAGCCATTGATAACACATCATTACCGGCTCGAAGATTCTCTGAAGGCATTTCATACTTCACATACAGGCGAAGGGAATGCAATCAAAGTCATGATTCATGCAAATACCAATTGGAAGGCTTAGTGCTTGGGCGTTGAATACTACATGTAAAGACAATATTATTCTCATGGGTTGAGGGGTCATATTTCAGTAAAAAAAAGATTAAAAGTGATCTTTTTTGTTTTTCTTAATAATATATTCGTTTAAAACAAAAAATCTAAGTGTATATTATATTTGTAGTTTTGATGTATTTAATTAAAATAAATCGTAATATTAAAAAACAGAAACGCGTAAAATAAATAACACTCACGTGAGCAGTCTTATCAAAATTCTATCAGTAACCATATTTTTCATTCAGCGTGGTTCTTCCATCACCAGTTTGATTCTGTGGAGGTACCCACATGTTGTAATCTTCTCGTTGAGCATCTTCCCGATACCCTTTTTGTTTTTCTATTTCAGCACGCTCTCGCCTATGTTGAAGCCGTCTTTGATTTTTTTTCCTACGTTTCTCCAACTCTTCTGGTGTAAGCTGTTTATCATCATCTTTATCATTTTCCTCATCATCCTCCGAATGCAAAATTTCTTCATCATTTAGTTTATTCATTGGTTGATTTGTACTTTGATTATGCTCCTTTAATTCGCTGATCTTTCGCAAAATTTCTTTACACAATAAATCAATTTTCATTCCCAAAATTCTAATTTTATTATGAATTTTATTTTGTTTCTGTGTCATTTCTCGAATTTCCACACAAATTCTTTGAAACTCTTTGCATATGCGCACGAGGTGTTGTTCATTGTAACTTTCCATCAGATTGTCTATGTGCTTTTTCACTTTGAGATTTTTTGCCATAATTGTCTTTTTATCACTTTGTATTCGGCCCTCGTATTCAGTTAAATCTTTGACTTTTAGTAACACATCTCGAACTTCCGATACATACGAATCTAAAACTGGAGGGAATTTGTTTTCTGTTAATAATTTTTCTAATTCCGTGATCTTAAGGTAAACCTTTATATGACATGGCACATTATTGGGTTTCTTCTCTGCATTTGTATTGCTTACATTTGGTTCAGCTTCTAGCTCGGTTGATTCTTGGTTTGTTTCTGTTCGTGGTGTTTCTGTTTGGGGCGTTTCTGTTTGTGTATGATTTTTAACAGATTCTTCAGCAGTTTTGTTTGTATTTTCTTCTACCTGAGTTTCACTCTCTTCTTCTTCCTCTTCTCCATCTTCTTCTCGATTAATATCCATTTGTTCTGCACTCAATTTTGCAGGTAATTGAATTTTAATCTTGGGTCGTTTACCAAATAACGGCAATACCTTTGCTTTTACCCCACTAGTTCCTGCTGAGCTTTTATTATTTATAACTAGAGGTGGTAAATCAGCTGGTTTTGCTAAATTAACAAGCTTAACTACATTTATCTGTTCCACTTTAAGCGTCGCAAGTTCCGACTTTAATTTACTTATGGTCTGTTTATCAAGCTTCGACTGTTTTAATTCCTTCATATACGAATCCAAAGAATCTTCATCAGCACTTGAAGATTTATTGGAATTTTCAGACTTGGCATTTGAAAGTTGCTGTTCGATCTGGGCTATGTTTTCAGTAATCTTCTTTTCTTTTTCCATCTGAAATAAATATTTTAGATGTGAATTAGTAAATGAAATTAGTTTAAAAATAATTCTTACCAAGCTTTGATATGTTTCAGGTTGTTGTTGTACTTTCGATTGCATTCGCTTTTCACGTTTCTTTTCTATGGCACCTGTGCGGTCTAGGAATGTGTCCTCATCGCTGTCATAATAGTCGTTCTCTTCCCAATTCTTTGCTTTACGTTTACGAGATTCTAAAATTAAAATGAATGTGAAATTCTTTTTGATCAAACAAACTTTCTTAATTTTCCTTACCATGAGTGGCTTGTCGTAGAACTCCGTAACGATCAAGAATTCTACAAGCCTCCAAAGCACACTGAATAACAGCTTCTTTCTTTTTACCTTTGTGTAAAACCTCAGCCACAATGGGACGACCACGATCATCATCTATTGGTAGTTCTACTTTGCAAAGGAACTGTCCAAAACCTTGTTCAGTGCAATCATAGTCTAAGTCGTAGCCTTCACGTTCCATGAACCCACGGAGAGCTTTCTTGGGGTCATCAATGTACAACTCTTCATTGTTTGATTGGGCATATGGATTTTCAGCTAAATCTGTTTCTTCATCTGCATCTTCTCCTGAAGATTTAAATTATGTTTAAAAATGAGCAAAGCACTACACCTGAACTTTCCTATACTTCTAGAAAACTTTTACTTTTCCTATGTTTGAAAGTATCTATAAACAATGTTGTAACCCTATCAGCAGTGGCAGTGGTAAACTGCATGCATGTTGATTACTCTGCAAAGGGCAGACGCAACAAGTTATACAAATACAGGCTGCGGCAATGGATTCTAACGTATTTTTACATTTTCATAATCGATTATACCAACATCATGATGGAAACGTGTTATGAACATAATATAGATCTACATTTATTATTTATTGACTTCCAACAAGTATTTGATAAAAGTTAAGAGAAGTAAATTGCTAAAAACAATGAAAGAAATGGAAAGTCCGTCCAAGCTGGTAAGACTAACTAAAACAACACTACAAAACACAATGGCTACTGTAGAAACTAAACTTTGAAATTAATGCGGGAGTAAGGCAGGGAGATGCGCTTTCAGCCACATTATTTAACATCGTTCTAGAAAGCATAATTAGAAAAACATATGCTCAAGGAACAATAATAAACAAACACGAACAAATAATTGCCTTTGCAGATGATTATAATCACCAGAACAAAAAAGTTGAAGTGTTAACTTCGAGTGGACTTTCCCATACTAGATGTTAATACTTAATTGTAGCCAATCTTCTGTTCTTTTGACTAAATGGGCGTTAAAGTCGATATTTTCTAAAAGTTGTAGCGGCCGCCATTATTAAGCTAGAGAGTTCGGTAAAAAAGTTTTCGATTTGCCTTAAGTTTTTCTCTCAGATCCCGTGCTCAAATTTCTAAAATTTAGTTTTGGAAAAAAACGCTACCAAAAAGAACATGTCACGATCAAAGGTCACTTTTACTTAACAAAACAATCAATTCTTCATAGATGCGAGTACCAGAAACCATATTATTAAAAAAAACGCTGGTATACGCTAGGATATATCAAAACAGACCCGTAACGAACGTGTTAAAACACACACCCACAGCCGTTTTTTAAAAACATTTGTTTTAGATTTCTGTGTGTCCAAAACATGTATTTCAGTCAAAAACTCGAATTTAAAAATTTTACCAAAATCAATACTGAAAGTACAGGAAAGTAAAAATTCAAAATTATAAGTAACTTTTTTCATACCTAAGCCCCAATCGACACCACGTTCTTCATTTCGTTTACGTTTCTCTTCTTTCTCTTTTTCCAGCTTTAGTACAGCTTCGTTTTCTTCCAATTCTCTCTGCAGTAATTTTTCTGCCCTTTGTTGCTTCAATTCGGTGAGGGTAAATTCAGATTCCTCCTCTGCATCTTCATCTGGTCCTGTTAAGACATAGGAACGTGTACTAAAACCTAACTTAATCATGTGGCCAACCTGAAAAGAAAAACACATTTATTGATTAAAATAACAGAACAGTTACAAGCTTAAATTGATCAAACTTACACCCTCTGCTGTAGTTGATTGTTTAACAAAATCAAGCAGGTAGGAAAAAAACAATTATTAAATACTACTATTTTGACAAAATTGAATTATTTGAAATGATAATGAATTCTAGAAAATCACCGGAAGCAAAATCAGCTAAACCTAACCGTCGAGAATTAAATATCCGTATACCCTCTGCTGGTTCTGTAAAACCGATTGGTAATTCACAAAACCTTGAAAACATGTCATCAAGAGTCACTGCATCCAAATCACAAGAAAACGTCGAAATGTTTAATGACGATTCCAAATCGTGTAAGAAAATTAAAGATCTTGTAAACAAAACTTCAGAAATGAGAGACAATCTAAAGCAAAAAGATGAAATCATGGAAGAAAAATTTTCTGAACTACGTAAACGAATCAACAGCAGTGTTGCATTTCTGCGTTCAACTAAGAATCAGATTGAAAATATTAAATTTTTGTATCAGAAAGACATGTTGCACATGGCAAAGGAACAAAATTTTGGTGATTGCTTAAGAAACTCGGATCAAAACATTCAAGAACTAAACAGACAGATGGAGGAGATTCAAAGAAAACTCAATGCAGTAAAAGAACGAGCTAAACAAACCAAAGAGACACGCAATCAAATGTATAAGAATGAAAATTTTGAGTCTGCCACTTCCGAAACTGTTAACAACTTAGATAATATTGGAAGGGGAGATTATGGTGAGCAAAACGGAGAATAATTTCAGTGTTTTTCTATTTTTTAATATATTTTTAAAATCTTTGTATGTACTACGCAAGAAAATAAAAATATGCAAAAAACAACAAGAAACGAAACAGGTCTTTATATTTATTACCTTCACTGGGGCATAAACTCTGGGTTTAAGTCGACCTTTATTCAGAAATGTACCATGTGTACTACTTAAATCGTAAATGTAAAATCCAGATGGGCTTTCTTCTGTCCCTTCCTGCCTGTACTGCAAAACAGCATGATACCTACAAGAGAATTACATTTTAAATAGGAAATAATGTTTGTCAGACACAGGCATGCAACTAGAATCATTTAATAGGGTGGGCCAAAACAAAGTTGGTGGGCGGTGATTTACCATGGATGATAACGCAACGTACGTCCATAATTATAGTAGTCCTAAGAAAACAAGCTGATAAAATTCTGTGTAAAACTAAAAAAAAAGTTCTAGTTCTAATACTTTCCAAATTACACCAATTTATATTAATTTTTGGCCCAAAAATCGTACTTTTCAGATTTCTTGAAATGCCGTTGTCTCTGATGATCATTAAGTAACAGTGGTGCAGACATATATTAAAATACAAACATTCAATTTCCTGTAAATCCCAAAAAATACAACCCTCTAACCGTAGGGTGTAATTTGGAAACTATTAGGGTAGAACATTCTTCATTTTTACACAGAATTTCATCAGCTTTTTTTTCTTAGAAGTGCTTTTAACGTAGGATGCAATGGAAACGAGCAATGCACGATTTTGTGATTTTTGCACGTTTTTTAATGTTTCTGGGTTTTGAACCGAGCTAGAATTCACAAACTCAACGTCTTTTTTTGGCCCCCCATCCGCAAAAAAAATTCCATTCCCGAGTTATATCCCTACACCCCCTATTTTTGCGACGTGATGACTGGACTAGTACGCAAATCGTTGTGTTTATTTTTTATTTATTAAAAAAAGGCAATAATATGTAAAGTTACCAATATTCTGAATTTATTAATACACTTAAGCTTTACTTCATTGAAGTTCATATTCATATAAATAAAATAATAATTAATAACTTCAACTGATTTTTATTTTAACCCGCTACGTATTTTGACATTAGATTTTAGATATGTCTGGAGTCTCTTAGCTATAGTACTTACCGAGAAATTGTAGGATGAGCCATGTAAATCTCACAATTAGGTTGTCTACCAAACACCCAAAATGGTTTTTCCATAAGATTAATTTGTTCAACAATTACTCCAGACTTTAAGACCTCAAAAACATACTCTTTGTTACTTGTACGTGGTAAACCTGACCAGCTTGGTTCTTTGTATGGTAAAGGTACCGAGTTTTCTGCTAACTGTTGTGCTGGAGCTTTTATTGGCTTTGCTGTAAACAAAAAATTAAAAAATTAGATCAAATTAATTTTGATCCCCTGAAAAAGTAATTTTACTGAAAGTCACTTACGTTGATGGTCAGGTATGGGTTCAGGCTGAGCAGCAATTTCACTGTTATTAATCTCCCCATTAGGGGTATGCTGAGTTTCACTTGGAATGCTTTTTTCTTCAGTATTGTTTGTAGTTACCATTTTGCGAGGTAATCGTCCAATTTTACCAATTAACACTGGTTTTTTGAATGGAGTTGTAGGTTTTTCATTTATGCTTGTTTTAATTTCACCTTCATGTGATTCGACTTCCACATCTGCTTTAATTTCTTCTGTAGTTTCATTTTCAGCAACCTCTTCGGTTTCCATTTTATACTAAAAAATTACAAGTCTTTTACTTAAAGTAGTACATATGTTAATAATTGGCCGAGCTAAGTAATATTTAGAGCTTAGCTTAATGTTCGGTATTCGTTTTTTTAGCCGAATAAGTTGCCGAATAGTTAGCCAATATTCGGTATTAGGCCGTTAGTCTGACCGACTAGTCGGTACCTGTTGGGCCAGTGGCCAAAATCACTATCTGGTACATCCCTATTTTTCGCTAATAAATAAGTACTATTTAGACTATAAAACACTGTACATTAATAGTACCTAGTTACAACAAGATATAATTCCGTTTTCAGTTATATTATGGGCGATTCCATGAATACAGAACGTTATACTTCCGGAAGATTGCTCAATATTGGTAACAAAATGTTAAAAAAATTGATTCAAATTTTGTTTTTATTTACTTTTTAATAAGAGAAAATGTTAAAGAACAATAATCAATTGTGTAGTTAAGAAAACCATAACAAGGGTAAAAACCAAAGATACCAGAAGCTCAATTTGTAGTTCTACACTTGCACTAGTTTTAGGAGGTAGCCAACGCATTTTACTATAGTCTTAGTGATTATTATTATAAAAGTAGCAAGTACTTACATTTTTTGAAACAAATCTACGTTTTAAATCCAAATGTCAACGTTGTCCAACCATAACCTCAAAACTTGACATTGATAGATGATATTAGGCTAATACGTGATTAGTAGGTTTGTTAGTAATATAAAAACAAAAAAGCCATAACAGAACTTTCAGCTTCTATTTTATCAATAGTATTTAAATAATAACTAGTACTTATTAATTTTATTATAAATTTGACGTTGCAACCAGAGAGTATACACTCAATGTTAAAAACAATAGTGTCAAAATTAACTACGTCATTTTGGGGAGAGCCAATCACCTACGAGCTTTTAAATGCCGCAAAGAATTCCGCCAAGGAGGTTAAGAATTTCTTATTTTTCTCTATGGATTCCGCCTTCGCAGCTGACTATAGAGGGCGCTACGCTAAAAGGAAGTAAATTTATGATAAGCAGTTAAACAATTACAAAAATATTAGCTAGTTTATTTATGTACCTATACTTAGATCTCAAAATATGAACATCGCCAAACAATAAAGCTTTGTGTGATAACTAATCTGATCAGGAGCTAGGCGATCTGATTGGCTCTCCCCAAATCAAATGCAAATTGTATTCCACAGAGAGCGCTGTCTAATATGATACAATAAAGTTGATTTGCTAAAGTACCGAGACGATTTGACGTTCCTCAAAAGACAACAATAACGATGTAAGAGGCTCTACAATCGCTGTCACTTTAAACGTTTGGATATTTGAACTTAGAGTAGAATAGTTTTTACTCGACATTTTAAAGCGCCATCTATTGGGAATGGCGATTACAGATTGCTTTCAGTTCACACACAAGCTCACCAACCCACTCAACTTCAAATAAATAAATAACTAAATCAACAGTAGTATTCTTACGAGTTATTACCAATTATTATAAATTTTTAGTTTCTAAACATCCCACATAAGTTATTTTGTGTAAATTGCAATATATTGCACAACAAAAACATAATGGAAGAAAGCGACAATCAACAAATTACTAGAAATGAATTTTTACGTTCCAAAACTAGTTGGGATTTAGCAGGTGAAATCATTTTAACTTTTACTTGGCATATCCAAGGTTTCTATATTTAATCACCTGTGTAATATCGTAATGATAGTATGCAGTATAAATATGTTTAAGTCAATTTCGACAATTTCAGTTATAGCTTTTTTCGAAAATTATGGCTGGTGCGTACTACTTCTGGTGATCGTCATCATATATTTGTTAAGAAGAGCGCAACCAACCATTATTAAGTATCTAAAGATCAAAGCAGACAAGGAATATGCTGCTAAGTACCATAAAAGTATGTTTAATTTAAAGTTAAAACGATTTCATAAAGATAGATTATTGCAGATCCTGACTTGTTTGCCGCAAGAGCATCTGCTCAAGAAGCAGCTGCGCAAAGGTTGCAACAAAAATATGCCAAAGATGCTTTAGATTATCAGCAGAAAATGGAAGAGGTATGTGCTGCATTTTGGTTACGAAGTAGATAAAAATGTGCCGATAGTAAAAATGAAAAAATATATAGTTCTTGCAGGAACTTTTAAGTACATTTAACCTGTTAAATAGCCATGTATACTAAAAGAAATACTTGCTATCCATAACTATAATACATGTATGTACTTAAAGGTTGCTGTAAGCACTTTCTGCTGTTTATAAGACTGATAAACAAATTTAAAACCAGTAAACGAATAATTTGATATTATAGAAAGAAGTGAAGAAACGTGAAGAGTGGTTAGCACGTCATAGTACCCCATCCGGGCACAAATTAGGTAATGGCTCGAATAATAAAGAGAAAAGCACCCTTAAACCAGGTAATAACGATTTAAATATTTAATTTTTATGAAATAAAATAATTATATCTCATTAAAGAATATAATCCACTAACGGGAGCTGGTAGCAGTGGCCATTCATACAGACCACCAAGACGAAGTGCATGCTCAGGAGGTGGTTGCGGAAGATAGATTTTGTGATATCCTTTTCAGTAACGTAGTGGTACAAAAAATTATTTTTGTTATAACTCATTATCTAATAATGTTAATCGAATAATAATTAACGTGCAGGGCTTCTATAGAGCCTTTTTAGTATTTTCTAAAATTGGTAACTAATCAAGTCACTTAATCACTTTTAAAGTAAATAGTCTGTGTAAGCCCTGAACATGTTTCCACTTTTTTTATATAAAGGAATTATAATTTTATCTGATGGTTAATGTATATTTTAATAAAAAAGTAACTAACCTACAAGGAGCATTTTGCACATAAACGAATATTTGTAAATATAGGTAAACTGAAGAGTTCTTCCTTTTAGTAAATTATTATCTTTCCAAACACATTGTAAACCTTTCTCTACTAGGATCCTTCAAAAGTATGTTTGAGTACCTATTGATTTTACAAAAGTACTTTATATGAAAGTTTTTTATTTCTTTCCACGTGATTTAAAATTTTTTTGAATAATTCTGCAACGAGACGCAATCGTCGTTTAAGTTTACCTTATAAAGTAAACACCCTATATAAGTGAAATTGATTTACAATGATGCAGAACTGTCTACCGAACAACTTTTGCATGTAACTTATTTTCGTAAAGTTATTATTTACGGCTGTATCTATATTTCATCCTTTTAATTCACCCTGTATATTATTCACTTTTGATCGTTGTTTTTGCACCGAAATTATTTGCTACCATAACTTATGCCTCCCAGCAGTTTTACTGTAGAAAATATGTGCAATGTCAGGTGACGATCGCTTAAGGGAAACAATAAAGTTACAGACGGATTAAATAGCGGAAATTTAAAAATGTGGTGAACCAAAGCTCGCAAATTAACGACTTTAGTGACCAAACGCTAAAATTAGTGACTTGTGGCCAGTTACATAAAAAAAAAGCGACTTACCTAAACAAGTACCATTTGTGAACCCTGGCTTTCTGCACTGCAACTTATTTTTGTCTCTCCCAGTGCGGTCTTTTTATGCCTGTGCACCCCTTCCCGTAGCGTTAGGCATGTCAAACCCTTATTCTCTTGAAACATCAATAGTTATTAACCAGTGATGTGAGTCTCAGTATTTTACCAATCGGTAAAATGGTATTTTACCGGTAAAGTAAAATCACATTTTACCGGTAAAATGGTAAAATCATTTCGAATTGCCACACGCGGATATTCTCCTCGTTGTACTCCAAAACAAAACATTATTTTTCTTGGAAAGGGTCAGAAATGTTTTGTGGTAGGAAACCTAAATAAAGATTAATTTCTTTAAACCAATCATATTATATAATAATATATATTAAATATTTTTTATTTTTGTTATTAAAAGTTACATCAATTACATTTATTAAGTTTGTTTAACTTTATGTTTATATGAATAAGTTTATTTTATCTAAATGTTTATTTCGATTTGTATCTTCATATTTTTTATTTTTGGTATCACATTTTGCTTTGTATTTAATTTATAATATAATTATAACTGTAACTGTAAGTTACATAACCGTTATATTTTTATAAACTATAAATAATTGTATTTTTGTGTTTTCGTATCAAGTATTAAGTAGACCTGTCGGGTATCTAGTATCAAACTAAATGGTTTTTCATAAGGAATCCAATGACATCATTTTTGACGTGAAATGAATTTTACCGGTAAAATAATGATTTTACTTACAGTTTTTTATTTTACCGGTAAAGTCACATCACTGTTATTAACTCTATCACACATCTCTTCAATACGCATCCCTGTTCCAGTAAAAGTAATGTAAATAACCAGTTATTTTACCGCCATAAATTATTTATTGAAAATTTTTGTTTTACAAATGGAGCTTAAATAAAATAATAATATCTTATTATAACCGTACAGAAACCATGTAGTTTTACAAAAGTCCTTGTCGTTTAAGATCTTCATATGTCTTACGATTCACCACATTACCCTGAGAATCCTCATATTCTTCCTCGGTTTCAGGCTGCCAACGTTCGGCTTGTTTCTGAACCTTCAATTTTTCCCACACTAAAACGCAAATAGCATATTCCGAAAAAATTCGGATAACTAGTACCAAACACAAAACTTACATGCAAGTGCATCTTCAATCTGTGTAACATTAGCAAAGTGGGCAGTATTGGGTATACCAAGACAACGCATTCCATGAGCATGACGCCACTCTGCAAAATGTCTCTGAAAAGCTTTTGGACCTTTGTAAATATAATTTCCACAGATTTCGCAATTATAGTTGATATTCAACCCATGTAGTTTATACAACCAATATGGAATAGGCTAAAAAAACATTAATTAAATATTGTACCTAAACTAAATCGTCTGGACTTACTTTTCCATCCCATCCAAGGGGTAAATTTTTTGGATTATACGGTACATCATCAGTGTCATCCTCCAGGCTTTCCTCGTCACTTTCCTCATTCTCGCTATCGTCTCTTTCTCCATCTGTTCGAGCTTGTTTACGTTGCACATTTTCTTTTGTTGCGGCTCTTTGTGGCGATACCAATTCGGCTAAACTAAAATAGAAATAACAATATAAAATGTGAGATGAAACTAATTATAAAAGTTTTAATACCGATAAACTTGTGCTTCCAGACAAGCCAGTTCTCTTTGTCGCAGCTGCTCCTTTTCCTTGCTGGCTTTCCCACTTTTATTTTTGGCCATTAGTGATGGGTCAAGGGATGTCGTCCCCTTTGTAGCCCACAGTCTTTGAGCTCTTTCTTCTAATGTTCTATAAATTACAATGTGAAATTTATGTCACAATAAGCATGTAAAAAATGAAAAACAAACTCACCCTCCACATTTTAATCCGAGTGCCAAAAGAGCAGATTTCAACCTATCCAAGCCAAGAGAAGCTAGTTCTTCCCAACTGTTAAATGCAGACAGTTCCAAGTGAGCTCCCACATTAGCCAAGGCAGAGCCCGTTTCTTTCTAAAAAAAAAATTTAATTTAGTATGATACAATCCATATTTAATTAAAGGCAATACTTACAGGCCAGCCCGGTACATTTCCACTTTCCCACTGTAACACAACAGCATCGGCTTCACTTTGCAAATCAGCTTCAAGATCCATAAGTGGTTTAGTGCGTTGTACAAACCAACTGAGGTATTCTATGATTGTAAGAAGGTAACGACGGTATTCGCCTGTTTTACGTTCCTTTGGAATGTCGTATAGCTGATCGAATGTGCTCAAATACATAATATAATCCACTTTCTATAAATTAAATGCAACAGTTATAAAAATAAACTAATTTGAAATTTTTACCTCTATGCCCTTTAAATTAATATACTTTTCGTAACATTCATGCAAGTCCAAAAACTTTCCATACCCTTCTTCATCAGAAAACTCGACCAAATCTACAGAAACAAATAATAATTAGTTTGCTAATACATTCACAATTAATACGTACTTGATAATTCCTCCGTTGGATTTTCCCTTGCTTTGGCTAATTCATCAAACTCCACAGACATTGGAATACTAATCTAGAATAAATTTATTTTGTAATATACATTGTTAACTGTCTTTGCAAACCAACCTCATTGGGATGTTTACGATAGAAGTCTTTAATCTGCTTCAATCTCGTATAAAATTCTTGAAACTCGTTCGGTCCGGTTAAAGCAGCAACTTCAGCTTTTCTGTGTCCATCTCTATCTTCGTATAAATCTACAAGACGTTCTGTGCTGGTCAGATATCGATCCAACAGATATTTTTGTCGATAGCCGGAATTGATCTCCTCACGATGCTGGAATATATCACAACATTAGTGCTGTGTTAAATTAAGCATAGAAGTACTCACGCTGGTCTTTTTATGCAGCATTTCTTTTACCATTGCGTCTACCAAACGCTCTCGTTCTTCGTGGTAGCGCCTTTGCTGTTCTAGGATTGTTTCCATTTTAAGTTTTAAATGTGAAGCAAAAACTGTATAAGTTGTGGTACAGACTCAGTAAATTGACGTATTAATTAAACAAATTACGTTTCAAACACAGCTTCGATAATTGAGGTTATGTTTTTTGGATTGATAGAAGAACGTTCAACGTTGTAGCAGCGTCTAGTCGCTTTAATTCAACAACCGTTCCTACCACAAAACATTTAAGGTTCCTACTTCTCATTGGTGCTTTTAGGGTCGGACCTGAATTACTTTTTTATATGCGCACGCATTCAGCTAGCGCTTCCTACTAGCCTCTGGTGAGTTCGACTACCAGCCGATCCTACCTTATTCTAACTTTCAAGACTTGCACCTCCTCGGCATGCAGCTGGAACGTCTGTAAAGCTATCGCCGTCAGCAGAGATTGTAACCTTCCTTAATCACACGCACGTGTTTTAAAATTTAAAACGTCAGTTGTATATGTTGCTTTAAAAGTTAAATAATAAAGAAGACGTACAATATAAAATAATAGATATTTACGATATAAGTATCATAATAAATCATATTACGATATGAGATAGGAAAATAACCTATCGAATATAGTAATATGATGTTACGATAAGAATATTGTACAACGTTTTATCTACTTTCATGAAATTTTAAATTTAAGAATAAATTTGATATTGTCATTGTAAAATGTCATTAGTGAAATTCATTACTATTAGTAGGCTGTTATTCATTAATAGATATCTAGGTTTCATTTTTTATTTTATCATCTGTCAGTTTGTGGCTAAATAATTACGTCGCTTACACAAATTGAGATAAATTATTGGAAATGGATGATTCCGAAGACAGTCTGTCATCAGCTACTGAAGCACTAGCTAATGGGGCTATTTCAGTCTTGATTCCCGCAAAGTCAAAAACCAGGTATGAGCTAGAATATAAAATATAAATGTGTACAACAAATAACTTGCTTGTTTTGTTAAAATATAACAAATAATTAATATTTCGTATCACACTGTTATTTTTATATTACAATTCATTATGGTGTCGTAATAGAAATTTGGGTATCGTAATATAAATTCGGTATCGTAATAGAGCTCATTACCATACGCCTTTTAGTATTGTAATATTGATATTATCTAATGAATGTAGATAAAAATTATTATTTAATGATTATTTTTTTAAAGGGCAAAATATTTTCAACATTCCTTCTTGTAAAAAATGAAAATCAGAAGTTACTTTACTTTGTATTTTCTACGCTGTACCGTGCATGTTATAAAAAAAAGATGTTGTTTTGTATTGAATGCAATTTATTAGCAATGAAAAAATCGGCTTTAACAATGCAATTTCACTATATACACTTACACTTTCACTAATTTGCTTTACTTTCGCTGTAAATATCACACTCCCACAAACAACCACATTGACAAGTTAACACTGCACAATGCGAGCCAACATTAGACGAGGTTGCGCAAGTCAGGATCGGCTGTTATCGAACCCACCAGACGCTAGTGCGCTTCTCTAGTTTTAGATTTGTATATTTTGTGGTTAGTGGGTTTATCTTTGAGCAAGTGTTTGTGATTGTCGATTAATATCTGCTTAACGGTCGCGCTGTAAAATACCTACGTTGCCGGTATTGTTCTGTGATGCGTTGTAAACATTATCAACCTTCAGCTTTATTTTTTTTGTAGGTGAAAGTTATCGTATTTCCGTGATCCCATATTGAACTTAGATTTCGCAACAAAAGAAAATTCTGTGTAAAAGCAGCAAGATTCAAAAGTTATTAAATTTTTGCAACGCTCGTTCACCAAACCATATTGACGGTCATTGTAGGTATCCTCTTCGCTTCAAAAATGTTAAGCAACAAGTAAGTGGAATAATAATATGACCTTGGTTCTGTCTAAAAACATTTACTTCTATTATTAGATTTTTTTTCATTGTTATATTTTTATTTGGTTGCAAAGACCTTTAAACTAAACGCAGTATATAGCGGTATGGACCAGATGTTATGGTAAAATGCGTTCTTTACCATAATCCAAATTGAATTAGGGTATTGTAAATGACGATTTTGGATGTTTCCTGGAGATGTATATGTTAGGTACCTTACCTGCTATTCTTGTTTTGGTCTGCACTCTGCAATGGTCTTCTTTAGTTAATTGATCAAAGTAACAACAAAGAAAATCTTTTTTCCACTACCGGCAATGCAAGTACACCATACATCCATGGCTGCAAGAGATCTAAGTGCTTCATAACATTTGTTTATTCGATTACACTTGACTACGAAACTTAGTAGTGTCACTTACATTCCTGGGAAAATAATAGTGATACAAATTTGTAGCAACAGGCATAGCTACCTTACAAAGTAGAAATAATTAAAACACAATTCTGATCGTAGTTCTGATGACGAATGTCAAATAGCCTCATACTTTACAAATATTTTCTTAGTATTTTAAGCTAATTGCCGCCTGTAGTGGGAAAAATGTAATAAGGTGGACTTACATTCCTTGTAGCTTAAATCTCTCTGTTTTGAAGTTTTTGTACAACTGTATTTTATTGAGATCAAGTAAATATAATGAAAATGTACAGTAAATGCTGCTTAATTATAGTATGGGGCAAATAAGTAATAAATTTGTACAGTTAATAATTTTAACCACAACTTTCATATTATAGAGGCATAATTCTACTATTGAGAGACGTCTTATGGTATTAATAAATCACATGGGTTTTATAATTAAGCCATAAGACATTTAAACTTCCTTGCTAACATTTACATTTATATTCACATTAAAAGAGAAAATATTGTCGGTTTTTGCTCACATTCACATTGATATTATTTGTATTTATGTGGTTCAAGCCGTTTAATTTATCATTATGACAATTTTGACAGTTTTGATTAGTGACAACTTGCTACTCTGATCTTTCATATAATTTAATTCAATGTTTCAAAATGATCAGTGTCGGTATTAGTGATGCAAATAATTATGCCTCTACAATATTGTAAGTTGTGGATAAAATTTGTATTGCATTTGTGGATTACCTGCAAATAAAACTCGTGAAAATTTAAACACTCTGCCTTGCGGCCTCGTGCCTAAACTTTTTCGCGAGTTTTATTTGGCTCATAATCCACTCATACAATAAATAACTATAAAAGAAAGTTTCATGAATCGAACCATAGAACAATCTAAATGCATTCCTTGTTATAGGGGAGACAACGAACGGCGCATCCGGTGCCCCTATGACCCGTCTCACATGTTGTTGCATTATCGCATGCAAACACATTTGGTTAAATGTCGCCGTAACCATCCAGAATCCAAGAAGGTTACCTGTTTGTTTAATTCAACTCATCAGGTGCCAGAACCCGAACTAAAAGTAGAACAATACCACTAACTTATATTTTAAACAAAATATTTAAAAACAATTTTCTTTTAGTACCATTATGAAATTTGTTCGGATCGTGGAAACATAGAAAAATTTGTGTACGTAACAGAAAAAACAGATCCAAACAGATTTCCAATTCCGGATCTTCAAGTTCAAGCAACAGAGAACTGGGATGATGTAAGCATTACAATTGTAAATTAATACTTTTGTTATTCGTATTTTTACAGGAAGTTCACCCAACTTATAATCCAGAGGAATATTGCCGGAATAATTTAATACTTCGAAATAATGTGATACACACTCAGTCTTCTTCCATAAGGCGTAATTTTAGGATTGAGGAACGCCAGAGGATGCAGGAATTGATAGACCAACGTACTGTAAATCAAAATGGAAACAGTGGACATGAGGTACATGCTTATTTTTTTCTTAGTATTATTAAAATCGAGCAGCACAAAGACCGTAACCCACCTGCAAGTTGGAATGTAACCACTCGACATCGCACTACAGAACTATTATACCCAGTGGGAAAGGATTAACGTTGGTGTGTTTATTTTATGGCAAATAGAATGTGCGCCTTCCAGTGATTGTTTTAAACGTGAGAGGGGGGAAGGTTGTTGGTATCAGAACATTTTTTGTTGGAAAGGGGCTTGTCCAGGCACTTACAGCACGCTCGCGATATTTAAAGTATGTTACTTGGAGATAGTAGGAATTTATAATAATTTAAGCAACTGAAAATTTATTTTTTCTAATAACAGCAGGCTTCCGGGTTGGAGCCGCGTCATCGGTGCATGAACTGCCGACGTTTCGTCCTCGGTTCCACGGGACATCTTCAGGGTTATGGTCACTTTGGGATCTGGAACACAACTGTTCAGTTGTGTTCCAGATCCCAAAGTGACCATAGCCCTGAAGATGTCCCGTGGAACCGAGGATGAAACGTCGACAGTTCATGCACCGATGACGCGACTCCAACCGGGAAGCCTAGCTGTTATTAACAACGGCCGCGGAAGCCTGCAACTTAGATTATTTTTTCTGATATTTGTTGTAGCTTAAAATTCGCCATTTGCCTCCTACGTGTGATATCGAGTTTATCTTTTTTTATTTAAAAACTCATGAATGGCAGTTTAAAACTATTTAAGAAATTTTGTGAAATCTTTATGATGTTCTACATGGGTGCTATAAATTTGGTGATGATCGAAGATGGAATTAGGTTTTTGTAAAAATAATTAAGTTTTGAAAAATACTATAGATTTTATTAAATTTCGAGTTTGTAATTGCATAAAAAATTCCCGGTACGGCTCTGGCGAGAAATTCTTGCTCTAGATTGTAGAAACATCTTTCTTGAATGTGTATTTTAAGTTTGGTTAAGATCAGACCATTTCCCGATTTTTTAAGGATGAGTTAAGTGCGTGCCGGTATTAACGATATTTAGAATTTCGCCGCTGAAATTATTTTCAGTCGCTGCACCCTAATTCTGGTGATGGAATGTTGATCAGTGTGTTGCTTTACATGTGCAATATAAATTTGGTAAAGATCGGAACCGATCGGCTAAGTCGAAATCTCGAAATTATGAAAAACTAAAAATATTCAAAGAGAATTTTTTGAAAACTCCCTCTCCCCCAAGTTATTGCAAACATTGCTGTCTAGAGCTATGTAGATCAAGATTTTCTGGTCGAAATCGGGGGACGAACCTTGGCTTGTGTAAAAAAATTTTAAATTTGAGAATAACGATTTTATAAAATCTTGATTTTGCAATTGTATAAAAAATTCCCGATGCGGTCCTGGCATGAAATTCTGGCTCTATGTTGCAGAATAATCCTTTCTGAACGTGCGTTTAAATTTTCAAAATTTTTAGTACCACCTGGTAATTTAATTTAATTTTTTGCACCTTCATTTTCGATTTGTAAGTTTGCACCAGTAACGTTCATCCCCTGGGGCCAGCATTGAACTGAGCACCCAGTATTTTATACCTTGATGCGTCCCAAAGTTGTGTGCAAAAGCCGAACGACACCATTTCCATAGGGCCAAAGCAGTGCCGTTTGTAAATGGGTGAACCCATCGGGTTCCGCCTTCGATATGGTACGGTCAGGGGTGGAGGCTAAATCTTCGGCAAGTTTGAAAGACCTCTGTTTATAAATGAACATTTTCAACGTTTCCTATTTTTGTCCTTCAAAAATTTTGTTTTTGGTCGCGGCCATCGCAAAAGGTATACCATTTTGACTTCTCATATAAGCCATTGTGTCTGGTCCTTTTGCGCGTGTAATGGCGCTGGTCCTGTTCCCTAGTCTAATTTGGGACCGAACCGCGAGCAAAAGAAAAAAGTTTGGCGCCCTCTATCGGTGTTGCGTAAAAGCTTACAACAAAAAATTGCACTTGGTTGTAATTTACTATTGTGAATATTACAGAGCTTGCAGACAATACACTTAAATGTTATGTGCAGGTGTTACAAAATTACTGCGACAAATTTTGTGAGATCTTAAGTCATGTTAAATGATAAAGTTGGCGTCTGTTCTAAACCGGTTCCTTATAGACACCCCCTGAAGAGGAATGATAGTATTTTCCAAAAAATATGCAACAAATGGGAAATTTTTATTTTTGATTTCTTAAAAAATTGTGCATCATCTAAAACCATTTTTACGACTATAATATTTGTCACGCTGTCAGAGTTACAGCCTCCAGAAGAGCGAACAGTCTCAACAGTTCATCTGTTAATAAAAAGGTGTTTTTTCTTCAGGTTCAGCAGCGTCGTCCAGTAGGTGCAAGCGAAGGAGTGCAGAATAGAGCTGAATTAGTAGATACCGATCCATTTGATGTTGCAAATTTATTGGCTAGAGTAAATTTGGGTTCTAGTACATTAACTACCCCCAGATTGAGTGCTCATCATACTGCAGAAACTGAAGAGGAAACCAGCAATGACAACGAAAATGAAATACTGAATGAAGGTGCTGATGAGCCAAACAATGCTGTAGCTGCACCTGTACCGAACAAAAGCTCAGCTACAGAAAATGTAGCTGCTAAGCAACATGACGGTGAAGGCCCTAATAGAAGCACTGGGGCAATACTTCGTACACACAATGTTAATGTTAATGAAAGTGGAAGCCAGGTGCCTAACAGGAGCACTGGAGCAGTACCTCGTGTGCCAAATCGTTTTCTCGATGATCAAGATTTTCCGCAACTAGGAGCTCCTCGTTCTATGTAAGTTGAAGTTAGTTTTTATGTTTTAGGAAATACAGTGGTCATATACTTTCAGATTGCCATGTAACGGTGCTAATTACCTCAGCAGGCCAGTGGGCCGAGGCAGAGGCGCTCACGGAGCAAGAAAATAAAAGACTCATTGATTAAGCAAGGACTTTCAGCTTAAATTTAAGTTGTTATTTTTTTACCACATATATGTAGTTATATATTTTTCTAATCGTTAGTTAATATAAGTTGAGAGTTACTTAATATTGTTTAGCTATAACTTTTATACAGGGTGTAAGATTAGGCCCCCATGCATGAGAATCTCGTAATGACCAGTAAAAATTTTAATTTCAGATTTGAAATCTATGTAAAAAAGTGCCTTAATAATGTCAAAACCACTTTGCGCTATCTTTGGTAATAATCAAATTTTACACAAAAAGCAAAAACTGAAAGTTTTAGTGTTTTCAGTCTGTACTAAAATTAAGCAAAAATTCTAGGATTTGAATGTAGATCATAGTAGTACTTGAGATGTCGAATAATTCTTCTCATTTAATCGAGTCTCTATCTCTTACCTTTTACAAGATCCCCATGCATAAGGCCATTATCTTGTACACCCTGTATTTGAATGTTGACGAAAGTTTAAATTTCAGTTTTAGTTAAATGTTAAAGTGTATTATCGTTAAACATGTTAATATTTTAAAAATCGACACCAAAAGAAAGGGAAGGCTAATTTAAATTTATTTAAATGATACTGGCGTACCTATATCATATAAGTGTTTTCTGTCGTCACCATCGGCATGAAATACAGTTTCAATAGTGTTACAATCATTCATGGATACTTTTTATGTAGTTTATTACTGTTACCAATTATGTTGTTGTGGGCGTCCACCTATTAAGTGGATTACTACAAAGATACAGGATTAATGTTTATACTTGCTTATATGTAATTTAAAGTTGATAACATATCCCCCATGCTTGTTATTAAAGCATAAACACAGGGTCAATGTACAAATAAAACATGGTTACCATTTGCACACAGGTTCCCCAATACATGCATGTTTTATTTGTAACCTTCAACAACAAATACATAAATATAAAGAAATTAGAATGTATTCTTTATTTTATTAATATTTTGACATATTTCTTTTTATGGGAGTGCTTTTAAGAATTTCAAGGTAACTGTGATGGTTTGTTGGCCATTTTCATACTATTCTAATAAAATAATTTTGGTATACCTGTTGTTTACTTTTCCAATGTAACTTCAATATTTTTATTAAAGTGGACAAAGCACTTCGCCCATACTTTCCCATACTTATACAAAATAATTACTTGTAGGTATATCATAATGAATCTCATCACAACAATTACAGCATATCTAACTAAGAACTGTTTTCAGTTGTAGCATGCAATTGGTCTATGTAGAGTGTTTAAATACACTGTCTATAAAGTAACCCCCCCTCCCCCCAGCTAACTTTTGAACGACTTGATATTTTTCTACAAAATTTGGTGTGCTGTAATGGGAAATTAAATACTATTATTCAGACCATATTAAAATTTTGTATCATCCAAAATGGCGACTGGGCGCCGTTTTGAATTTTTTTAAATGGAAAGGGGGTCGAGTGACACCTCATTGGAAAGGTCTTTTAGTTCTGCATCTGATCCTAGAGTTTCAAAGAAAAATATTCAGCCATAACAAAATGACAATGTTTGAAAGTAAAGAAGTCTATTTAAAAAAAACTAAGAATTGAAGCTTAAATTAAGTGCTCAAAATGTTTACCATTCACTTCTTGGCACATAAAAAGTCGGTTATGAAATTCCTGCCTTACATTTTCATAAGTTTCTGGAGTGATATTTCTGCAAACTTCTGTAATGCGTTGCTCCAGTTCTTCAATTGTTTCTGGACTGTGCACTTTCAATTTTAGATATTCCCATAGAAAAAAATCTAAGGAAGTTAAATCTGGGGAGTGAGCCGGCTATTCTACAGGCTCCCGCCTACCAATCCATCTTCCAAGAAAATGTCTGTTGAGAAAGTCAGAAACAGGCCTATAATAATGAGGCAGCGCACCGTCTTGTTGAAACATAACGTTGTCAATATTATTTCAAGCCGCCTGAGATATTTCTGGGAAAATTTAGTTCTGCAAATGAGTGAGTCCATTGGTTTACAATCCGCCATTTTGTTATGGCTCAATATTTTTCTTTGAAATTCTAGGATCAGACGCACAACTAAAAGACCTTTCAAATGAGGTGTCACTCGACCCTGGATAAAAAAATCAAAACAATTTTGAATTGAGCGAGTCCATTTGTTTAAGTTTTGTTATGGCTCAATATTTTTCTTTGAAACTGTAGCATCAGACGCAGAATTAAAAGACCTTTTAAATGAGGTGTCACTCGACCCCACTTTCTATTAAAAATAATTTTCAAAATGGCGCCCAGTCGCCATTTTGAATGATACAAAATTTAATTATTGGCTAACAATAGTATTTAATTTCCCATTAAAGCACACCAAATATTGTGGTAAAATATAAAGTCGTTCAAAAGTTAGTTAGGGGGGGGGGTTACTTTATAGGCAGACGGTATAGATGCTAATCCCTTATTGCAAAAAAGATCGCTAACAACAATCATAAATTACCTGTGTAGAAGTTTCATAGTCATGTGTACACAGCTATCTCGTAAGCTTCTGTCTATTATCACAAGATTATACTACGCTCATCTCTTACACACTACATGTTTCACAATCTACCTTGCACACTGTCAAGTTGTCATCGATGCTCCTATGTTGCCTAAGTTACGATGAAAGTTTTTTTTTTCAAGACAAAAAATGATAGATTCTTTAAGATTTAAAAAACGAAAGACAAAATCGTTTGCCAAAATTATGGGAGGAGAAGAAAAATTTAAGTTTTGAAAATGTCAAAAATTATGAACATATTTATAATTCAGAATTTTCATGTGTACAAAAATTCTCTTCCATACTATCATTGTGTTCCTCTAGGGTTATTGCAGTATCAAATTTAAACTCCATCTGCCAACTCGTTTTTGGGAAAATAGCCGTTAGTTAAAATTTTCAAAAATTCATAGATAGTGTCACAGAGAAATTAGCGAGATGGGACATGAACCAAATTATAGCTCAGTCTTAGCTCTCTAAGCCTTCAAAATTTAGCGAACACTATTTTGAAACTAGAGTTCGGGTAAAAAGCTTTAGATTTGTCTTAGCCGTTCTATCCTACTGTGTTCTTAATTTGAATTTTGTTTTTCTAAAATTTTTACCAAAAGTAAAGTGCTAAATTTGCCTATTTATGAATGTTTAGCTAACAATTTTTAATTAAATTTATAGGTTACCCTTATAATTGGAATATCTGGGGCTTGCCGTAGCGATGAGTTAGTAAAGATGTGTGTTGATGATGTTCAGGACATTGGTTCTATTTTCATTATTACTCTTCCTGATACGAAGACCAAAGTACGCAGCGTACTTTTACAGTTACTGGGACAGCTACTGTTAATTTTCTCGAAATAATTAGAAAGTATGCCAGTCTAAGACCGTCTTCCTGCGACCACCGACGATTTTTTGCACAATATCATGGTGGAAATGCACAAAACAACCAGTGGGAATTAATACAATAGGAAAAGTACCGGAAATGATAGCCTCATTCCTTAATTTGCAAAATCCCAAACTATATACTGGACATACGTTTAGGAGAACCTCCGTAACATTATTAGCTGATTCTGGTAGTGATATAGCAACAATTAAACGTCACGGTGGGTGGAAGTGTACTTCGATTGCTGAAGGTTATATAGAAAATTCGATTAAACAAAAAGAGGAGATAGCAAAACGATTGTTGACCGATACAACAATGCAAATGCAGCCTAGTGCATCTGACATGAATCAACAACAAAGCAGCTTTTCTAAATCTTGTGGAGAGGAAATTACAACTCAGCCTGGAACGTCTTTAATAAACGAAGAGCATAAGTCTATTACATCTATTGCGGGATTTTCGGAAATAACTATTAATAATTGTAACAATTATGTCATACATGTACATATTTAAAGTGTAGTACAAAGTATAACTGTACCAAATTTAAGTTAGTGAGGTAATGTCAACTAGAGAGTAAATTTTCACTTTACTCACTGTTAGGAGTGAGTAAAGTGGTCACTTTACTCACTGTTGTAGATAAAAGACAATATACGTATATAAATATACAACTGTTATATGAAAGTATAAAATAAATGTTTACACTAGCGACAGTAGTGTAAGTAGTTGGAACTAAAATTCTACGTAAATATTCGTAAGTTAGCGTTCGCGAATTTTCCGAATATTTACGATCGATACCGAATCAACGCCATAGTTACGTAAAGCGAATGGAGTTAGAACTAAACATTTTTCAATTTTTTCCTGTGGAGTTACACACGCATGGTATAACAATTGTAGTTGACCTTAGTTAAGTCTTTATTTAACAACTGATTAAAACCTAATTTTACTGGTTAAATAGTACATTATATACCAAAGAACTGAAGTGCTTCATTTAATCCCGAGTTTGAAAGTTTATTGCTTGAGCATAGCGTAGCGGAGCAAGGTTAATAATCACTTGAGAGATTAAATGAAGCACCTCAGTCCTCTGGTATACAAGCTATTTTTTACACTTCCGAATAATTTGAAATCAAAATAATCAAAATTTAAGAACTGCTCTTTCCGAAAAACAATACGAGCCAATATTGTTCCATTTGATATTTCTGACTTTTTCCCAAAAAACTATTTGCCAAATTTTAAAGCGGCCAGGATGGACGGATTCGGATAGCAAACGATAATAAACAGTTTTGTGGTAACGTCTGGCTGCAGAGGAACAGTTTTATGCTCGTCGTGGCACTCTAAACGCAAAACAAAAAATTAAATAAACATTTTAAAGATGTCACAAAAACAAATCAAATCTACCATATGCAGAATTTTTTCCTGATTCCAAATATGTAAAAATATACAGGGTGTTGTATTTAAAACAAGAAACGTATGGTCAATTCCGGCGAAACCGGAAGTGTTAAAAAGTTGGTAATACCATCAAGTAATTGAATTTTATGGATATATTACCCATACCAAATTTCATTTGCTTAAATTAATAAATATAGAAAAAAGGAGGGTGAACCATGTTTCGTTTACACCCGGTATATAAAACATTTATTTTTCATAAGTATGGGAAAGTACAACTGAAGTAAAGTTTTAGAATATGCGCTTAAAGGACGTTGAAAACGGAAGTGGGGCACTTGCATCTTCATAATTTATTTAATACCGCTGCCAAGTGGACGAGTAGAGCTAAACAAAGTTTTCTAGACATTCTGAAAAAAAATAATACTTTTTACAATTAATTTTAATTAAACAATAGTACATTATGCACTAAGGGAGTGAAACGTCTTACTTTTCCTGAGGTGTAATTTGAAGCCCGATGGCGAAGCCTGAGGGAAAAATGACGGTCTCTCCTGAGGTGCATATACTATTTATTCCACGATCGGTAGTAGAAACACTTAATTTCATAAATAAAGAATTATAATCAATCGGAGCGAAATTACAATATTTAGAAGCCTTTGGGGTGGTTTCCATGCAACGTACCATGACAACAGACATTTGTTTACAAAAATGAATATGAAATGAAATAAAAACTCCCCTAGGGAAATTGTTGTCTTATTTCGTACCTAGAGAGTAAATGCTTTATTTCTGTCACAATTTTGATGTCATAGAAACCGATTTCTACTCCCGGTCGTGGAAAAAATACATTTTTAATCTTTCCCTCTTCATTAATGTTTAAGACTTAGGCTTGATTAATTTAAACGCTATTATTAGTTCGTAACGTGTGTTCATTTGGCACAAGCGCAAATTATTTCGCCAATGTGCACTGAATTACGACAGACCGTTAAAAATATAAACAAAATGACGCTCGACGTCGCGACGCACGCAACGCGGGCGTCTCAAGATCACAAGACGCCGTGTCGTTTCGCATGCGATACTTAAACGCTTCCTGATCCTTCAGAAATAACCACAAATTCATCATTCCATTTTCATTCAGTATTTGTACGGCTTGACTGATTGATTGCGCAAAGATGCGGCTAATTGCAAATAGTGTAATTACGTACTGGCTAATTTTGGTGTGTTTTGTTATGTGCGTTAAAAATTGTGCGGGAGAAACGGTACTTAGCGAAGTGACTGCAAATCTTGAAAATGACACGGAAATACTGAACACTCAGGAAGTGGATTTTGGAAAAACTGCTATACTTTTGTGCCATAGTAATGATAGGGAACATTTTTTTCTGTTTTGGCAACTTGCTAAGGGCGATGCCGTTGTTGGGCCTGGGAACAAATACAATATTTCCAAATATGATTACGAAATTCTATCCGGAAGTTTAATCATTCGAGTAAGTTTATTTAAGTTACTATTAAATTATTTTCAAGTTTTATATTCCTTTTAAGTTGTTGGATTAGTTTAAATTTCTTCTCAAAAATTTTGAGTCCAAAGGGCAGCTTGCTCGAAATACTCGTACTGGTATTTTTTACTTTTCTATAATTTCAGCGTAAGAAACGTATAAGAATTGATTTTATGACCATTTTCGTTTTTGAAATTTTGACGGAAATACACGTATTGAATCACATAAAATTCCAAAAAGGGTTTAAAAAAATGTCTGGGGGCTACACCTCATATCTCAATGTTTTTTGTAGCATTTTTCAGAAAAACTATTTTGTGAATTCATAATCAAATCTGACAAACCCAACGCTTTTTCCCAGATTTTTTGTAAATTCATACTTTCACGCGTTATTATTCAAAAATGAGTTTCATAAATTTTAATTATTATAATAGCCCTAGGGAAACACAATGTCACTGTATAGGAGAATTTGGGAAGAATAAAAACTGCGAAGTGCAAAATATATTCAAAATTTTGGAAAACTACCAAAAATATTGCTGAAAAACCTACCACGAGATTTATTTTTATTTTTGTAGTCTCATGAGCTACAATCTGGTTCGTGTCTCAATCTGTTAATTACTTGTGGGGTCGTCTATGACTTTTTAAAAATACAAAATTGTTCAAGCTAAAGTGCTTATGAGTGATAGTAGAATGAGATTTACAACTTAATTTTACTTTCACCGAATGTTTGGCTGAGGAGTTTCCTCGAATTCTTTAATCTCAATACATTCAATTTGATATTTCAAAATTAGAAAACTACCAGCTACAGCGATTAACTACAGTACAGTATGCAGCTGACCGTGCCTGGTACTTTCCCATACTTTTTACGGTTTAAATATTCTCGCGCCAATAAATGACTGAATAGCACCTTTCGTTGTAAGCACCATACCTAGCGGGTTCATTTTCAAAGGTACTTCTGTTTCCCGATTTAGAGAAAACTTGAATAACATTAATTAAATAAATAAAAATGAATTAAAATAAATGTATCAGCAGGGAATTGAACTTCTGATAACTTGTGCAGTAGAACGCCGTACCAGCGCTCCGTAACAATGTGCTACTACTACAGAATACGACAGCTGACAGCAAAAGCTAAAATATGGAACGTAAATATAGTAAGCGGCGATAACTTCGACCAACGGAAGTAAGGTAACCGCCCAGTCTAGTTAGAGTTTGGAACAAAAATCATTATAAATAGTTTAGTTGAAGGGTTATCAAAAATATGTCGTAAAAATGAAAACTATTATTTCTAACCAGAGCTTTGCCGAACTTCCGAAAAAAGCGTTGATGACATTAAAAAGTATCGTTTTTTTCTTCTTAATTTTTAAAAGGGTGTAAAATTCTTTTTCGTCTTAGTAAACTGCTTCAAATAATTTATTGAACTGTTTAAAGTTTTTAACGATTGGCGTTTACGTTTAAGAATAAAATATTAATTAATTTAAAATTTTTCAAAAATTCGTGGAGGGCGTCAGAGTAAAATTTGGGAGATTAGTAAAAAATAAATTTGTAGTTCACTGCAATCTCTATCGGTTCACTACGTTTTAACAAAAATGCTGTTGGCAGTTTTTAAGGAACCATTTTTTAAAATTTTCAAAAATTTTGAAAAGCTGTACTTTTTACAATTGTTATATTTCTAAAACTAATTTAACGTTTCATGATTATAATCATTAAATGCTATTAAATATGATAATTTTTTTTGATTGCATATTTTCTTTATGAGTAATCGGACATTAAAGTCAAAATTTTCAAAAATTCGTACCCGTTTTCGTTTTGAAGATACAACATTGAGTAAAGCATGGGAAAGTAAAAAGGGAACGTTGTGGCACGCCACAGTACCAATTGAGACGGTAGGGTCGGAATACCCCTAACACGAAGAGGGTTCGAATTAAAAATTTAAGTAAAATATGCAATTTGAAGCACACCATTTTTTTCTATGCGACTTCTAGATGTAACTTTACAAAAACAACAAATTAAAATTCAGTTCGGTTTTTAAAAAACTTGTCCACTTAGATTTAGGATAATTGTTAATAACAACATTGAATTTTTGTATTAGAAGATCAATAAACATTTCTTTGATGTTTTTTAGACAGTATCAAGTGATGAAGAAGGAATATACCACTGTGTGTCCAGAGGAGTTAAAAACGATGATATAAACATACGTTCAGTTCGTATGGTAGTTAATGGAGACTGGAAATATGTACCCGAAGACGATTCTGGGGTAATGGAATTTCATACAATTTAATAACAATTAAAATTTTCAACTGCTTATATTCATACTGATAGATATTTTCGTTATATTTATTTACCGCCGGCCTATTTAAAGTTTATCACCCATGCCAGAGGATAGACCATTACATCTGGATCTCTATTGATCCCACAGTTTCTTCGAACGTTATCAAACTTATTTGTAGTTAAAGCTTTGATAGGCTTTTTAAACGAGAATTAATTTCTTTATTTACGCTTCACAAATTTCATAATCTAATTCTGTACTTGTTTTTTGGCTGCAATTTTAGCATATGAATTATAATGCTAAGACCATTTAAATGATTAGTTCACACAGATGACAAAAACAGCGTTAATTAAAAATGACAACCAATGAATGTCCGTAAACAAGGCTTCTGCAACTGCAAAATGATTGGTTGCTGAAATAGGGTTATTATTATAAGCCGTGTGGTGCAGAAACTCACTTTACTGAAGCTCATTGGCTTCTTGTACCTCGCACGTGTTTCCTACCCCACCAAGCCAGTCTCACTAATAAAGCTTAGGATGCTGTTGACGGGCGGAATTCTTCGGAATCTGAGAATTTTATTAATTTCTTGCAGAAAATACATTTCATGGTTACTTTTCGAGGATACTTTCCAACTGTGCTCAACTTGAATAATTAAAGACGGATCCAAATCTTGCATTGACAAGCTAATGCACAAAGCGCGCCAATATTGAACGAGGTTGCGCAACTCATGAAAGCTCCAATAAGAAGTAGGAACGGCTGTTACCCGAACTCGTTTTAGACGCTAGTAATGTGGAGGTAGAGGTTTCGTCTTCTTATCCACATAGTCTGCAAGTTGGATCTTCCACCACCCCAATGGTGTTGGGGTGTTTTCTGAGACAAGTGTCCTGTTAGTACTCCTGTTACCATTATCAGTTGCTTTCTGCCATACGCCTAACGCATATTTTTGTAGACCCCAAAAATCGACCTATTTTCATTAAAATTTAATCCAATTTTTAGCAAAAACACCCTATTTCAGGCCTCAAAAATTTTTCCACTTTCCAAAAACATCAAATTTTAAACAAAATAAGTAAGTTTTAAAACAAGTACAAACACTTTGTTTAATGCAAAATCAAAAACAGACGAATTGCTAAAATCAAGCATTTACAAATTAAATTGTTCGCATTGTAATTCGGTTTATATAGGCCAGACAATTAGAAATTTTGATATAGGGTATAAAGAACACGTACGTTGTTACAAATACAAACACCCATATGAATCCAATTACGCTAAACACTTATTAGAACACAATCATTCAATGACATCTAATAACACCATAAAATGTTTACACTTTTGTGATGATAAACGTAAATTAGATATACTAGAAGCTTTTGAAATTCACAAACATTTAAAAACTGTACCGTTAATGAATGAGCAAATTGATCTCTTAAATTCTCCTCTATTGGACATTTTGGAATAAAAATCAAGTCATCTGCAGACGATTACCGAGATCAAGTCGCCAGGTTTACTTTCTATAACCTCTGACAACGGCATGTAAACATGTCGAAACACGTATAAGGTTAAAATAAATAAATATTGTTAAAGTAATTAAGTATTTTATATACAGATAATCATTAAACAAAATAGCCCAATCTGCGCTAGCTAGCTGTAAGGTAAATAAATAAACGTGCCTTTTGCAACGCCAAAAGAAAGTCCAAACGTGCGGAAATTTTAAATTGTAAATATTTCTCTCTAAAAAGAACAAAATTCGTCCTTCTTGACTATAGAGAAGCAAACAGGGTACTTAAATGTAGCGAAAAAGACGGATGAAAACCCTGGAGCTGTGTTCACGGACATTTATTGGTTGTCAATATTTATCATTGTTGCCTAGTAACGTTTTCTTTTCACCAAATACGTATTTCTTATTCCGCAATGCCAGTAATACTGTAAAACGGTCATTCTTGAAATAATCTTAACGAATGTAACTAAAACACATTAAATTATCAAGTAAATTCGTATCTATTTAGCCTCAAAACATTGCAAAAAATTTTAATTGCAATGTTGCCTTTTTTAAATGTTTCAACAATTTATGTACTTATAATTTAATGAGCTCTTTTTACATTATCTTTGAAAATTTAGTAAGCGTTCTACATTAAGCAGTTTAAAATCGGCATATACGTAGAAAAAGCACTTATGGAAAAATATAAGCAAAATACGAATTTTTGCACGTTCAAATGCGAATTTCAAGTAAATCAAATTACCGCAAAAAAAGTATTTCATTTGAAACTTTTTGTTGCAGTTAAATTACTTCAGAGGCGTTGTAATAGTGCTATCTCTCATGGTTGTAGCAGGAGCGATCTACGTTGCCTACAGATTGAAAAAAAGGCATCGATTACAAAGTCTCTTAGGTAGGTATATACATATATGCAAGTTGTGTCACAGAGTGTGAACCATTTTATTTTAACCATGTTGTAATTTGGTAAGAATCAATCTCTATAGACTTTTACGGCGTTACAGGCGCTTTTTAATATCATTGAAATAAGAGCAACACTTGTTTGGGGAAGTGGTTTTGAAGTAGCGCACTCGCTTACCAATGCGAGGATTTTGGATTCAATTCCCATAAAATTCCTTTTCAAAATTGTTTTTCATCTTTTATTTATGTTCCTACGACATTTGAATCAAATACAAAGTAATGGAAGTAATTTACAAAATACTCAAAAATATTCACGAAAATATCTTTGTTACTGATTGTAAACATTCGATCGCTTTGTATTTAGTGAAAATGTCGTAAAAATATAAACAGAAATAATAATAAAGACAAGCATGTAATGTGATAAAATTCTGTAGACAACCTACTTTCATTCTAACCAAATTACAACAAAGTAAAAATACCATGATCCGTATACAGTGAAACACCCTGTATAAGGAATTTTTAAATTTTTTATATGTTAGGATTTGAAACATACGAGGATCGTTCGAAATGTACGTGATCTAACAAAGAAAAGTTTTTTGGGCAAAAAATCATTTTGTTTTTTAATATAGTCTCCTGCTCGCTCAACGCGCTTATTCCAACGATGCTCCAAAGCAGCAATGCCGTTTTGTAGGTCGATGAATCCAAGTTCTCAAAATAGCTATTTACAGCAGCGATTACCTCGGAATCGGATGGAAATCTTTTACCGCCGAGCCATTTTGTCAGGTTTGAAAATAGGTAAAAATCGCTGGGAGCCAAATCTGGCGAATAGGGCAAATGAGGCACTAATTCAAATCCCATTAAAGTCATGAATTTTGGCCATGGCGATTGCAGACGTGTGTACAGGTGCGTTATCTTGATGGAAAAGCACTTTCTTTTTCGCCAAATGAGGCCGTTTCTCTTTGATTTTGTCGCTCAATTGCTGCAACAAATTGGCATAATACTCGCCATTTATTGTTTTTCCCTTTTCCAAGTAGTCGACGAAGATAATTCCATGAGAATCCCAAATACAGTTCTTGCTGACAAAACCGTTTTCGTCTTTTTCGGTGGCGGCGACAACGTGCCAAAAGATCGCGAGAAACAATCAAACGATTCCGTTTTTGCTCCGGTGTGAGCAAACGCGGCACCCAACGCACGGAGTCATTTTTCATTTCCAATTCTTCAGTTAAAATTCTGTGCACACTGTCATTTGAGATGCCCACTATGTCTGCTATCTCGCGCACTTTTACTCGACGGCCATCCAATACGATACGGAGGATTTTTTCAATCATATCCGGGGTAGTAGCCGTTTTTGGGCGTCCACTGCGGGGTTCGTCGTTTGTGCTCACACGACCACGCTTAAACTCGACAACCCAGTTTCTAACCGTTGAAGAAAAATGTTGGTCACTGTCAAACACAAACTAATGGACAGATCGCTCTATACTGTCATATTTAACCTAAGAAAGGATGGTTCTGAACAATGGTAATGCAAATTCAGCCGAATTAGCGCCATCTCTGTGTTAGGCCACGTACATTTCGAACGATCCTCGTAGTCGATAAAAATACCATTTTTAATCAGGTCAATGATAGAAAATTTACCCATAAATATAAAATTTTTGTAGATGAAGCATCGGATGAAGAAGATAGCGCTGAAGAAATATTCAGAGCTCCTGGTACTTCAAGAGGAACTGGCAATATCGTCTTGGATACAGCAGAGGATCCGGTGGAAATTCCAAAAATAAGTATAGATTTTGAAGACATTTTAAATAATAGTAATAAATAGGTGATCATTTGTGATGATAAGACTAAAAAACTATTTTGAAAATTACTATCCAAGTATTTAAACTTACGAATTCTTAAATACAGATAATTTACTGCTGTTTAACTTCTTATTAACAAATAATCATGTTTTTTCTTAACTTTTACCCCGACTTCTGTACTTTTAGTAAATTCTAATAAAATATTTAAAAGAGGCCTTGGTGGTAGTTCTCTTCAAGTGCCTGGAAAGATTGTAAACAGGGTAAACAATTTGTAGTTTCTATTATAGTTACTATACTCTAAACATTTTATAAATTAGATGTAGGAAGTATTGGTGTAACTGTTCCTAAAACTATTAAATTAAATAAAGTTTAATTTTCGACAAAATTGTTTTAATTTTAATAGTTACAAAAAAGATTGGGGTACTGTAATAAAGATATATTTAATTAGTTTAAAGATATCTTTAGGGCCGCGGTAACTCTTGCTCCCGGGTTCGAATCCCAGCATATTCATGAGTTTTTGTGCGTCTGTCTTTCACGTTGAATGTGGGGCTAATAACTAACTAGAAATTGAATTTAATGAATAGTGAATATGAGGTGACAGGATACTTGCTTGCAATGATCATTCATCACCCATCGTCTTGGTGGTGATCCTTGCTGGACGTGCTCCGTCTGAGAAGAAGTTCGTAGTGCCGGGGAATTCGTCGAAACTTAGGTTTGCGGTGCTGGGTAGCTTAGAGTGAATTCTGTTTCGCCCTAAATTATTAGACTGCGAACCATTTGGTAATTCGAATTGGAAGCTGGTTAGAGCTCTTAGAAGAGCTGAACGTTGGTTGGCTCTGTGTGGATAGTTTGCCTTAGACCGAAAACTAATGCTTAATCGTTAGGCAGCGTGCAGCTCTAGCAGAAGCTGCGAGGTTGATTTTTGTTTTTGATTTTTTTTGTAAATGCCGTTGATTTTGAGAAAAAAACTAATTTTATAGATATCGTCATGTAGCTCGCGCGCACGGTCATCCGAGTCTGTTTAGAAAACCACCAATGTGCCTGTGCAGTGCACACTTTTACAAACACGACCCTATTGAAAAAACCTTTGCAAAACAAATTAAAATTAAATACAAAAATGTAAATACACTTAAAACGTTTTTATTAATTTATAGTACAAACAAGAATATTGTAAAAGTTTAACTTCCAAAGTTTTATTTAAAAATGTGTTTGTACAATTATAAATACTGCTATTAATTTATTATTCTACTCATAAATAAAAGCGATTGTGTGTAGGATGCTAAAAAATAGTTTACGATGTATGTATATAGTTTTGTATAATTTATATTTGAGTTTTAAAGAATTTGTTCTACTCTCAGCTAAAATTACATTGTAAAACATAAATATAAGAATCTTACTTTAGTTTATTATTATAAAAGTTTGTTTTATAGAAGAGCTTCTAATGAAGCAGCTTAGGGAATTAATAAATAGAAGGAAAGGTGAATACGACAAATCAAAATGGTGCTAGCATTAAGCTTTAGGAACTACATTTTCAGCTGCTTCACTGAAAGAAACTTATAAACTAAAACTACATGCAAGAAGGTTATTTACTTGATTTTAACCAAATCACAAATTAACTTCTTTTCACCTAATCACAAGAACAACTTAAATTAATTTAACAATTTCAATAATTCTAACTAACCTAATAATAAATACGGAACTCTTAATAATGTATGTAATTCTACGTTTCGAATCTTCTGTTGTTGGTCCTTCGTTTCTTCTTAAGCCTTCTTACAACAATTAATATCAAAACACCTACACAAACAAAACCTGCAATTCCCATAATTACATAAAGTTTTTCCGATGAAGCACTTTGAGGGGCTGGTGCTTGAGAAACGCTTTCAACTGGTGCTTTAACATTAACTCTCTTCACTACTTGTTTTCGAGTCTCATTAGTTTGTAACAATGGAATTGAGACATTAAGTAGACCTAATTTGGAAACTTTTCTGGTAATTTTTGGTCGTTTTGGTGTAGGTTTAGTGGCGGCTTTGGTAGTTCTCGGTTTTGGCGTTGTAGATATTTTGACCTGCTCCAACGGAGCATTATCTAGATACTCTTCCAAAGGTTTAAAATATTCTAAAAGTGCAATAGAAGTAACTTCATCAAAACCATAGTGAAATGAAACTAAATTTAACCAGTCTCTGTTGGGTCTGTCGTTGATGAATTGTCTAAAAAGAAAAGTTGATTTAAATAATTATTCCTTGTGGATGTTATCACTTAATTTCAGTAATTGGTTCAAAATTAAGTCTTACATGAAGTTTTCATCATTTCCTATAAATTTTGCGATAGTGCCATTTTCACTAGAGAAAAATTTTTGGTAATAGTCCAAGATTTGGAATTGTAGAAACACTCCTAAAAATTTGCTGAAAATAAGGACATGTTAATGTTTTATAAACCAAGGCATAGAAATATTTGATACCTTAAATGGGGCTTGTTTGAAGTTATGAAAGGGTCCCCTAGAAAATCTGGTTCCAAATTTGTGTTACCTCGTACACCTTGCATTTCATTCCTGCAAAACAACCATGTGATTTTTTTTTAATTGCAATAAAATAAAATAAGGTGGTTACTTAAAACCCCTTTAGATATTATACCACTACCATACAGTTACAATTTTCAACCCAATTTCGAAAATATTCCGAGTAATGTAATGATATTGTGGTGAGCAGGTAATTTTCCTACTTGCACATTTATATCAAAACATTCGAAATTTGCAATTACAAACCAAAACAATGTACCAACCTCATCTCCCACCATTTTTCAGTGAAGTTACCATAAGAAAATTCCAACTCTTCCAACCTCCTAGTGTCAGCAAGCAAATAATAAGGAATTTTTGGCAGAACTCTTAAAGCAGTGAGCAACAGGGCTGTGTTTTTGCGAAGATAAGTATCTTTTTCGTCCGTAAAAGCATTTTTTGGTATGAACTCATATGTAGGCAGATTATTTATAGCGATTAATGAACCCAGACCTTGCAGAGCTTCATCAATAGCAGAAAATCGAACATATCGGCGTGGTAATGATGAAAAATCTTGATTTCTTAGAGCCACATTTATGGTTGCTTCATGGATGTCAAGGTATTCAGTCCAGCCTAATTTTTGGCATGTTATTAATCTATAAAAAAAGTTTGATTTTACTCATGGTATCTATTGATAAGGTAAACATTCAAACTTGCAAGAGAAAAAATTTTAAGCTTCTTTTATATATGGTAAGGAATGACTCACTCTGTATATTGTTGTGACCCACAATAACTAAAAATATGAGGTCCACAAGAAGAATAATTAAAATCACTTTTGGTCCAAAATTGTTTTCCTAAGTGACCAAAACGCATGGTCTTTGTTGCACTTTCTGCTAATTCATATACACCTCTTACATTCTAAAATTAAAAAATATAATAGTAATAACATGGAAGAACAGTAAGGATTATTCTAACTTACTTGATATTTTAATTCTGTCAAAACTTCATCGTAAAGGTATGGATGCGGTAAGACAATGTCGGCAATATTGCTCCAGTCTGTACCAAAATCAGATCCTGCAAAATATTTATTGTAAATTTTCACTAGGTTTTGATTTTCTTAACCTGATGATGATACAACTCAGTGATACTTATGGAATGCCGCTTTACCTTTTCTCCTAAATTATGGAAAACAAAATTACGTTTTCCTCAAATCGCTAAATAATTTCTGGTGTCAAAATTTGAATTTTTAGGCGTCAAAACTTAATTTCCTGACGTCTAAAAATCGTCGAATTTCAGATAAAAACATCTATCTGTCATAAAACCAGTTCTTGACGTCTGATAACCGTTCAGGTGATACTTTAAAATATAATAATAATGTTATCGTTGAGAACATAGCTCATGTCTGAATCATATGACATCATCAAGTTGACTAAGGAGATGTGAATCGAGTGATCGGGAATGAAGCATTTACTATTATTCTGTTGCTGCTTCCGACATGTTATGTTGTGTTAATTTTTATTCAGCAGATGTGAAAGTACATTGTCCCGTTTACGCCAAATTAGCTTTTAGGTAACAAAACGATCAGAAAAATATTCATAAACTATAAATAAGATATTTTCAGACGTCAATAAATGAATGCTGCCACCTTACGGGATACTTATGGACTTATGGTAGTGTGGACTTGAACCGTACTGCAATATTGACCGTGCCACTTGTATTGGAAGTGTATGCAACGACTTGACCTAGCACCCTAATCTACAGACTTTCGTACAAACCCAAAGCCAGTAGATATACTAAAGTAACGACACGATTTAACGTTTCTCTAAAGGCAATCTTTTGGCGTGAATAAATGCTTAGTAAAGAGTTAATTGACGTTCCATAAGAAAAATTCTAAATTCTATTGATAAACAAATCAGAAATATTTCAGTTCTATCCAATCAAAACAATTTCTCATTCCTTCATTTTACTTACCAAGCAAGTATACAGGAATTGTTGAATCATTTTGAGTAACATTATAATATTTATGAAGCCTCACTTTTACGAAATCATGTAATTTTTTATACAATGGTTGTACTTCTTCCCAAAGCACTTGAGCCTTTGAATATCCTTCCTGATATTCTGATAACGTTTCCCAATAGGACCTTGCATTGTGTTCCTCTAAAAAACATTAAAATTAATTTCTTTGTGTGTTAGTTTTTTAATGATGTACCATTGGGAAGAAAAGCTTTATTAACCAATTGAAGAGTGGAGGTAAATTGTGCTTTATTTGCAACATAATTTTCTTGCCAAGCACTCCATGTTTGGTTAAGATAACTTGAATTTCTGTTGGATGCTAGTATATCCAGGAACCCTACAATTGGAATACGTTTTATTTTCAATTTTAATTGTGTAATAACTTTTATCGTTTCACCTTGTTTTGAAATCGTGCAACCACTTGAACTAACGTTTAAACAATGTACTTGGGCCTGATTGGATAACTCTTCATTAGCATTATGGAAAAAAACCAACTACAATAAAATAAATAAGCAAAAATTAAAACTTGGTTAATTCGTTTAACAAATAGCAATATAAAGTATTTTGTTTACCGATTTATAATCAGCTTCCGGGAGCAAGACATCTCCAGTTTTTGTTAAAAGCGTCCAATTTCTTTCTAGATCGTATGGAATCTGACCTTCAAATTTTCGAATGTTTTCAGCTTGTTCGCGCATTAGTTTAGCACGTTCTTGTTGCACCAAAACCTATTAAATAAAAGCAAATATTTGTGTTTTGTTGAATTGTCTTATCGCCCTATGTAATTACTAACTAATGTTTTTAAGGCATTTTATAATGCCGTAAAACTTAGCTAATGTAAACATTTTAAGTTGTTTTGTTCTCAAATATAAATTACTTTCAACTTAATAGATCAAAACGTTTGACCTTTAATTTAGATAATTCTAGATAATGTTATAAAGAACTTTTGTAAGCATAAATATGGAGTTGTTACTAAAAAATAAGATTCTCAACGATTCTAGGTTTACCGGTTAATCGGTTATGAGTGCTGGTGAAAATCGCGGTTTGTAGTTTCCCCCTCAAGAACACCCCAACTCCTTAAAATTAAAATGTATAAAAGTGACCTTTTGTCATGAACGATTACCGGTCATAACTCATATTGGCCGCTAGTCGTAATCGGTTGTCGGTCATGACCAAATATCGTCCGATCACAAATCATATCTATTATCGATCACAATCGGTAACCAAAAGTAAATAATGATTTCGTTATTTATAACTGATTATGAGTATGGCCCACAATCATAATATTGATGATTAAGATATATGATTAGGTTTATGCTCATTTCATTTCATTCTTATAGACGTATAAGCTTTGTAAATGTTTCACTAGACAATACAAAAATATTAAAATGCATCAGTATTTTTTGTTTTTATCGTTCAAACCAATCATTTTCTTAATGCAATTTTATCTGTTACCGTAATTAACATATAACGCTCAATTAGTATGATAAAATCGATAGCCGGTCATAAACAATAACCGGTCATAGTCAATATACGGTCATAGTCAATAACTGGTCATAGCCGACAACCGCCGATAACCGGTCATATACAATAATTGGTCATAGTGTCAATATACGGTCATAGCCAATAACCGGTCGTAATCGACAACCTGTCACAAAAACCGGTCATAATCATAAGAAAATTAAATTATTTCCAATATTAATCAGTACAAAAAAGTAAAAAATAAATTGTAAGTCATTGTCTATCTAATAACCAGTCTCAACCTATAACCGAATATAGTTAATATCAGATCATAACCAATAACCGGTTATAAACGACCACCTGTCATAAAAACCGATCATAACCTTATGAAAATATTTTTTTTCAACATTAATCGGTACTTAAAATGAAGAATAAATGTAAGTCATTGTCTAGCCAATAACCAGCCATAATACATAACTGACCATAGCCGATAACCGGTTATAACCAATAACCGGTCATAACCAATAACTGGTCATATTTGACAACCTGCCACAAAAACCGGTTATCACTATAAGAAATATTTTTTTTTCAATATTAATCAGTACTAAAAATTGAAAAATAAATGTAAGTCATTGTCTAGGCAATAACCAGCCATAATACATAACTGACCATAGCCGATAACCGGTTATAACCAATAACCGGTCATAACCAATAACTGGTCATATTTGACAACCTGTCACAAAAATCGGTTATCACTATAAGAAATATTTTTTTTTCAATATTAATCAGTACTAAAAATTGAAAAATAAATGTAAGTCATTGTCTAGGCAATAACCAGCCATAAAGTAGAACCAACCATAAACGATAACCGTTTATAGTCAATAACCGCCCATAGTCAATAACCGCTCATAAATAACCGGATATAGTCAACAACCGGTTATAACCAATAACCGGTCGTAACAAATAACCGGTCATCACCAATAACCGGTCATAAATAATAACCGGTCATAACCAATAATAACCGGTCATAACCGACAACCTGTTACAAAAACCGGTCATAACCATAATATATAAAATTTGTTCGAATGTTAATTAGAACTAAAAATTGCAAAATTAAATGTAAGTCATTGCCCAGCCAATAACCAGCCATAACCAGTAACTGGTCACAACCAATAACCGGTCATAACCGATAACCTGTTATGAAAACCGGCCATAGTCACAAGACAATAATTTTATTCTAATATTAATCAACACTAAAAGTTGATAAATAAATTAGTATCCGCGTAAGTCATACCTTCTCATCAAATCCATGTCCCAAAAGAGCGTTTTTGGTGGCCTCTGAAATTTCATCGTAAGCATCAGCTACCTCATAATCTGCCAACTGAAGTTCAACTGCAATTCTTTCTTCTTCGTCATCTTGGGATATCACATTGCTTAATGTAATTAAAATTACTATTAGTAGTTCATGTGGGAACTTCATTCTTCTGCTGTCTGAAATTTATCAGAAATAAGTTTTGAAACTCCACAGAGATTGTCAGTATTTTACTGGCAACATGGGCAACAAATGAGTGCGATAAGGAAGGGACGGGCAACTTATGAATGCGACAAGAAGAGATAACAAGCGGGCCAAGTGAAGATTCGTGTATTTTCATTTAAATTTAAAATGGATTTGTAAATTTAGTTAAATTTAATTTAAGAGCATCAATGGATACGTGAATCCCAACTTGACACGCCCTCCCTGCCGCTCTTGTTAGTTACTTATTTGTTCCATGTCGCATTCATTGGTAATCTACCGAGCGTTCCACGAAAAATGCATGTGAGCAGGCCTTGACCAGCGTGCTTGCTATAGTCAGAAAACAAGTAAGCAGAAAAATGTCGATGTCGATCGCAGTTGCAGTTTTATGATTTTATGAATATATCTAAGACATGGCACATGCTATTGCCTGCTCTAATGTATTTTTAGTGAAACACTGGGTATTTTTCTAGTAAGAGAGTGACAATCATTCACAATGTTACTCTTTGCTTCAATTATAAGCTAGTATGTTATTAGGCTTTGTCTGCAAATTTTGAATGCAAATATTTAAATTATAGCCAAGGCAAAAAAAACTAGAACAATCAAATTTAGAATATAGTGTGAATTTCGAAATTTTAACGTAAGCGTATATTTTCTAACTGGCCTTTATTTTAATCTTTATTTTATAAGGTTTTATTTTGAGCTCGAGTAAAAGAACACATGCTATTATTTTTGTACTTCCACTCTCCCAGATATCTTGTATCTCTGAGTATCTACGAATCCACATATTTTTCTGATAAAATAAGTGCAATTACAATTAGCTTTTTATCTTAGCTTCAAATTCAGGTCACTTTAATTGTTTGCTTTGTCACTCAATATCTCATCCAAACTTTAATCAATAACCTGTTCATAGTTCAACATATTTGTAAAATATTTATAGAATCCCGCACTCTCATAACCATAAGTAATAATCTTTATCACTATTACTACTAAAAGTAAGATAAAAACAATCACTTTAATTCGAAGATTCGATTAGATCTAGAAGATTTTAATCGAAATTAACGTGGGCTAAAGAATTATTAAATTAAAGCTGTCACGAATTTAGGGTCGGTCACAGTTCTCATTCTCATAGTTCATGTACGGTTAATCAAGTACAATTATGCACGTGTCAAAATGTTAAGGTATCTTTTACAAGACACCGTTTATAATAGCTTCCCATAAAATAGATACGTGTGTCCTATTTCACGCCCCTACTTCCTGGCAGTTGACGTTCGGGAAAAATACCCCAGCCTTTTAATTTTGTTAGTTTTCTAATTTTTGACCATTCTACATGTAATTGCACATTTTTTACCCAAAAGACTGTATTTGCAGCCCCTGCGTTACGTAGCCGAAGCAAAGCCCCAATTAAATATGCGTAGATTCGATATAAATATCTACTAAGAAACAAATTTATCTCTTAAAGGTTAGCTTGCATGAGTTATAATTTAATTTAAAACTAAAATGCCTGTTCAAAATGAAATATGCAAAACTTGGTTATTCATTCTATCTATGTGTAACACCTTCCTGGGCTTTAAGCCTTCAACCAGGCATTACGAGACACCCCTCTGATACGCAATAAATAATTCTCTTTCGGCAGACTATTACTGTCTAATTAGACTGTGTCAAAACTTTGATATTTTTTCACTTCACAGTTTCAGTAGTTAAAAGGTTGTCGTAGCTTGTAACATTGTGTATCCCTAGGAATTTTGCAATACCAAATTTCATGCCGATCTAACAACTCGTTTTTGCGTAAATAGGCATTAAAACCCAAATTTTCAATTTTTCACTTCATAGTTTTTATCTTTTTGCACATATTTGTGCTCAGTAACATTGTCTGTCTATAGTTCTATTAAGATGCAAAAATTGATCCCGATTTGTCACTCCTTTTTGAATAATATGGCGTTAAGTAAAAATTTTCAAAAAAATCGCAGCTAGAAAATTCGAAAAGAACGCCCTAAAGTCTTCTATAAGATTCCGTTTTCAGAATTAGGAAAATCAATTTCTGATAAAAAAAATGCTACCAAAAAACAAGTCTAACTTCCGCTTCCGGTTTCGGATTTTTTTAAAGTTTATTTCCCGGAATTTTTGATATACCCTTACATTCCAAAAGCCATCGAGATCGGACCATCCGTTTGGGAGTTATGGAGTGCACATATCCACCCACTTACATACAGACATTTTCTAAACAACACTTTTTTTGGTTTACGGACGCCCAAAACGTGTATTTCTGTTCAAATCTAATTTAGAAAATTTGCATCATATCAATACTTTGGTATAGCAAAGTACAAATTGTTCTTCACAATAATTATATATTTTTCTGCTCCCCTCAATCTCTAGATCTAAATTTACATCTACATTTACTGAACATTTATTTTTAAATGACATATGTATAATAAGCCCCTTATTTTATGAAAATAATGCTTGTATTTTTTACTAAGTTCAAATACTAAATTATATATTTACTTTTGAACAATCCTGTATATAAACTGTTCGCCAATTAAATAAATTATGTGAGTTGCAAAGGAAGTTGGACTAGATTTTCAGTTCTACATGCTTATTATCTCAGCAGATAAACAATAATTAGGTCCATATAATTTTATGTTAAATATAAAAAATATCTGCATTTTTATCCACGAAAGCACTCACTGCAAATTAATGGCAGGAATACTGAAAATATTAAAAGTAAAACCAGATTTGTTTCTTTTTATAAATGAACATGCTCATTTATGAAAGATGCTTTTTGTTTTACTGTTTTTATCACATTTATGATGTCCTTATTAGAAATTATAAGCAGCTGTAATTTTTATAATTAATAAAAAATGTATTCGCAACTTTTAGAAGTATCGCTATCAGTTTAAAAATCTGGGTCTTGCAAAATTACAGACTTAAGCTACCGACTTAACAAGCTACAACCACACTTAGTTTTTAATTGTTATATCAAATACACTTTAATATACAGTAATAAAATTTGACCTACGGTTTAGTAATAGTAAGTACTACAAACCAACAAATTCGAAATAACATTATTTAAACCAGGGGCGTCCTAACTGGAAGAGTGGCACTCGTACTGTTTTCTATGTAAGTATTATTCTGAATTTTTTTTTAATTTTTTACCCAAAAATGCACCAAAATAATTCCTTTAAACATGGGTCTGAAAAACCGGTTCCTTACGAAGTGAAAACAACCTCAACAATTCAGACGGTTCCCACTTTCGGATGCTGTAACTCCGTAAGGAAACGGACCCATGTTTATTCGAACATTTTTTACTGTTTTGGTGTTTAGAACTTATACTTGCTGCAAAATTTTAACAAGTTTTTTGAGCATTTTAGGAAAACACGCAGACCTTCATGGCAACTCAATTTTTCAGAAAAATTAAATTATCAGTTAGGTTCAACGACTTTGAACAAGTACCTTTTCGATGTATTGGGTAAGGTTTTTTAACAAGAGAGTACAGAAAAAAGTTAAATAGTAAAGAGAACCAGTGTCCGTTTGGGACTCCCCTGGTTTAAGCCATTTTATTAGGATGCTGCTAGATAATAGTATGTAATAATACTAGGCTAAATTTTATTACATTGTATTAAAGGTTGACACGATCCATAAATTCTGTCTTCGACCTCTTTTAAAACACATTCAATCATAACCAAATAATAATCAGTTAACACTAAAACTGTATTGTTTGCCTTTTACATCACTAAGCAACAGAGCACCCGAAAACGTTTGTTTCAATAAACATGCAAAACTAAACAAAAAAAAACTGTACTTAATAATTATCCATGTATAATCTTCCGTTCGTTCAATATATTGCTTGTTAAATGTTAAATTATCAAACTTTGTCTTGTAAAATAAAAATCCAGTCATTACCATGAAAGGTGTTAAGGTTTTTGATATCTTCTATCTTTTATATGTATACCTTTGGAAGCTGGAACTATCTCAGCTTCACAATACTACCCGATACTACTCTCATCACCTATCATCGCCAAATCAAACTCAGAGAGCTGCAGAATCGGGGGGGGGGGGGGGGGGGGGCAAGCCCACGGGTTAGCTAGTATTAATTAAAAAACAACTTTTAGTCGCCCCTTTTAGGTGGCTGTGGCTCTCTAAGGAAGTAATTTAGGACATACGTTTATAGGAACTTTTTATTTTAAAATGACCTAAGAAATCACCCCCTGTTTGTCGATATAATTTTGCAGCACCTTGTGTATAAATACAGGGTGTACAAATACTTCAACCAATGATAAATTAGCCCAAGTAGAATCCAGTAATATCATTCATTCGTCAAAAATCATGTGAGTTTTTTTTAATTAGAAAATAAAATAAATAAATTAAAAGAAAAATTGTTTGGGAACTGCTGAGATTGATATAAAAATTTTTTAACTGCAATGTTATTAGTGATTACATAAATGGTAGTTTTAAATTGAGTGGGGCAAAAACGTATAACTTACCTTGCAGGTGAGAAGAAAGTTTATGTACATCAACATTACTTACTGTTACTTTCAGGTTTAGTTTTTCTTCCGATAACGTTTTTGAACTCAAAGTTTTATTATTATCCTGCAGTACTCAAACAATTTTGGAGCAAATTTTTAATAAATTTAACAAACAATATTTTTTTCTGGTTTGTAATCCACTATAAGTTTTAATATTTGTATTGTTTATTCATACACCCTGCATATACAGATGTACAATAAAATTATCATGTATGAAAACACAATTGGTTAGGTCCTATTTTAGACGGCTTGGTGTCATGTCTTGTGAGTTATGAGCATGCATGCTAATAAAAATTAATATTTAAGAGCAATTTTATTTATTCATACTATAAAATTTATACCTACCCTAAAATTTTACCAAGTCAGTCAGATGGGGTCTGCATGAATATTTGAAGGGGGGGGGCATCATTGTTACGACACTGATTATTTTATAGAATGTTAAGCAAATATGACTGCACTGAGAAAAGAACAAACATCACAAGTTCATAGTTTATTTCAAATATGTATTTTGAACTTTGTATTTACATTAAAACAATGAACTTGGATGATTAATAAAATAATATTCGATAATATTTTCCTTGGTTTCCTGAACTCAATCAAAATCATCGATGCGTCATAAATGAATGTTTTTCTTAAGGTTTCTAAAAATGTATCAGTTTGTGTGAGGGTGTAATTTATTACATGAAACCCAACAAATGTAACGGGTTTAAGAAGTCAATAAACCTTGAAACTATTTTTGGAAAGAAAACTACAATTATTATTATTGTTTTGCTAGATGCTCAGAGCTGTAATTTATGTTAGCCTTGAAGTGGCTAAATATAAAACTTTGACGTACCTATCATTCCTGGAAGGTGGTGCAAGGTATAATTAATGGCGAGACTGACCGAATCTACTTTTACTTTTCGCAATGTTCAAAAATAGTGCAAAACAAAATTTCTATTTCAAATGACTTTCTACTTTTATCACTAAATTTTATTACGTATTTTGATTTGGGTAAACATTTTAGCTTTTCTAAAAATACATGCCTGTGGATGAATTTGTTTGGTTATTATAAGTGTGGGTGAGAATATCGAAAATTCACGGGCAATCGGGCTTCAAAAAGGCTTTCAAAAAATCCGAAATCGGAAGCGGAAATCAGATATGTTTTCTTTCATTCCTTTCAGAAATATAATCTGAAAACAGATCTAATACAAGACCTACAACAATTAGATGTTTTTTCTAAACCTGGCAACCGCTACGGCTGTTTTTTGAAAATTTTGATTTCAACGTTTTATTACTCAAAAACAAGTTAGCATATGTGGATGAAATTTGGTATTGCAATAGCCCCAGGTGATCATAATGTTACTGCATAAAACAACTTTTGTAAAAATAAAAACTGCAAAGTTAAAATATTTTCCAAATTTTGGAGATTTTTAAAATAATATTGCCTAAAAACTACACGATTGTTTTTAAACGTTATAGGCTTATAGAGCTATACTTTGATTCGTGTCTCAGTTTGCTAATAATCGGACACTAAAACAATTCAGTTTAAGCTAAATTGCTCATGAGTGATAGTAGAATAAGATTCACAACTTAATTATTTTAAAATACAGTAATATTTAGGGACGGTTAATTTTCCGCTTCTTGCCTCATTTTTGACCAGTGAATTTGCTGTATCGTCTCTGGTTTTCTTTAATAGCAAGGAATTGTTTGGCGAATAATTCCAAATCAATTTTATTTAAAAAAAACAAAGGTTTCCGTTGCACTTTAGTCGGTTATACTAACCCGGGCGACTAATGGCCCTATTTACCAGCACTCTGCCTTCCAGTGCGACCTTAACTGTCGTTGTACTGTACAACGTTGCACAAACATACTTGTGCAAATACAATAAGTAACAATAGAAAAGTCCAGGCAAAGTGCTTCGTTCATTTTTAAATTTATGTACATACCAGCGTGAACTACAAAAATCATAAAACACTGTTTACATGCTATCATAGGCGCCGACTGCGGGGGTGCTCGGGTGCTCAAGCATCCCTGAGAGCTGAATCAGGAGTGCTGAGCACCCCTAAGAAAAACCGCAGTTAAATCAATCCAAATTAAATATTGTCGAAATCTATGGAATTATCCAGAATTACCATATTTTTCAAATTACCAAATTAAAAAACCGAAATTGATATATATTTTTTACATAAGCAATATCAATATATAACTTAAACAAACTGATCATTTGTTTTGTTTGCTTGTTTTCAAAATACAAATAATTAATAATTTAAATGCGATATATTATCCGTAAAATAATCCTTTAATGCAGCGCTCATGAACATGAAAATGTAATCGGAGTTGCTCAAACTTCCTACATAGCAAATCATGTTTATTTTGCTTGAAAACATATTTTTTGAGACTACTCCTGTTTTCATTAGTGTAGTTTTTAAAGAAACCACTCAAACTTTCTGCATAGCCAACCGGTGTTTTGCAACAAGCAGAATTTTTTAACAAAACTACACTCGTTGCTATGCAACAATTTTTTGTAATTTATAACCATTTTTTTAAAATTACGTAACTAAGAATTTTGCTAGCACCTCTGAGGAGATATAAAAGCATATGCATGATATAATGGAATTTGATAATAAATTCTAGAATAGAAAATGCCAAATCTGATAGCAACTAAGTAACCACCAAACCACCACAAGGGAATTTTGTACAATAATAGTAGTGGTAATAGTGGTAGCGCATCGCATAAAATTCCAACTTCGTCTGTAATTTTCCAAACTGTTTCTCTAAATGCGGTTACCTAAATCTTAAAAATAGACGAACCACATCGTCTGGACTATCCTATATTTAAATAATATTTGGTTTTTATGTTTTTAAAGGTAATTATATCAATTTTCCAGACCCAACAGTAATTATAAGATTGTAATACTTTTAACACTTTGTGGCTGCAGCGCGGCAATTTGTGACTATTTATTTTCCTACGGCTAAAATGTCGGTGCCTATAAGAATACCAGTGCAGTTGAAAGTGTCATACTTTCAGAAAATAAAACCAAAACAATTTAGTTTAGACGCTGCTTATTATTCTTTCAATTTATTAAATAAAAACTCATCCAAATATCAAAAATGCATATACAAATGCATATGCAATAAGACGTATTGTTGCATTGGAAAAAACAAATCCTTCGGCAAAAATGCGAAATGATTATTCTGTGTTGCTTTGATTATTCTGTACTGCTTTTGCTCAATCTTTTTTCTAATATATTGTTTATTAGCACACAAGTGTTAAGTGGCAGAGCAGTTGCCTCTCTTTGATTGTGCATTCGAACTTCGCCCTTTACACTTAAATAGTTAATGCACATATATTTAATTTTTTTGCATACATTTATTTATTAATTTTTTTTCTGTATTATTATCTGTTACATTTTTTGATGTAATAAAGACATTATTATTATTATTATTATTATTATACTTATTATTATTATCATCATTAAACCCCATAGCCACCAGCTGTAGAAGCACAAATTTCTTAAAGTTTCCAAAATGTTTAAAAATTTTATGGTTTCAAAAATAGATTTCCACAATAACATTGTATCCTCCTAGAATTATTACGATATTGAAATTTGTACGAATTTAGTAGCACATTTTTTTGTGTGGACTTAAATTTGCCAAATGGCGACAAGGCGCTGTTTTAAAAAAAGATATTAGACGGCACGGGGGTCGACTAACCCCTGATTTTAAGTAGAGTACAATCCTAGATTTTGGGAAACTTTGATCGATTCTAAAACAAATGACATGCTTCCAAATCATTTGTTTCTGTTCGCCATTACCTTGATGCAACATATTCTGGACGATGAATTAGTCGTCGTGGTCCAACAGAACAGCCTCCGCGGTCCCCTGACCTGACCCCGCAAAGGTTGTCAAACAGAACTTGACTCCCTTTTGAATTAACGGCGTAGAATAACGGAGGCTTGTGGGAATACCAGACTTGAATCTTTTCAGAAAGTATGGGACGGGACATTAAATAGGGTTTTCTACTGCTACGAAATTCAAGGAGCACATTTTGAACATTTATTAAAATTGTATTAGTTACGAGTTATGTTTTAGAATGTTGTCATTTGTTTTTGAATCGATCAAATTTTCACTTTCAAAGAGACCTTTCAAATAAGGGGTTACACGACTCCTCGTGTCTATTAATTTTTTTTTCGTATTGGCGACCTGTTTTTATTTTGTGAATTTTATTCCACATTTGTTTTTTAAAAATAGTATTTTTGTTCGCCAATAATAATAACCCAAATTTTATAGCATCATATCAAACCGTTCAAGAGTTAGTAGGGGGGGAAAGGATATTTTACGATCTTACTGTATACACATGGTATCAGCGGCGTAGGAAGCGGAGAGGCCAGGAGGGGCCAGGCCCCCCTGACATCTGAATCTTAATAAAGAAATCATTTAACATGTTTGTATTTTACACCAACTATATTAATAGCAAATTTTTTTATGCAGATACTAGCCCATTGTTTTAAGTTGTACATTCATTAGTGCAAAAAAAGTACCTCCGAAAATCGGGCATGCGTTGGTTAGGTTAGATTGGGATCCCCCACCAGAAAAATGTACTTACTACGCCACTGCATGGTATTCCAAATTTCACTAGAAACCGTCTAAAAGTTACCCAGATTTAAATACGTTACAAAAGTGCAAAGAGGCAGCTATTTTTCAAAAATAACAATTTGACGGAAATGCGGAAATATACGCAACCCAAAACGTCCACTTCCGTCCAATCTCAGAATCTATGTTTTTACAGATCAAAAAACATGCACATACTAGAAGTATGCCAAAGCAAAAATTAGAAGTCAACAAAAACAAGCGGTCTTGGCTAATTAAATTTACATTAGTTGCGTCAATCGTAACAAAATTTATTTCTAAAAAACAAATTTAAACTAAAAACAGTTTATTTTTGAATGCATAAATGAATACAATATTTAATATCGAGTAAGTAAATGATAAGCAAAAATAAAAACAAATTACTTACAACAGATAGTTTAAAAATATTCACTATTACACGAACACAAATACTTTAATTTTTTTAACACAGAAAAGTTTAGGTAAATCGTTTAATTTTGTCACCACTAAAACTACACCTAACTGCGTTCTCTTGAGTACTGTTTTCACAATGAACGTAATCCAGTATTAATTGAACATATAACGGGACTTATCCTTATCATCGCTTTGATAATAAATAATAAGTTGTTACAAACCTGCGAACGCGTACTACATCGTACTACATCCAAATACACAATGAAGTAAATAAACCTTTCCACTCTTTCACGTGTTGTCCAATCGTGGCTGCCGTTAATGACTTCCACTTTTTCTTTCAAGCCAGTGCCTGGTTTCACTGCTTTCTTTCCTGTATTTTTACAGTTTTAATTATTTTAAGTCTTATTAGTGTAACTGTGTGACTCAGTAACAATGTGGTTACAAGTTTGACCTTTAGAAAATGTGTAGTGTGTAATTGAAAAACGCATATCTTATCCCATAATAGGTGTTAACACAATAGGTAACCTTTGGACAGGTGTCATGGACATTGGTGGTTATTTTGTATAAACATCGGTTTTATTTTAAATTTCTAAATGTGTTGCCTTGTTGTATACCCACCATTCAAAGTTTCCATAATATTGCAAAGAAATTGTTTACCCAGACCCTAGTTTGTGGAAAAATTACTGATAAACAAACTATCATGGTGGAATGTGTAAATGTTTTTAAATACCAATGTTGTTTGAACTACATTTAATACGTAAAAACTGTATTATCATTAAATATTTATCAATGAGGTGCAGGAATCCCCAAGACAATCATTCCGTTAGATAAAACTAAAATTATGCCATTGGTACAAAATTGTGTCTCTTAAAAATTCCATCACAAAAAATCACATCTGTAAAAAACGCATCTGAAGAAATCTAACGGAAAAGCCGATACAAGTTTCGCTATATGTAAAAAAAATTTATAATAATGATCTTTAATTCTATAAACTTAAACAGCTTAAGGGAAACATTTATTGCTCCCACCGAATATCTAATATTTTACGAAGAGGTGGTAAACTGATAATTTCATGTTTCAAAAGTGTTTTAATTGTGAATTATATTGGAAATAGATCTAAAAGACTTAAAACATAAGATTCAAATAAAACTTTTTTTTTCTAAATTGTAGCTAATTTATTTTAAACAGTGCTAAGCGAAATATATTGTAAATGTAAAGCATCGGAGCTAAAACAACGTAAAAGTTTTTTAATCTAAACGCTGTGGTAGGTCAATGTATGCCATTAATTGTTCAACTATAATAAATTCAAAATAAACAACTGATCTAGGTCATGTTATAAGAATAGAATAGATTAGGTAACAGTTTGCGATATTATGTAGTGGCGACAGTAGCAACGATAAAAAAAGAAAAAATGCGCAAAGCTTATTCTTTCCTATACTTATTCTTAGACTATACTTTCGTAGTTACTTATCATGTTTTCATTATTAACGTCTTACTGGCCAACAAAATAAAATATGTTTGCATTGTTCCGTACTGTTGCCCAACCCTGTATATAATTGATTTAACCACCGAAATCGTGGTTTTAAACATAACATAATAGCACAACCTTGCAAATCTACGAAAGTATACAGAAAGAATTGTGGTATATATAGTTCAAATAAAAATTCAGCAGGTAACACCACAACTACAGAGAAGGATAGCATTTTATAAACAAACGTTAAAAATAGACATAGAATTAAATATATTTTGCTTTTTCGATATTCATTACTTAGGTTTAAGAAAATAAAACTGTTCAATTCATTACCACATAAACTGACATCTTGAAATGGTTTCAATGTCTAAAAATAACAGTTTTTAATAAATTTGTAATAATAAGCAAATTTAGGACCATTACCTTGTCAGTAAAGATACATCCAAATAGGATGTATAAGAACATACTCGGTGGGCTCAAAGATTATCTAAGAGCCGTTTCACACGAGCCACTTTTCGTGGCGCTACTGTAGCGCTACTGTGGCGCTACTTTTGGAGAGTAATGCATTTAAATGATAGTTTCCACACTATAGACGCGCCACCAATATGCAGCGCGTTTGTGGTAATTGAGTAGCCGGTCTCCCTTAAAATCGCGCCACAAATTGCGTCGCCACAATCGGCAGTACCCGTAATCATATTAACAGCTTCACACGAGCTTCACACATGGGCTTCAGTCGCGCTTGAGTTATCAAAGTTAACAGAGGTTTTGGTGCAACGCCGTTGAAAACTTTGAAAATATTTCGCATTTTTATAGAATGTACTAAGTATGGAGGACTTTGATACACAACGTTAAAAAACTTGATTTCGTTTTGTTTTAAATATCGAAAGGATATATAAAATTGTCCTTTCAATAATCTATCACCTACATATGGATGCACCCAGTACTTTCTTTTTTCCGATGTTTCTTTCTACGGCGTAATAATAAAAGTGCTAAAAGCACTTCTTCCGCCACTCTAGACATCTTCCTTCTGTGGCTACTAAATTCGAAATCGTTCACACGCGCAAACGCCACAGTAGCGCTACAGTAGCGCCACGAAAAGTGGCTCGTGTGAAACGGCTCTAATGAGTTCAGGTAATGCTGTTAAAACTCAAATGCCACATGCTTGCTTCTTATTTAAGATAATCATATTATAAATAACTTTTAAAAAAAAAAGAAAACCGACTTCAAATAAAAACACAAAAGTGACATAAGTTAACTAAAAAGCAAAAAATAAATGTTTTTTATACAACAGTTTAATACTTATTTGTTGTTCCGTTTAATGTAATTAAGAAATTGTTGTTTATTATATAATTATTAATTGTTTTATAATTTTTAAGTCGGTGCCAAGTAAAACATAAAAATTCGAATCTAATTTGTTATTGTAGCAAGGTATATAATTTTTATGTTTTACTGGGCACCGACTTAAAAATTATAAAACAATTAATAATTATATAATAAACAACAATTTCTTAATTACATTAAACAGAACAACAAATAAGTATTAAACTGTTGTATAAAAAACATTTATTTTTTGCTTTTTAGTTAACTTATGTCACTTTTGTGTTTTTATTTGAAGTCGGTTTTCTTTTTTTTTTTAAAGTTATTTATTTTACAATTTTAAGTGATGGGCAGACTTAGTAAGGGTGCTTCTCGAATGAGGAAACGATTGCTAGTTGAAACGGAAGATGAAATACGGAAACACTAAAAAAGTCCGTTAAAAAACTAGATTTTGAGGAGTATCTTCGAAGTTCAAGCTCCAATACCAATGAAATTATAATGGGACCACCTTGGAACTATACTGAACCTAACACCAAAAAATCATTAAAATCGGTTCATAAACAAAAAAGTTATGCCCGAACATACATAAAAAAAAAATAAAAAATAAAAAAAAAAAAAACATATATACAGACGAATTGAGAACCTCCTCCTTTTTTTGAAGTCGGTTAATAAATAGATGTAAAAGACATAAAAAATATGCTCCAAAACAAATTTATTTTAGAATTTTCATAACACTCTTTTTTCTATTTTAAATGGCATTAAACAAATATTTTGAAACTATAAAACATAGGTGCTAAAACAGAGTAATAGTTATTTAAGTAACAAGGAATGTAAAGACGTAATAACATTCGAGGTAGGTAAATACGAGCCGAGGCGAAGCCGAGGCTTGTGGCCTGCCGATAATGTTAATAGTCGATACATTCCGTGTTACTTAATAAATTTTTCACGCTACAGGTAGAAATTAAATCATATTTTTAAAAGTTCGTTTTGACTGTTGTCTATTTACCTTGCCTGTAGCGTGAAAATTTTAGTTCAAACATTATATTATGGTAGGTCAATCTGTGCCACTAACTGTGAATTTACAAAGATTTTCAAGTAAACAACTGATCTATGTCACTGATAAGAATAAAATGAGTTATGTAACAATTAGCTTTGTTATGTGATATTGACAGTAACACCTGCATTTCAAGCTTCGATTTTCTATTATGTAGTGTTGAGTTATGAGTATTGTAAACTATAACTACCATTTTTGTGAAAATGATTTTAAAGAAGATAAACGAACTATAAATTTTTATTAAACAAAGCTGGTTTAGTAACTGCAAATCAAGGATTTTAATTACCTGTATAGTGCAAGAAATAAATTAGAAAAAGCTGTTGTTTATTATAATACCAACCGATACCCCTTTAGGTTTATGCCGTCTTCAAGAATATTAATATAGCGGAAACCGTTATAATGGAAATATTTATTTTAAATTTTTAAAACAGTTGTAGCCAGAGCAATGGTTTTCCAAATTCAAAGATCATTATAGTTAAAAGATAGATTTATTTCAAGTGTTTCTAATATTAATTCGGGACTTATTTTATAAAAAAAATATCAAACTCTGCAAAATCAACAAGGATTCATAAAAGTAGAGCAGAATGTATTACACATTCTTGAAAGGTTGCAATTATGTATTGCACTGGTCAGTAATTAGGTAGGTAACACTTCCAGATATGGAAATAAGTTTAGATGACGCACTCCAATTCCTAATGCAATTATTTATTCAATTAGTACAATCACAACTTTTTACCACTGACTATAAATAGTCAGCCATCGGGGAACGAGAGCAGTTGCGCGTTAAATAATACAGTTAAAGTTGTAAGGTCAAGAGATTCAAGATGTAGTCTTGATTCTAATTGTCCTCTGTAAGGGGAGGACTGCAGCTGCAGTTACAATTACCAATTATTTATATTCAAAAACGTAGAAAAAATGATTAAGCAGTCATTTAATAAAAAGCAAGTGGTAATTTTTACATTATTTTATTTCAATTTTAATAGGTAATATTATATTTTCAAATTATTACATTTATAAAATAATAATATTGTTGATAATAATTTTTGGAGAAGGATTTTAGAGTAACTAAAAGAACCTAGAGGGAAAGAAGATTAAAAATTATTTACCTTATTTTCTACATTATTATACATTAAATTGTAACAGCCCTATAAATTGTAATGCTGAAATAGAAAATTAATTAATAAATAAATGAATACCGTTATCAATAACAATAACATGTATTATACTATATAATACTAGTGTTACCCCGGCACACAATGCACTGACAGACAGCGTTGACAGAACCGGCGAAATGTCAAGTCACGTGATGCATTAGTTCGAATAATGACACGCGACGTTATTGTAGATGGCGCCCCAAGTGACGCGCGTCTAGCCGACCTTCATATATATTATAAATTAAAATAATTATTATTAAAAAATCGACGTAGAATAAAAATATAAAAATGTTTCATGTTCAATCTGTGAATAGAGACCTTTCATTTAAAAAAAAATGGTCTAAATTGGTGAAGCGGTAGCCGCTGGAGGAACCGGAGAAAAAAACCCTTTGTGCTTTTGTATGGATTGCATATAAAAATACATATAGAATAATGTAAAAATTACTACTTACCCATTATTAAATAACTATCTAATTAATCTTTGAATATAAATAATTGGCAACTGTAACTGCAGCTGCAGTCCTCCCTTTAAGAAAGACAACTTGATCCAAGATTACATCTTGAATATTTTGACCTTACAACTTCAACCGCAACTCGAACTTGACTAAATAATGTCTTATTTAATGCGCAACTTTCTCCAATCCCTGATGGTTGACTATTTACAATAAGTGGTAAAAAGTTTTGATTGTACTAATTGAATAAAAATAATTGTCTTGCATTAGGAATTGGAGTGCGTTTTCTAAACTTATTTCTATATCTAAAATTATTACGTACTTAATTACTGACCAGAGACACAATTGCAACCTTGCAAGAATGTGTATTGCATTCTGCTCTACTTTTATGAAACTTTGATTGTGCAGTTTGATATTTTCTTATGAAACATGTCCTGAATTAATATTTACAAACACTTAATTTATCTTTTAAATATTGACTTTGAAATTTGGCAAATTATTGCTATGGTTACACAATAACCTGGGAAAGGGAGGCGAAATTAGCAGTTTAATAGTTATTTATGTATTAAGGGCGTAAAGAGGCTTTTATGACGTAAGACGTAATTTTGAGCCCGAGGCGGCAGCCGAGGGCTAAGAATACGTCGAAGGCCATAAAAGCAAGTTACGCCCGTGGTACATACACAACTTTATGCAAGGATAAAGATTTTTTAATTTAAAAATATTTCTTAAATAAATTGAAAATATTTATAAAATAAATTGATTTTTCCACCCACATCTAGCGTTGCTTTGATTAAATTTGAGATTTGAAGCGTAACTATGGTAGCGGGTAAACAACGGTAGCCATATTGCCTAAAATCTCATTTTGCAAGTGTTTAAACTGTTTCTATTAGGTATGATATCGTTGTTTGATGAAACAGCATCAAACATCCTCATTAAAGGTCTTTTGCCGTTATGATGGAGGAGGAGTAATTATTAGCGGCATTAATAAGGTCTTCCCACCACTGCTAAACTACAGTGAGAAATTTTTAATTTTTTTTTTGAAAAATAAATTTTTATGTATTTATTGATTTTATTATAAATATTTGCATTCCCTACTTCGACTTCATTTCTATGAATTGTTAAAATAAAGCAATTCACACAAATTCTAGGTATTAGTTACGAAGTGGTCTACTGTAATTGTGAATTATTATAGAGTATTAACTGGTAGTCTTGAATTTGAAATTGTATAACTAATACTAAATACGTAGAAATTGCTCCAATAATCTAAAAAAATAATAATATCACAATTTTTACATGGAAGATAAAAAATAACTTACTACAAGGAGCAACCTTTCGTTGACTTCAAATATTCTACAAGCTGTGAACTTTACATTTTGATGCAAAAGCTGAAGCGAAAAGAAGGAAATCTGTAAAGTTGTCAATATCAGTTTAAAACTGTGTAAATATAATACCTACAATAAAACATTATTGAAAATTTTGTGCATTAGTGATTTTACACAAATTCGATTAGAAATGTTGATGTATTAAATAACATCATTGCAAAAATGTTTATTCGTCAGAAGCCGACATGTCTGTATATAAGTGCAACCATCGTTTGCTTGTCGTTAATTTAATTTTTAATTAAATAATTAAATGGGAATGTTTGCAAAATCAAAGGAATTATTTTCTAACATTCACCTGAAGCTTCAACTTGCGCTTCCACTCATCAGAGAACATCATCGTATTGTGAATAAGGGATCCTGTCTTATGAGCCTAAAATACTTTATTGTATATATGAGACCTGTACTGTGATTTTGCAAGACATACCTCTGCTGAAGTACAAGAACAGACGACTGTCAAAGCAACAAGTTCCGTCATGGCTAAACTCAACTGAATAACATTATAAAGCAAGTATTGTGTGGTAAAAGACCAACGAAATATTAAAAATCGTCCACAGTAAAACAAGCCTGTTATTAACGTTACAAAACTCCGAAGTACTACAAAAAGTATTTGTACTGAATACGATGAATTGATGTCTTTGGTGATCATGCACAAGATATGATGTTTAACTCGTATTTTTTCAAGAATTGGCGAAATGCTTTTAAATTCATCTCTGAAAGAAGGATATAAATTATATCAATAAATTGCGTTTTATTTTAAATTTTATTATATTAGAGTATAATTATCATGTTATAATCGGACAGAGGTTTGGTTTGGCAACTTTTTCAGGTGTACTGGTCTACCTTCTGGTGTAGGTGATAAGCCTTAGCAGCAAATATAGGCCAACAATAAAAAAATATTATAAAAACCAAAAAAACAGCTCTGCAATGCCTCTAGTGTTGCCATTTATTTTAAGGACTGACCAATTCACCAATATACAGGGTGTCAATTTGAAAAAGTACAATGTGTTATTTCTCTGAAAGTAAAAAAAAGGTATTGAAAATTTCTAGAAACCGTTGCTACAATATGGGAATCATACATGACTCATAAAATAACCTTCCCCATTCAACCCCTTAGGCTCTAGATACCCCAACAAAAATATTTCAAATGGTAACACGCACCTTGTGATACCTCATTGGAAAGCTCTTAAAAAATGCTATTCAATAGCAAACATTTTTTTACTGGTTCGTTTCGAAAAAATTATGAAATAAAACTCAATACGTTTAGAACCAATTATTTTAATTCAAATTCTAGGCAATAGCAAAGTCTACCCTCAAGTTCTCTTCGGACATTTTGGATGGTTTGCCGCAGAATAGCTCAAGACATGTGCAATAAACTGAGGCTGAGTTTTGTAAACAACAGAATTTAAATAACACCATAAAAAGAAGTTTAATGGGGTCAAATCTGAAGAGCTTAGAGGCTATTTTATTTCTTAATTTTTAAGGGAAGGGTATGAGTCGTGATGATTACCCTTCCATATTGTGGAAACCGTTTCTAGAAATTTTCAATACCATTTTTACTTCCAGAGATATAACACACTGTACGTTTTCAAATTGACACACTGTATACCTACCCAGTGCGTGCTTCTTTTGTTCAAAATGCTTCTATGTACGTACCATGTGTATGTAGTCGTTACCGAATCTACCAACACAGTTTTCCGTTTAATTGTATTTAAAATACCTACATGCACTTTTCGAGCTTTTTGGTGTCCCTTCCTGTTTCAAAGTCCTTAGAAATGGTTGCTATTCTTTGATTTAACCATCGAAATCGTTGTTTTAAACATAAAACAATAGCACACAATTGTAAATCTACAAAAGCATTAATCATCATAGGCATCACGTAAAGAAAGAATGATTCAACAAATTCTTCAAACACAAAGTCAGGAGGCCACACCATACCAAAGAAAAAAGATAGCAATGTATAAATAAACGTTATAATGAGTCCTATAATTAAATATATTTTGCCTTTCTGATATTCTTTACCAAGGTTTAGAAAAAGAAAACTATTTATTTCGTTATCGAACGAATTGATGTCTTGAAATGATTTCAATATCTAAAAATTTACATCATTAATAACTCGATAATTAACAAATTTAGGTCTGTTACCTTGTTAGTAAAGATACATCCAAACAGAATGTGTAAAAACATGCTCAGTGGACTCAAAGATGAGCTAATAAAACCAGGAATTGCTGTTAAAACTGAAGTGCTCAATACTTGTTTTCTGTTTAGAATAATTATACTGTAAATAGATGTAAAAGACATGAAACATAAGCTCCAAATCAAATTTATTTTGGATTTTTGATAACACTCATTGTTTATTTTAAATGACACTAAACCAAATATTTTAAAACTATAAAACATAGGTGCTAAAACAGAGTAAAAACTTTTAGATTCAAACATTTTATGGTAGGTCAATCAATACAACTAACTGTGCATGTATAAGTACTAAAGATTTTGAAGTAAACTGTAAACAGCCGATGTATATGTCACTGATAAGAATACACAAAGTTAGGTAACAATTAGCTTCATTACGCATAAGAGTGACAGTAACATCTACATTTAATATTTAAAGTAACGCCTTTCAAATTAAGCTACGAGCTAAAAGGTCTTTTATTCATACATTGTAGAGAGAAAATTATATTTTAACATTACAACATCAAACAATGAATATAAACAGAAATTCATGAATAATCACGTTGAGTAATTAAAAAAATAAGAACAAGGGGCTCTGGCCAGTACCATCCTAACCATCGATCGGGCTAATTGAGCTATCTAAAGCGCCGGACCCAAAAGCAGTTGTGTCATTGTGTAAACTACTGTTAGGGTGTTAGGAAAAAACATTATCCCCGGAAAAATAATCTCCGGAAGAAAAATCCCCTATTTTAATACCAAACTTCATCCCGATCCGTGAACTCGTTTTTGGGTAATAATACCCTAAAATAATAAAACTCCGTTTTCAGTTTCAGAAAATTTGTTGTCCGGTACAAATGCTATCAAAAAAACATGTCAACTTCCGTTTCTGGTTTAGGATTTTTTTGAAAAGCTTAACTTGAACTATAACGCGGGAGGTAAACCCCCGACAACTTGGTACAGTAACTAAAATTTTTCTGTTTTTATTTATTTAGCGTGCAGGTGGTAATTAAATTAATCCAGGCAATTTTTTTAATTTAGAATCCGCACACTGTGGAATTTCTTTTTAAATTTTACGGATAAGGATCCCTTCTACCAAGGTCTTTAGAAATCAACTTTGCTGTGAAGCAAAGTTAATTTTTACAGACCTTGACCTTCCACCTCTCAAATTTAAGATTCAACCACTTTGGTTTCCCCTCCCTAGAAGAAATCCTATGGGCGCCCGATTGTAGGTATGTTATATTTAAATTTTCTCGTTGTTGACCACCATATTTAGTTGATGCAGAGGGTTGTTGACCCTTCTAGATTATTTATTTTAAACAAGAGCTAATCGCAAAATATTTTTTATTGATATTACATAAATTTAGATCCGAGCGTCTTTAGTTTTCTGTTGAAATTACATAAAAAACTCGTATGAACATGGCAAATTGACAATCAATAATATGAAATAATAAGAAACAAATCAGATTCAAAATATTAGTTATGGCATGAAGTCCTTTGTTTTATTTGTAATTTGTTTCTGCATATCTAGTATTTTATGTTTCACCTTTACTAGTTTGAATGAATCCTCGGTTCGTATTGCTTTTGCCATGTAAAAACAAATAATATTAAATACGGAAACAATCTAAGCGAGGACTTTGTTAGTTACCTAATATTTGGTATTTTATTTGGACTATTCTTCTTTTCTGAATTAGCGATGAATTTAGAAGAATGAGAGGATACATTCGCAACAATAAATTCATTCATCAAATTATAGCAAAAATTATTTTGCTTTTATATTGAATAAAAATTAAAAAGAAATAAGGTATTACATAAGTACACAAACTATTATACGGTAGGACTTCGTATAACCTAAACCACTCTTTGGGTTAATAACTGCATTTTGAATATTATTTTCTGGTTACTATGGTAATTATTAGTTTGAAAAATTTATTAGATAAAAATTAAAAAAAACAAATTACATTTATATATTTTACACTTTTATTGACAATATAGTATACACAAATAAAAACATTCCATCACCCAGATCGTTAAAAATGTTTAAATACTTATACCCAACGCTTTTGGTAATGTAGTTCCACATTTTCCAGGAAAATGAAACCTATAAAAAATTATCATGAAATTTTTAACTTTGTAGACTTAATGCTATGCTTACTGAAAATTTGGCGAAGCCGCTTCATCTTCAATATTAAATTCTGCTACAGGTTTACCTCTATCAACTACAAATGGAGCAAAAGATGCTGCAGGATAAACAACAGATGAAGTTCCTATTACGAGAAATAAATCGCTAGCTCATCTGCAAATAATTTTTTTTGTTATTTAAGCTTTTAAGATACACTAAAAGTGCTGCAAGGTACTGATCTATCTAGTACTGATCATAATGGTAGCATATATGCTCTTTTTATTAATTTTTAAAAAAACTTCACACTTACGAGCTTTCTTCAAAATGTCTGGATTCAAGTTTTCTCCAAACCAAACAATATAGGGCCGAACTAAAGCCTCACATTTTTGACATTTTGGTAAATCACGAACTGATATAATGGGAAGATCAGAATTCTTAAGGCCGGGATCACTAGAATTAAAATTGAATGTAAATAGTGAAGATAAAATATGCTCGCATTTACAAGCAGGAACAAGCTGACGCATTTCGTCCTTGTTAGGACTCTTCAATCAGGTATAGTTCCAGTCTGTAAATGCAAACATTGAAAGCACTTAAGGCATACATAAACGGCCATGCTGTAGATGTCCATTGCATCATCTTATATCGTTTATTAGTAAAGATAAAAACAATTAATTAAAATTACCCTCTTCCTCTAAGAGCCTCGCAAATGGGACTATTTTTATTAACATCAACGTATTTGCATTTAGTGCAGATTACTTTTGTAAGTGATCCATGCAGTTCCAGAACATTTTCAGAACCTCCTCTAATGTGTAATCCATCAACATTTTGAGTTACAATTGTAAAGTTACGTCCTTGTTCTTTGCATTTCTTTTCATATTTTGCAAGAGCTAAATGAGCCTAACAGAAAACTTGTATTAGTTATTGTCGTATGTAGATTTCCTATATTACATTATTAGGATTAGCTTTAAAAGCAACTTCCCGGCGCCAGTGATAGAATTCCCAAACCAAGGCTGGATTTGCATGGAATGCCGTTGGTGTTGCCAAATCTGTGGCTCGATGTGTTCTCCAAAGACCAGAGGGTCCTCTAAAGGTACCAATGCCAGATTCAGCAGAAACCCCCGCACCCGTTAAGGCCACAATATTTTTTGATTCTTCTAGGACTTTGCCGAAAGTAGGGTAATCAGCCAAAGATCGCTTAGCCATAGTTTTAATCCATAATGCCAAAAATTTATTGCTGACGCATTTTAACGTATTCATGGAGTTGTATTTAACAGTCTTGTTTAATTTACTAGCGAAAATCACTTAAATTTAATAAAAACACTCATCAAACACAGAAGCCTTTCTAGAAGGTCTAGGATTAATTACAAGTAGATTTAATGCTGGTTATTCATTGTAGTTCAAAAATATAGGTTTAATGCTTTAAATGCTTGTCTAATTAGTTTTTTAAAAGTTATTTTGTGATATTATTGTTATTATTAGTTCTAATAAACCACCTCTAATCCTCCATTTTCTTGATTTTTTTCTCTAATAACTCAGTCAAGATGCATGGATAGCTAATATACAGGGTCGCTATTAAAGATGGAACCAAAGCTCTCCTGCTAAAACGGTGTGAGATATAGATATGAAAATTGGAAGGCTTCCATTTGAAATTATGTCGCATACTTTGAGGTTAAAAAAAACCACGCTCTCAAAATTTTTTGTTAGATACATTAAGTTAAATGTATCTAACCAAAAATTTTTACAGCTGTCAACATTTGACAATTGGCTTATATTACGTATTGCCAACTTTAACACTTCGGTCATGGCCTGCTCTGAATCATTTTTTTACGATCACCCGGTATATGTATACTGGTGTTTCCACTTTTTAATATTTACATTGTTTTGGGAGGGACCCACAAATGTATTGCCGCGAGAGGGCAGTAGTGAAGATTTATATCTTTGACAGTGGCCGTGAATTTTAACCTAACCCCAAAGAGGATATACCTAAGGTATATCCTCTTTGCCTAACCCTCCTGAAATGTTCTGACATTTGACCAGACAATTCGATTCGTTCAAAAAGTAAAAAAAAAAAGAATAAAAGCATACTTCGGTGATTTATTAATTAACACACCAATGTAATTTACAAAACTCAATTTATTAGAAGCGTCAGCTTAGTAAAAAGACAGACTACCAGCAGAAAATTAAAGACGAGTAAGTACTGTTTTAATTTTAATCAAATATGTATGTAGAATAACAATTAACTAGTAAAAACAGAGTTAAGAAGCTGAGAAATACTTATATGAATTATTTTCAGGCAGTTAAAAGAATTGTACTTCCGATCACTGTTGATAATAATCACAACATATAAAAATTTCCTTTTGCTGTAATTTAAACAATCAACATCGTTTGTATTTTAGTACACAGCTACATGTTACAATGGAAAAAGATGGTTTAATTTAAAGTTACACTAATGCTAAAATAACTACAATTTAGCATACTCTACGATTTCTAAATAGGTATTTTTTTTCAGATCATATTTAACTGTCTCTTATTATATCTAGGCTTCCGGGTTGGAGCCGCGTCATCGGTGCTTGAACTGTTCAAGCAGTTCAAGCACCAACAACGTGGCCCCAACCGGGAAGCCTAGATGTTATTAACAAAGGCCGCGGAAGCTTGCAACTTAGATTATGTCTCTTATAATGATTGCAATATTTTTTAGGATTCATAACAACAGGAATGAAGGAAAAGTTAAAAGAGCCCCTTTACTTCATTTGACATGAATCAAGACCTATATGCCTGCTTTATAGATTACCGTAAGGCGTTTGATTGCGTACAACATGAGAAAATGATTAACATCTTAAAATCAACTGGTGTGGACAGAAGAGACATACAGATTATCACCGAACTGTACTGGAACCAAACGGCCAAAGTAAGAATAGACTAGGCAGTCACTGATACTATTCAGATCAAAAAGGGTGTCCGACAGGGTTGCGTGCTATCACCGGTTTTCTTTAACATATATTCAGAGACAATTTTTAAAGAAGCACTCGATGAAACATCAGGCGGAATCAAGGTTAATGGAAAAATAATAAACAATATTCGATATGCGGACGACACAGTCATCATAACAAGCAATCCAAATGACCTGCAACAAATAATGGACAATATAGTTCAACATAGTGAGAGATTCGGCTTATTTATGAACATAACCAAGACAAAAGTAATGGTATTGTCAAAAACACCAATAAACGTTGCCATATCAATCAGTGGCAACATTATAGAACAAGTGACCAATTTCAAGTATCTGGGGACCATAGTGAACCAACAATGTGACAAGACAAAAGAAATAAAATCGAGATTCGAACAGGCAAGAAAAATATTCACTACAATGAGAAACTTCTTTGTTAGACCGGACCTAAGCCTAGAATTGAGAATTCGCATGCTAAGATGCTATGTGTTACCGGTACTCCTCTATGGGTGCGAGAGCTGGACCCTCAACCCCTCCATGGAAAAAAGAATTGAAGCCTTCGAAATGTACCTCTACAGACGCATACTCAAGATATCATGGATGCAAAGAGTGACTAACGTCGTAGTACTCAATCGCATGAAGAAACAAAAAGAACTACTGCTCACAATTATGGAAAGGAAAACTCAATATCTAGGTCACATCATGAGAGGGAGTCGGTACGAACTTCTCCAACTTATTATTGAAGGCAAAATAGAGGGGAAACGATCAGTCGGAAGGCGGCAGAACTCGTGGCTGAAAGATCTACGTCGATGGTTCGGCTGCACATCAATTGAAATCTTCCGTGCAGCAGTGTCTAAAACAATGATGGCTATTTGGATCGCCAACCTTCGAAGGGAGATGGTGTGAGAAGAAGAAGACTTCATTTGAATGAAGTCTGCACAATTTTCGTTTCCCAAACCAGTAACACTTCATTATGGTAAGTAACGCCCACATCCGACTAACCAATAAAAATGTTTTTCCGTAACGCGATGTAAGTTCCGGTACCTTAAAGATGTATACTGCGATTTTTTAAACGCGTTCTAAAATACAAAATTCAAGAGTTAGTTTTGCGGTTAATTAAACGTCTATTTGAATAATAAAAAATACAGAGGTAATATTTTTCATCCTACACTGTAAAATCAAATTTAAAGAAAATTGCAGATATAATAATTAAATACCCTGGATGGAAATCATCTTGATTTGCGTTTTTCTCATAAATTTTCTTATGTAATCCTAGAATGTTTTACCTATACAGAAACGACGAAAAAACACCGACATTAAAAGAATCAAGGTTGTTTATTGTTTTATAGGGATTCAGTGGGCCTTTTTTCATTAAATGTACTGCGTTTTGTAGAACCATGTAGAACACTTAGAATAGAGGAACTTTTATTTGAAATGTTTTTGTAATACTAATAATAACGGAGATTTGGAGGTATTTTCGAACTTTTTAGCAGCCCATAATTATTGTCAAAGGGTTTGGCGCAAAGGGTCATGGATAGTTATGCATCCTGACCATAGGGTAATTTAGCCATTATAAATTTATATTGGCAACCAGGCTGACTGACTGGAAGGGTATGGTGTTGTCACTCGAGTTTGATATGGGCGTCACGAAATGTTTGGCGGAGAGATGGCGCAGCAAATCATAGTTACTAAAAAAATTACGTTTGCGCCTCAAATTTGAAATCCGCACGCAATGCTATTCTAACCTTACTTTGTTTATACTGTGATATTATACTGTCATAACTCCTATAATTCATTATTTATTGCAATATTGAAAAGGTTAATAAACCCTGAAAATTTGTATCTTCACACTGATTATCACTGTAGCGAGCACTGTAGTTATGGAATTCAACTTCGGGAAAACGATCGTTAATGCGAGGAAGCAGTAATACTTGGTTTTGATTTTCTTGGGAAATTCGCAAAAACACGAAAAAAAAAACGAAAACACAAAATTGCTTCTGTAAAGCAATTTGATGCGCCCGATTTGATGTTTATTATGTGCATGGGTCATGGTGGAATGCTACAGTTTATGTAGTTATAGAATGGAATGATTGTAAGGCATTGTAATTAAAAAAAGAAACATGAAAAAAATTAATAATTCACCCGTATGAATCATACTTTATTGCTTACTCTACATATTTCCTTAAATACTATAGAGTACTAATTTTTATTGCAATTATTTAGTGAAAGTAGGCAATAGCAGTAGTAAAGTATAAAGATGTAATCGAATTAGAAGACAACGAAGTAACTGCGCAATTTTATCGTAGAATTAATGAGGTGCTTTAATGTCGTTTCGGTTAACAGTTGCCTACGAGGGTACCATCTACCTGCGCATATTATAATTGTGTAACATACAAACCGCATAAGCACAAAATGATAAACGTAATTTAAAACATTAAAAATAGAATAGAAACAAAAATCAGTACATAATAATACATTAAAGTTGTACTGTATTGGCAAAATCTATGCGAACAGTCACTCTAGACATAGTGCATCTCTTTAACATTATAATTAGTAATAAAAACAAGTATTTTAAGTACCTCAAAAGTTTATTATTTACTTGTGTGCGGATAGCGATTATCTTACAAAATTTCAGAAGGACTCCTGCCTATTATACAGATCACAATAAACATAGTATAATATTCATCTCTAACCTAAGACTTAAATATCTAAGGGTAGCTTGTATAAACCAGGATTAAAACACATGAAATACGTAAAACACATGAAAACATTAAAATCTACGTTAACTAATTTAATACTTTTTTTTATCATGTTAACTTAAGCATTAGACTAGCATTCCAATAAAATATACTTGATATAAACATAAATTTATTAAAAAAATCTTTTACATTATAAAACAATTAATGCGTTTTGCAAGTCTGTAAAAAATACCATACATTACTGCATATCTGTACGCTTTAAATAAATACAAATTCAGCTTTCACTGAACAAGTGGTCACTATTATATTTGTCGTTGTCCTACTATGATGGCATCTCGACAAGGAAATCATAACACGGGGCCCTCGACCTGGTAATTCTGCCACTGGGATGGTGACATACAAGTTGCAGTTGAGGAATCACTGCATATTTTTGTGGTTATATGTGGCAATGCACACAGGATGATTGATAACATGTTGGGATGCACTTTCAGTACAGATTAAGAATCTGAAAATAATAAAAAGTTCCTATAAATATTTGCGCAAAAACGCTTCATTACCAGGGCAAGTTGCAGTCTACAGAAGTAGGAACAGTATTACCTCTTCCATAGGTTTAATTTCATAATCAGCTTTTATGGACGCATGTTTATAGAATTTACTCTCACAGTTTTGTGTCAACTATTCTATTCTATCATATTAAGAAAACTTATTAGACCTTCATGGCAATTTAATTTTAGAAAAGCATGGTATTATCTTGAAAACTGTTAGATTTAGAAATTTTCAACAGGAGTACATTTTGTTGGGCAATTTTGTATAGAGAATAAGATTTTATATCCAAAAGTTAAAAAAAATGCTAAAATCTGAAATATGCAGAAGAAAATATTACGTGCCCCCCCCCCCCCCCCGTATGAGACATCTTTAGTGTTCTTATTCAAACCAAAATTATTACAAATACATGAATAACTAATTATGTGAATAATGCTCACATATGAAATTTTAAAATTTGAGTGCAATTACTGCAAAAGTTATCTACAAAAAGTGATTAGCCTGGTTTATCTTCAAGAAGCTGTAACCCTATAATGAAGGGTTTTCAGGCCCATGTTTATGAGAATTTTTACGATTATATTTAGATTCTGAATCTATCCTGAAAATTCGTTCCACATGTTATGAATCACGGTATTTTTGCACTAGCTGTTATTTTTTATTTTCGTTTTAATCTAGCTTTTCTGTTCTGTGTTTGTATTAAGGATGGAACAAGAGAATAAAATTGTAAGTATCTATTAAGCGATCAAAGTCACTATTTTCTTGTTAAAATCAGTTGTGAACCCTGGAGGGGGGGGGGTTCAGTGTAGAAAGTTTTCCCCTTTTATGTCAAATAAAAATGATGACATCACGCATTTTCAGAAATTTATTTTAGTTAGGGTAAAAACAGATTTGTAGAAGGTAGAACTCATCCTCAAAGTTTTTACCAACAAAACATATTTTTTGAATTTTAAAATTTCACTGAAATGGCATAAATAGTGCTGTGTATTTTAATCCTAAATATTTATTTTCCTATTTAAAACTATTTATTAATTTATATGAAAGGATATAGATTTTCCGATCTTAAATAATCCCAGTGATTTCATTGGAGGATAAGTTATATGAATTCTGGGGAAATTTAGTAATTTGGAGTTAATCTCTCTCTTGTTGAATAGACGTCTTTAGAGCCAGACGCGTAATTTCGCTGCTCCTAATTAAGTTAATTATTTGTTAAAGAAATTAAATATTATTGAATTAAAAGTATAGAAAAATGAAGAATAAAAAGTGTTTGATTGTTTTAAGTGTAATAAGAAAGTTTCTACGAGTATTTATGAAGTTACATGAAAAATTAAGGAGCAAGGTCACTCACCTTTGAAAATTATGACGTAGTAGCGTGGATGTGGCGTCATGAAATTGACACAACTACGTATTTGAGGAGTTTTGTTGTAACATAGTTGAACATAAATTGGAATCGACGGACTGGTGAGATTATTACTTCGTTTTAATCGATAAATAAATCGATCCTTATTGGATATCGTTGGATCTACGGGAAAATTAAATGGTAATTGTTCGCCAATATCAAAGTGATCAAAATATTATTTGATTTAAAACCAAATTAACTGTGGACAGTTAAAATTATAATTAAACTAAAGTGTTTTAATTAAAAATTGAACTTGCCCAAAATAAATAAGTAGTTGAACCATAGGCGCCGGGTTTTTGAATTCTCAGGGGGGGCTTAATGAAAATGAGCCGCAAGCAAAATTTTTGAATTTTTCAAGGTCAAACCGTCTTTAATTAAAAGTTAGGATTTGTGTTAAATTATATTGCCTTGGAAAAATAGGTTTCGTGGGCACAAGTTTTCGATTTTCTGATGCTTGTCTAATTCTAACTCGGGAGCGGAGAAATTAACAGAAATTAGCCTATTCGATTTATTTCATATTATATTTTAAAGGTACAGATAACATAAGCCGTTGCCAGCACACTTTATTGAAACAAAAATAACAATTTTTTTTGGCGAGTGCAAATCGAGAGCAAATTCACTCTGCTGTAATTTATACAAAAATTATGAATAATTCTAGCGTTTATGATAATAAAATGAAAATATTTCTATTTATATTATACAGTGTGTAACAGAACACCTACTCACTATCTTTTATCTTGAACCTACATGGATGGAATAAAAATGTGTTATATAAATCGTAGGTACACGAGGTATGCAGTAAAAATATTTATACATTTTTTGTGGCTCTGGCAAGGATAGTTTTGGGGGGGGGGGTTCTCGAGATTTTCAAATAGGAAGGTGGTTTAAGTCGTACTTTGTTTAGGAGGTATTTTTAAAACCAACAAATTTAAAAAAAGATCATATCGATACCTCAATACCGTTTCAAAATGGCGGCCAATTATATTCAAAAAGCAGTCATTATACATAAACCTTTTCCCAACCGCACATGAAGTATTATTGTACCAAGAAAATTGGTACCGATCGTTAAATTTCATTAAATTAGTTTTCCAATGATGTATCACATGAGGACAAAAAATTAATGTTAGTACCCCCTCTCCTTCTCAAAAGAGCGGGAACATTCAAAAGATATTGTCCTAAAAATCTTAAATAGGACGAGGGGTCAAGTGATACCTCATTTTAAAGGTCTTTGGTTTTTCAATATTTCTCACCGTTATAAAATGGCGGCTCAATTTATAAAAGTTTACTTCTTATTATCGGATGAATCACTCCCTCTGCCGCATCTAAGGAAGTGAAACAGAATTTTTTTTGCTGATTTGTTAAGTCTGTTCACATAACATTTAAATCCACGTGCGAGTTGGAGTATGAAGGAAGGTCTCGCAGCGGTTGCTTGACAATTATTTTTATATGATTTAGTGTTCAGATTTAAAACTCTAATGTAACATTAAAATTTGCAGACATTCATAATGTGAACAAACATTGAGGAAGTTTCAACGTTATAACTACAGTGTGCTTCTTTATTTGCTGAGCAACTGGATTACTACGAAGACGTTGGGCCAGAAAAGGAACTGTATTCCCGGACAGGATCACTACAGGCCTGCAATTCGGATTTATGGAGAAATGTGTTATCTAGACTAATAATAAGCAGTCACAGTCAGAAGGAGAACAACCAAAATCAGAACCAATGTTACAATCCCACTTGCATTCCGAATTCGCTCGTACTCCGGACAGCTTGAATTCCGCATTCGCAATCATTTTGTATGAGAATTATTATTAATCAAAAATTTTGGTAGTTATCTGTAATTCAAAGCTCTAGTTTATTTAATTTTTGGTGTTTTGAACTTGAAATTTGACCAATTTTTTGGACAATGTACATTTTATTCAATTTATTACACTTTAGCATTTTCTAAAGTGTATCTTCTATATTAGGATTTTTTCGCAAACATTTTTTCAAACAATTTAGTGCGTTGTAATTTCAATCTTTAATTTTACATTTGAATTTCCAGTTGTTCATAATCAGAGCAACATGAGGGAGTTCCTACATTTCAACTACACGGTGCTTCTCAGAATGCAGTCAGAATGCAGTCAGAATGAAAATCGGAACAATAACTGCTAAAACAGAAGGTGAATTTTTGCAATTTTTACTTCAAAGCTATTGTACTTTGACTTTTGCTTTTTATATTTTTATATATCAATTTTTGGATAATTTTATTCTGGCCTCTATGCTTTATTTCGAATATTTAATTAATCATAAATTTGAAAATGATATTTCTAAAGTAAATATTCTGTTTCCTTATTACTCAATTTCTTTTATTGTAGATCGCTGATGGAAGTCTTCTTCTTCATTTGTGGATTATCATTGGAAGCAGCAGGGTTGAGGGTGAAATCTCAAAATCAAAATATGTAAATTTTAATTTTAATCCGTTAGAGATGCATCTTTTTTCGAACAGTAAAATTTCCTTTATCTTATTTAAAGTGTTGTGTTCTTTGTGTTGTTTCTTGTAATGATGCGAGTTTCAAGAAACGTGGTATGCATGTATGTAAGATAATGAGTAACTTGAACAAATGCATACGTTACATCTCTACCACATCACTGTTACTTTACTTAATTTACTAATCTTAACAGGGGAATATTTATATAATTATTTCTAACAAAAAACGTGTTATGGGTTGGGTAGCATTTCCCTGTAGCTTGGTGTATTAGGCAGCCATTACCTTCCCTTGACTCTTACCGTTATAATTACTTGTCCATTTATTCTAATCGGGTTATAATTGTAACTATTTCTTTTTGTATTTGTGACTCTTAATTCTAAATACCTACAAAATGGCTGATTTTCTTGACATGGTTTCATCTTTATTTTTAGTAGCATATTACGTACTTGTCCTTTCTGTTTAAGGAAGAGTGCACCCATGCACTGCATCTCATTGATTTTCTTATGAGATGATGCCATAGTCGGCATGAGCCACCAATTTCCCCAATTTTTTTATCGAGTGTTTTGAATAGCATCACTTGGAAGTGGTTGTTGTCGCTGATCAAGTTTGTGACTTCAGCAGGCGGTAGTTGGCTATACACGAAGTGACTTCGAAGAGCCTAACATACTTGGTATGGAGCCCGAAAGGGGTGGCCAACGGCGACCCGGCATGTTGGGGAAGCTTACTTGTTCACCGACCTCGATACTTCTAAGTTTTGCTATTGCACTCGTTTTTTCTCTACAATTTGGTATAGTGGGTGGGACAGTATCGAATTAGGTCTTCTTTATGTGCCTACTTCTTGTAATCATTATTACAAAGCACAGAACTTACAAGTTTGCTTAGGAGATTATGCCATAGTCGGCATGAGCCACCAATTTCCCCAATTGTTTTTCGAGAGTTTTGAATAGTATCACTTGAAAGTGGTTGTTGTCGCTGATCAAGTTTGCGACTCCAGCAGGCGGTAGTTGGCTATACACAAAGTGACTTCGAAGAGCCTAACATACTTGGTATGGAGCCCGAAAGGGGTGGCCATCGGCGACCCGGCATGTTGGGGAAGCTTACTTGTTCAACGACCTTGATACTTCTAAGTTTTGCTATTGCACTCGTTTTTTCTCGCCCTACATTCTTTTCTTTGGTCATAATTTCCAAATGCAAAGTTTCCAGCTTTTTTTTTATGACCAAATGCCGTCACTGGCACCACTTCTTCGAACCCAAGTTTTATTCGCAGCACTGCTATTTGTTTCTTCTTTATTTATAGATAGCATATTAGTTGTCGTATTTGTCCTCTCAAGTTCAAAGATTACACGCACAGCATCTCGTTATTTTTCTAATGAGATTATGCCATTATCGGCATGAGCCCCACCAATTTCCCCAAGTTTTTTTTTTTCGAGAGTTTTGAATAGTATGACTTGGAAGTGGTTGTTGTCGCTGATCAAGTTTGTGACTCCTGCAGGCGGTAGTTGGCTATACACTAAGTGACTTCGAAGAGCCTAACAGACTTGGTATGGGGCCCGAAAGGGGTGGCCAGCGGCGACCCGGCATGTTGGAGAAGCTTACTTGTTCACCGACCTCGATACTTCTAAATTTTGCTATTGCACTCGTTTTTTCTCTCTACGATTTGGTATAGTGGGTGGGACAGTATCGCATTAGGTCTTCTTTATGTGCCTACTTCCTGTAATCATTATTACTAGGCACAAAGCTTATAAGTTTGCTTATGAGATTATGCCACGACCGGCATAAGCTCCTCCATTTCAACTTTCGCCCTGAGTTTGAACGGCATCACTTGTTGGTGGTCGTTGTCGCTGGTCGACAAGCGAGGGACTCCAGCTGACAGCAGTGAGCCATCACATTTTGCAATCCTTTGGGAGCGCAGTGACCCCGGAGAGCCCAATACGTGGTATGGGGCCCATTACGACCACTGCCTGTTCATTATCGACGTCAGAGACACCTTCTCTGTTCTCTGATGGGGCATGTCGACTAGTTGGGCGGCGGACGGCAACTGGCGTGTTGGGAAACTTTCTTGGTCCATCGACCTCGATACCAATAAGTTTTGCCGTTGCACTTGTTTTTTCTCTCCCTATATTATTTTCTGTGTTTATAATCTCAGTCACCACAAGGTTAAAACTCCTTTTTTTCAACCAAGCGCCCATTACTGGCACGATCCTTCTTCGCACCCAAATTTTGCTGATAGGGTTGCTACTAGCTATTTCGTCTTTTTATATTTTGTATATTATATATGTTATATAAGCCCCCCCCCCCAAGTTTCAAGTTGCGACATTTTCATTTCTTATGTACTAACTAACACCTTCATATGAAAGTTAACTGTTATGCTAGTAGCATTGCCCCTAAACTTAACTTTGGCGGGGAGGATTTTCCAAAAATAATTGGGAAACTAGTGAAAATCAACAACATGTTGTAGAGAGTAACTTATTTTTTATCTTTTTGGGTGCTTAATATATCTGTGTACTGTTCTTTCTTTCTTTTTGGGAGTGTTTACATGGAATCGAATGATTGGGACGCATATAATATGTAACAATGTAAAAGGTATAAGGAAATTCCGAGTAAACTAAATTGTACAAATTTTTTAAAGCAATTACAAAGCTTTTAGTGGGAAATATATTTAGGTAAAGGGTAGGAAGAAAAAGACGTTCTCAAACTACCACTGGAGGAAGCAAACAAATCGCCATCTCCATACAGAAGAAGATGCAGCTGTTTTTAGGATTACGAATAGAAAAAATATTGTATACTCATTTTTGTATTGTAAAGGTCTCCTAAAGGTAAAGTTCCTTGATATTTTTTGTTTTAATTTTATATAATCAATCAATAATGTGTAGTTTCAAAATGACATGAATTATATTAACAACTGCATCGGCTGTAGTATGAACAGCTGCATATTACAAAGCCAGATTTATTGTTGTAAATACAATCCACGCCCTTTTGAATCTCGTTGCTCATCTCGAAATTAGCTCATGTTAAGGGACTTATCTTAGACCTATTTTTTAACATGTCTTGTGCATATCATCCTGTCGTAATTGTGCTAAAAAATAAAGAATTGTGAATTTATTTTTATATTAGAACTTTAGTAAGGTTAGGTTAAATTGCTGAAAAGTTAGGTTAGAGTTGCGTTCAGATAGGTTATGTTACTGCCAAGGGTCTATTAAGGCAACAGAGCTCCCCTGTCTTTGTAGGGCACATGCCTTGTATATGGTGTGGCTTTGGGACGGTTCGTTTTTTGTCCACAGTAGGTTGGCAACACATTGGTAATGTTGCCGCAAATTCTACCCTTAAAAATGAGGAAAACTAACCTAAAAGTTTTTATATTCAGTTTTTACCTTATTCTGTTTTTAAATTTTGGATATAATCATAAATTATTGATTAAATTAAGGTGTGACAATTTATTCGAGGGTGTGCCAAGAAAGTATTTAGAGAAAGTGAAAATAGGTTAGAATAGAAACATAATTAGAAAATTGTTCTCCACTCTTTTTCTTTTTAGCATATTGAATGATGAAGAAGCAGAATAAGACAGACACCAAAAATAAATAAGAAAAAGTGGACCGTTTGGTTTTCGTATCGCTTCTTTTGGATCTGTTGGCTTTTACGATGATTCTGCCGCTATATTGACATCATTATTAGAACACTACCGACAACAGCGTGACTCTCACATAAAATATACTACTTTTATGAACTTGTTGGGTACCCGAGTACTAATACAGTTCAATCCTTTTTGGTGGTTTCCTGAGTTCGATGTTTATAGTTTCCTGCAGTTTATTGCATTGCTAGTTGTTGGAGGGATATCCGATGTCTTGGATAGAAAAGCAGTTATGATAACTTGTCTTGTAAGCTTTTAACTATCAAAAGAATATAGAATGAAGTTTGTAAATTTACCTTTTCAGAGAGAAGTACTTAATTCATCGTATATTAAATATTAACATCATTAAAGCACGGAAGTGAAAAGGCACTTCAACTGTGAAAATCGTAATCATCAACTTTAGTAGATTTTGAAGAAGCAAAAAAGGCGCTACATATCCGATGGATCTTGTGTCCTTTGAAGATGTGAAAAAGAGCGACTTAAAACAACATTCCTTATCGTAGGTAGCTCTATCTTTCTTGCCCGATTAACTTTTGATTAATAATTCACCGTTACACTTTTTAAATTACTTTTGTTTGTCCATAATTTTGAGTTTACATAGCTTTTTACATGTGCGAGAGACTTTCCACCTTCTTTCATTTATACTTACCTGATTTCCTTTTGTTAGTATAATTCTAATAGCTCATTCACTGATGCATTTTTTAAATTTCATGTTGATATTGGAGCAAGAAATGGCAAGGCACCTCAATTGTGAAGACGCAGAATCATCATTCAGCCTTGTAGCGGAGAACTTCCCATCTTTTGAAGATGTGAAAAAGTGAAACTTTTCGTATTAATTTTGATTATTGTATTTACGTATGTATTACTAAAATGTTAATTACAAATTGTAATAAAAATATAACAAATAAAATATTTGCAACAATCAGCTTGTTTTAATTATCAACTTTGTCATTTATCACAAAATTACTAAAGTACATCTGTTGCCCAGCCGTCAAAAATTTGTTTTAATGTTTCTAATCTATACAGTCAAAATTATTCAAAATTAATATCCCTGTATTGCTGCAATCCTGTTACCTAATAATCAAAATTTGAAACTGTATACTTCAAAATATTTTTGACAATCCTCTACATCGTTTCTGGACTCCTGGTAGCAAGTAGTTAGAATTTGACTTCAAAATTAAAATTTTTGCTTATTGATGATCTCTTCGCACTTATGTGACCCTAATAGCGAATGGTTAGAATTTCAAATTTTCAGATTCAATAAATACTCGTGACATTAACCTTTTCCCATTTCTGTGATCCTGATAGTAAATGGAGAAACTTCAAGCTCAATTTAAAATCAATTCAGACAATATTGGTATCAGGATCACAGAAGTGCAAATAGGTAGCAACTAGTAAAAATTCAAACTCGAAAACCCCAACTTTATAATCAAATTCCAGACAATTGCTATCAGGAATACAGAAGGACAATAAGGTGTTGCAATAATTAATTTTCTAAATAATTATCTCAACTTTTGCTATCAAAATTTACCAAGTTGGTATCAGGATTGCATAGGAGGAAAAAGGTGTTGCATCAAAATTATTTAAGGAAAAATGTAAATTTCCTGAAACAATATGCTAACCAAGTACTACCAGGAGCACAGAATAAATAAGGTGCTGTTAGGTATTTGTGGAGTTGAAAATTTCAAATTTTTGAGCAATACCTACCAGGATCGCAGCAGAAAAAGGAGAATGTTGCCAATATTTTTGAATCTGAATCATTTAAATTTTCAATTAAAATTTTAAGTTGTTAACGACTTTTTTAATGTACAATGATACAGAATAAAGACACCACAGTTAAATGCACATTTATTGTATATTTCTGTATAATGCAACATACAAGCATATTAACAAGGGCACATTTAAATACACAGGGTGTCATTTAAGTGTCACCCCACTTTTATTTCGTAAACTATTGGAAGAATCAAATTTTTAAAGCTAACATATGTACAAAGCTTACTACTAAAAACACACTCTTGTACTCTGTTAATTTCCTTATTGTTTTAAATTAGTGATTACAGACTCTACTTTTAGAAATTCTTTTTTGGACGAGTTTTGGGTCCTAGAAAGAGCCATTTGTATGTTGTAGTTGCACCTTTGCAAACTTGTAGGCACATCCTTGTCTGTTAGCAGGCGCTGTTTAGCTGTGTGCTGTTGGAGTTCCACTAATACTCTACTCAAGCCTTTATTGTGCTCTTTTCAACAACTTTCCATTATCCCTATAAAATAACAATATATAATTATTTAAAATATTGATTATTTACAAAATACGAATTAAAGACCAGATAGTAACACGGCAAGTATAAAAGATAAAACATTGCATTAAAATTTATGATAGATAATACCTACTTGTATAGTGTCATTAACCATGTTTGGCAGGGGTATGCGGTGTCCACAACCAAATGGTATTTTCCATAGAAGTATTTCTGTGCCCCAAATAGTTCCACACTTTTATGCAAGAAGGAGTATCTCAGCTCCTAAAATGAAGTATTGATATTATCCTTCGTGTAATTTAGTAATTTATTGCTCTTACCCTTACATTATGAGCAGACTCAGGAAATCCTACAAATGTTCCGTGTACTGTCGGACCAGGGGCTTGCAACTCCCGGTGGAGGTTCCTGCATTTGTTTTGAGTTTTGGGGCTGTGGGCAACTTCGTCAAGACCTGGGGTAGCCGCTGCTCCTTTTTGGATAGAGCTAACGTGCTTCCATGGGAGCTGGTGTATGTAAATGCTGTTTTACCTCGGAGCTCTCAAAGGAGCTACGTGCTGATTGACTCAGGGAGGAACCTAGTGGAAACAATTTACCTTGGACCGAAGCTGGTGTTTGAATGATCCAAATGTAAGATTCTAGGAGGAGCCTTTGAGGATGGTTCCCAAGGCCGGAAGCTATAATGCTTGATCTGGGGGATTTGTTGGCAACTATGGCATTTACATAAAAAAGTTATTTAGATTTTTCGTTGGGAATTAAATGTTCTTTCCATTAAGATAAAAAAAATATGTGGCATTCCATTTGAGACAAGTATTATTTTATGAATCATTTTTTTATGGAACCCCTGTATAAGGTTTTCATATATCAGTTTATAAGAGCCACAACAACTGTACAGTCGGCGCCTATGGCCTCTGCTCTATCGACTTATGCTTATGTCTCTTTCTACGTACAATAAAAATAAGATTTTAGTACATTTTGTGAAACAAAAACAACAATCACATTCTTGTTAGTTAATAATTTATTATACACTAAATAGTAAATAGTTTTGTAATACTCATAATTTAGTAACAATTAATAATTTTATTAAAAATATAAATTTCTACAAAATGTTAAAACACTAGCATTTATATACAACAATTTAATAATATTCGTGTTTTGTTAAAAATTTCAAATTGCCATTTTACTCTTACTATATTAAAAATATGAATGTCTGCTCCATTATTCTCATTTGAAAAAATTCAAAATTGGAATACTTATATCTTGAAATAATTTAAAGTTAAAAAATGATTATAAAGGGATAGAGGAAATTTAAACATTCCACTTCCACTCACTAAAGGCAGACATCCATAAACAAAGCACCATTAAATTATTTTACAAATTAAAACATTAGTTTTAATATCAAATGTTTATGTTTTCACTAAGATTCTAACATATGCAATACTAAACATACAAATTTATATTAATTATGAAATTAATGATTGTGCTACACAATTCTCGTAATCTTAGCAGTAAGATTGAACAAAACAAAAATAACAAATATGTTTGCAAAAATTAAGAGTTGCATTAACTAACACTACATCTAACCTAAATGTGTGATTAAATAACATTCCAATTTAAGTAGATTAATTTTAAGATTTTATTTTCTAATAAGGCAATACGACTTTTACTTTTGCATTTATTATATTCGAGTAAATATATGTTTATTAGCTATTTATATGTAAAAAACTGGAAGACAGAATAAACTTTTAAATAGTAATAATCATGAAGAAAAATATCAAAGTAAAATTCCGTCAAATAATTTATCATTCTTAAAATTATTCCTTTTTAATAACAAGACGGGTTTAATTAAATAACTTACATTCCTATATTATGGCAGTGTAAAGCTCTAATAACTAGGTTTAGATAATTCAGTACAAAGCTGTTACTTGCAACAGTTTGTACTTACAATACAAGGTGTGCATTCTCGCATACATAATCTTAATATGTTTAAAATGATCGGCTACAAATTGATATATAGATAACTATACTTAAAAATACTACTGTAACATAACAAAGCAAAATAAAAATTATAAGCAATATACAATTTTGTTAAGAGACCTTGGTGATACAATAACAATCTTTTTATTCAGAATTTTCTTTCAAAATGCGCAAAAATACACAAGATGTTCAATTTTAAGCAAATCTATTTTATGGAATATCTCAAAAAGAAGACGTTCAATTGTTTTTTTGGATACAGCAGCGTAATCAGCGCACAAAACTGCAATACTTTAGTAATTTAACCGACTTCGTAGCTCCAATAATAATGAATTTAGCAATGGCGTTCCAATAACTTCAAACACCCTGTATATTGTTTCTTTGTTATTCCTTATCTAAATGACAATTCATTTATTTAAACATTTGACAAAAAATGGTTGATCATCGCTTCCAGCTAAACTGCAATAACCATTTTCGGTACTACATAAGGCATTGTTGCCGTTAATTGAAACTCCCACAATTTCATTTCTACCACAATCCTGTTCCACCTGGTTGGAGATATTTTTCTCTAAGCGAACGCTTTACATTGGCTATTATATTAAAATAATGTCATAAACATGCGTCTTCCATACTATATTAAACAAAAACATATGTATATTAAACTAATTACTACCTAAGAGATAGCAGTGGGCAAAGATCTGTCTTCTAGTAGTGGGGGCTCGTTATTGCATACAGTTAAGACACCGAATTTAGCATATAGATTTAATTAAAGTAGTTTAAAATGTACCTATCCAACAATCTTCTTAATTAATTGTTTTTGTTTACTTAATCAATAATTGTGAAAATAAAGGTAATAATATATATTTTGAATCAACCTGTATAGATTCTACGTTTACGCTTACTTAAATAAATGAAACAGTTATTACTTAATTTGTGCTTCATTTGTTATCTAAGGCACTACCAGGTTAAATTGCACTTATCTATTGTATATAAGTGACATGTTCCCAAATCTTTCAGGAAGCTGTGAAATACGTAAGTAATACTTAAAGAATTAAATAAAAAAAATTAGAAAGCTTTTTACAGTACAACATGTTAAGTTGGTACCATCTTCTTAGGTGTAGCCTCATGCTGGCGTCTCAACCTCCTACGGAACTCGATAGGCAGCTTCTCATAACATTTCTTGCATGCCGGTTTCAAATCAAACTCATAGAATTTTGTTTTCTGATTCATTTTCGTATCGCATATGGAACAAGCAAAATGGTGAACGCACCAAGCTTTGTTCAATGCAGTGAACACTACAAAAAAATAATATAATTATATAAGAAACGATAAGCTAGAGAAAAATATCATACCATCCCCAGCGATGACTTGATTGCACACAAAGCAAAGGTTACCAAATAGCTGATGGTAGTGAGTTTCACAGTAAGCCAAGCCTTTCTTTTCATAGTGGCGATGGCCAAAGAAGGGTTTTTCGCATTTGGCACAAACAAAATGCTGTAAAACAAATATTCTGGTAAAATATAATATAATGATTGAGTTATTTAAATATACCCAATAAAACCAAACCTACCCTACTCTATTCTACCCTATCCCACTCTCTTGTATATTATCTTATACTCCCCACCTCTAGCTCTACCCTACAGTACCCCCATATATTCGGTTCCTAACCACACTCTGTGCTGTCCTAGTCCTATCCTCTCCACCTCTATTCTACCTAACCCCACTCTGTCCTGTCATAATCTCCCCTCCTCTATTCTACTCCTACCTCACTAGGTTCTGTTCTATCCAATCCTCCCTTCCTTTATTCAACTCCTACCCTACTCTATCCAACCCTACCTCACTCTGTTGTATCATATCCTATAATACTCTCTATATTCTGCACCGGTAACCTAACCTACCCCACTCTGTCATGTCATCTCCTCCCTTCCACTCACATTCTATCTTAACCCTACTCTATCTTGTTCTATCCTCCGAACTTCTACTCTATCTAACCTCACTCTGCTCTGATCTATCCTCCCCTCTCTGCTCTACTCCTACCCTGCCCCTTTCCGTCCTATCATATGCTCCCCTCCTCTGCTCTACTCATACCATACCACTCTCTGTGCTTTCCACCCCTCCACTCCCCACCCACTCTTATTTTATTCTACTCTACTCTATGCTACCCCGACCCAACAAAACTCAACCGACCTCACCTAAACTTAAATCTACTGTTTTATTATAGACCACGATAATAAAGCTTTCTGATAATCTTACCTCAACATGCCAATGTTTTCCAAGAGCAGTAACAACTCGTTCTTCAATAGGTCTACGACAAGCACCACAAATTGGAATACCCATTTTGTCATGACAACGAAGACAATACAACTCATTCATATCATTGTTGGCAAATCCAGGTCTACTGCGAACCTCCCTGGCACTACTATCCAACTCGACACCACAAGCCGTGCAGTTGAAATGATATGGGTGATAAACTTCACCCCTGAATTTCAATGGCTGATCATCAATCAATCCACTATAAAAAAATTTAATTTACAATCACAACAAAAATAAACAAAACAATTACTTACTGGCACTTGTGGCAGACATATTTGCCCAAACCAACAGCCTTAACTTTGGCATTGCATTCGTGGCACAAAGCCCGGCCAGCATTGCGAATAAATCCTGAATCGGCCAGTTCACCAGTGCACATTTCGCACCGGAAACAATCAGGATGCCAATTTGAGTTCATTGCTTTTATGACCCTACCAATGACAAACTCGCCGCATTTTCCACAACAAGGTGCAAAGAGTACTTGGAAGTCATGCTCGCAGTACTTACGGTTTTCAAATTCATAAAATACGCCCTCTTTGAATGGTCTGAAGCACTGAGCACAACTAAAATTAAAATTTTAGTTTTTGGAAGAAATAATTAAAAAATATACTTACACAAAGCATTGTTGATGCCACAATTCTCCTGTTGAGTTGACAATCTTCTCGTGTGGTTCAAAACCTTCCCCGCAACGAGAACAGCTCATACTATCTAACGACATTCCTCCTCCTGTTAAGCTAAAGAAACGAATCGTACTTAAAAAAATTATGTACATGCAAACACTATTTTGTGTATTACAAAAACAACAAACAAATGCAAGCTTAAGCAGTTTAATTTCGTGTTGCACAGACTAGAACACTCACATACGAGCTCTAGCAGCTGGATTTCTTTCAATCAAATATCTAGGAATAACATCAGGGTTTAGTTGTGACATATTGTTGAAAGATTCTTGCGATTCAGTAGTGGCTTGCGAATATTGACTCAAATCATCATAATCACTATCAGTATTGGCATCTGTAAGACGCTCTCTTGATTCGGCTCTCCTCTGAAAGAGCCTGCTTTGTCCCACAGGTTGCAAAGGTGGCACACCCGGGGAATGATCTTGTGTCAAATTAAAACTTCTATACATTTTAATTTTTTTAGTATGTAAAAAAAAAGTTTTAAACTAGGAACTAATTTAGAATTTTTAGAAAATAACTGTGGAAGGTGTGACGAAAGTTTGTTCGTAAATAAAACATGTAATTTAGGGAAAACTGGTTATCACATCGAAGATTAGAGTTATCTTAAATCTAATATTTGATTAGTGATGTTCGTTGAAGTTGTTTAAGAGGTAACGGATTTTTCATTTGCTGTTCAGCAAACAATATTAACAGAATAAAAATTAAGGTAACAGATATTTAGTAATTATGTTCAATTGAGCTGAAATCAATGAAGAGGTGTCTGATAAAGTTTCTGAACCAATAAAACGTACTTTCAACTAAATCACAGTGTTGGTCTACACATTGGCCGTGTACCACTGTATGGAGGTTAGTGTATGGAGTGACTTCACATTACAGTTCATTAGGATTCTAGTCCTGTAGCAATTTTTAACCGGTTCTTTAAAAAAACAGTTTTTGAACCATCAGTCTGAAGATGTAGAAAAATGTTGTAGAAATACTCTTGTGGCCAAGTTGCAAGCACCCAAAAAATCTAGAAGAGATTCTTCGCTTACCCTTTACTACAATTTTGATACTATGAATGTAAAATAGTTTTAAAATGTCTTTTTGTGTTTAAACAAGTAGATAGTTTGAAGATCTTATTTTATTTGTGTACCAATTTATTTCTAAAATGAACATGCTGAATGTGCCCCACTATGCCGCTGAACGTGCTCCACTTTGTGGCTGAATACGCCCTACTATGCGGCTGAATGTACCCCAGTAGTGGAACACTTACAGCTTTTTTCATGGTCATTTATAAAATAAATTTTTGAAATTGTGGTGTAAGATATTTTAAACATGGATACGCACATTCAAAGATGAAAGAAACCGTAAATGTCCTCATCTCCCCTACTATCTTAAAGAATGGTTTCTTTTACAATATATATTTAGTAGAATACAAAATACCATTTCTAAGCCAAGTTACATAGGTACTTCTTCAATCTTTACCAAGTTGAGTCTTCTACGGTAATGCATTTCATAATCAACGTTATAAATTGCAGTGACAACATTTACATTGCCCAAATTTCACGCGAAAGCTTCAAATTATCACCCCCATAAGGTTTCATGCTGTTATCGCAACCATTACCACTACCTTATCAGGCCTGATATCATACCTAAATATAAGCAACACAATTTCTTATCTTCGTTATCAAAGAGGATTCTTGTTATTACAAGCACCAGGTGCAAAAGCTGATATACATGCTTACCTAGGCATAGGAGTTGGCGACATGTTTGGAGTTGCCCTCAAAAATAAACCAGAAGTAGCAGCAAAATTTGCACAAGAAACTGATGAACTGTAAAGAAAGCAAATCTTGCAGGCTCTATATTTACAGCCGAAAATGCGGGTCTTAAAATGACCTAATTTTAAATGCAAATGCACATATGCTATTTAAATCGTATTAAAATGCAGCAACTTACCAAAAATGGGATTATTAATTAAAATTAATTTTACACACCCATTTCTTGTGGTCACTTAACCCCACCAAAATTACAAATAAATGTCAACTCTGGGAACCAATCAAAGACGAGATTACCTTTTACAGCAGGATCAGGTAAAGGAGGGATTTTTGAAATTCAAAATTTCAGAATTTTAAAAGTATACGTAAAGTAACTGTTATTTGTAGATAAATTAACTACTTTTTAAATTTTAATTATTATACACAAATAAATATTAAAAATTATCGTAACAAATACATACATAAAAACTTCTAATATAATTTTTAGAATAAGTTCTGAAATTATGGGGCACTAAAAGTACTATGTATTTGGAGCTTATCGAGTATCAGTCAGGAATCAGGACAGAATATTGACTTAAGAATACACTGACTTAATTCTGTCTTGACTGATGCCTGATACCTATAAGCTCCAAATACATATACATATTTACTACTGTTTGATGTTATCTAAACCTTCTTCTTATCTATTACCGTTAAATTACATACAATAACATTACCGTTCATACTTATGAAGATAGCGATAAAAGTGTTTAAACAGATATTTTACTGGTTTAATAATTTAAGCTTTACTAGTTTATTAAATCCTACCATTTCTTAGATAAGATTACCTAGTACGAATTATTAACTCTTTAGCCAGAGACGTGGGGTCTTGCAGACCCCAAAATTTTTTTAAGAGCGATGTCTTTTGGTTAGTACCACTTACTGTCGCAAATCTCTATAATATATCATTCAGACATTTATGCGACAGTTTGTGTTAATATTAGCATCTGGTGTGCAAAAACCTTGTAAATATTCAAAAATATCCATGAAGGACACTTTTCTGTCAGCAATACTAATTTTGATTCTTTAAATTTTAAGTAACAAATTATACAAACTTATCTTATCTTTCGTTTTCTTTTTCGAAGTGAACCATTTTAAATTTACAGCGCCATCTATTGTGGATGGCGACCCCGGATACATGCGTGTAGGGAACGAAATTTGCAGGCTGTCTGTAGACGTTAGTGTCATTATGTGTCTTTAGCTGGCACCCCTGTTTGTGTCATATGATTTTATAATCAGGTGGTGAAGGTGTAGGCAGTGGCACTTCAATAAATCATCAAAAGATGTTAAACATTCTGTTATATATTGCAACTTTTGTTGTATGTGGTAAGTGAAAAAAGAACAAAATTAATTTTTAGTTATTAACCCTAATAATTTTCACGATTTTCCACGGAATTTAAATTTAAACTCCCAACTTTATAACAGACACTGCCCCATTTATTAAGTTGTTGTAACTTAAAACACGAAATTGATGCTTTTTATAGCCTATGGAAATGGAGAATTAACAATCTTACATCGTCCAAGCAGTATATTATTCAAAGGACATGAACGTCTTGACGAAAGCGACCTCACAGAGGTTTATTCGGCTGCTATGGGCTTTTCTATTGAACATGTAAGTTTCACATAAAAATTTGCGCTTTGAAATACACATAGAAAACATTACAGAGCTCATCATGGCCTGGCATGTACTTAAAAGACCCATTCCATTTAGCCGAAGCTGTGGTAACACTTGCAGTTGATGGTGTAACCGACTTAGGTGCCGGAAAGGGCCATCACTATCCTTTAGAAACTGATGTGGATGATGGAGAAATTTTTTATGCCATGCAGAAGAGAATCGAAGAACGAAATCCAAGTGGAAGTAGTAAAATTGTTGATATTAATTTGTCAGATGGTTTAGATGCAGTAAGTTTTAAATTATGCTTGTGTGTATTTATAAAATTAATGTTTTTATTTTTAAGATCAGCGACTATGAGTTCCTACATGGAATTAAACACATTAAAAAGCCCAAGGGCAAGTATTTGTACCTGAAACCTAATGTAGAGGAAGACCTCATCTTTCTTCAAGAAATTAATCTTTTGAATGCTATTATTGACAAGGTAAATTGTAAATTAATAGTTTAATTGATGTAAATTTTCAGCCAAATTATATTTTGTATTGTAGATCGAAGCTGGAGCAATACAGAAAGATTTTGAGCCTGACTATTACAGGTTGAGGGTTCTCGGTTTGCATGCAGTATCCGATTTGCACGGTGAAAATTCCACAGCTACAAAGGAAGCAAAGCAGTTGCTAATTGAAGCGATTAATCGCTTAAATGAGGCTTTCAATAAGGCATACAGTGGTAGCGTATTGGTTAATGTTGTTTGCAGTGATGCCAGTCACACAAGACTTAGGCGCAGCGTGCCACAGCCCGATGCAAAAGCAGCCAAAGCGGAGGTTTGTATTTTTAAATATATTAATAAATAAAATAATAATTATTGAAATTTGCAGCCTAGTATCAACTTGGCTAAAACTTACAATGCCAATTATCCAGTTATATTTAATATAATTCTATGGTTTGGAGTTGTAATGGTATTTGCTTTATTGGCTATTTCACTTGCAATTGGTAACATGGACCCTGGACGTGATTCTATTATTTATCGCATGACTAGCACTCGTATGAAGAAAGATAATTAAATCCTACTTGTATATGTTTACAAATAGGAAACCATTGGTTGGTTTCCGTTACATGATTTTACATTACAGATTACAGAGAAGTTTATGCGTATGTTACCGCTTAGTATTTAAAATGTGGGCTCTACTAATCTGGTAATATAAAATCAATAATATCGTATTTACAGATTACATGCGCAACCGCATTGTTCATAACAATTGTTTTTCATTTGCTTTGTTGTCACCACCTAATAGATGTAAATAATTATCACATTAGAAAAATTTACACTTACATTCGGGTATTGGTGTGAACGTTTTGTTGGTTTATGTATTTACTTAGGTAAAAATATTGATTTATTTCCGTTTTGTAGATAGTTGTTATGTAATATAGTGTTATTATTCAATATTTTTGTTTTTCACAGGTTCAATACACATTTGTTCATAATAATGTAAGTTGATTTTAGGTTTTTAACACCGTAATTGCATTTTAATAGATGCAGGTTTGTAAATATATAGTGTATTGTTTATTAAACGTGCAAATTAATGTGTCCAACATTAAATAATTGTGAAAGTTAGTTGTATCTTTTAAAGGTATAAGTAGATGTAATAAGTCATTATTTATAGAGCTTTTCAGTCTTCTTTCAACATTCCTTTATATTAAAACAATTAAGTTTTTCTGTAGGACTGATATCCTCATATCGAAAATAAACATCTAATTGTTCATTTAGCATTTTGTTTACTAATTTAGAAGCACTTTTTTTATAAATTTGTTTGAACTTGGCAAAGCTTACAGTAAGTTGCTGTTTTATAGTTTTAAGAAAATTAGGAAACTAAAAATAACAAAAAATGATACAGAGTGGAGTAAAGCTTATCTGCAGAGTAAACATCAGGATACACTGCACAAGCTTGTATGTTTGTGTTGTAAAAGCGTGGTAGAGCTGTGTGCAAGACATCAATTCCACCGTCGGAAAGCAAAACAACATTGAACTAAGACCAAGAACTATACAGGCTGTTCGAAATTATTGGGGCATTGCTAACTTCGTTATTATTGGAGCTATGAAGTTGGTTAAATTACTAAAGTATTGTGATTTTTTGCACTGTTTACGATGTTGTATTAAAAAACAACTGAACATCGCCTTTTTGAGATATTCAGTTATAACATCACAAGACTATCTTAGTATATTCGAAAATTAGTTTCACGACTTTAAGAACAAAACCCCAAACAGAACGCGAGGGGTTTTTACAAAGCAACACCAGTTTTGTTCGAAAAGGAGGGAAAGTATTTGAATATGCTAAGATGCTAGATCATATCATTTCCTACAAATAAAACCCAGAATTAAAAAAATATTGTATATTATTATAGATGTAAAATGTGTGTAAAAGTATTATAGATATTATTGCATTTATTTTATTGCAACAAGTTTCTGTGATGTTGACATTGTCCAATGGATTGTCCAGACGTAAATTCGAAACTATCTTTGTGTGTCAGTTTCTTGTTATTTGTAGGTATGGTTTGATTGAATGAGATGTAGTGATTTTGATAATTTCTTCTTTCTGGATTTAATGGAAAAGTGAAAATACGAAAACGAAATGACCAAAATGAGAATATAAGGAAAACACGTATAGCACGTATTTTCGAGATATACGCTCGTAATTGGCGCAAATTTTGAAAATAGGATTGGATGGAATAATGGAAATGATATAATCCATAAAATAGTTTGCTTAAAACTGAACATCCTGTATATGTTTGCATATTCTAAAAGAAAATTTAATTTTGAATAAAAAAGTTCTAAGGCAATAGTAACCTAAAGTGGATAATAAAAAAATTACCGGCCTGGTCGACTGCCCTGGCTCAGGATTTTCCGTGCTTTTCCTGGGCCGAAAACTGAATACTGGGGCAATAATTTCTGCAGAAATCCTACTTCGTCCAAATTCCTTGTTCTAAATCATCCTTACCATTAAAAATGTTTTTATGAATAAGACGTATACGTGACGTTCAATTGTTTACTTGATTACAGCATCGTAATCAGCCCAAAAAACTGTAATACTTTGCTACATTAACCGACTTCGTAGCTCCAATAACAACAAAGTTAGCAATGGTGCCCCGATAATTGCGAATACCCATACATTGCTAAGAGGTTGTGTGTGCCTCCATAGAAAGCTTTAGATTACAGTATAGTATGTTGTCAATAGACGTGACATGATTTACTGCATTTTAATGTTTGAACCAGCAGCTTGCATACTCACTAGGTGGTCTACAAAATAATGAGAAACTCAAATGCAGTGGGCAACGAGGGAAGTGTGGTCGCTTACAGCAGCGCATTATTCTTCTTTAATTAGCAAATTATTTTTTAAATTCACCATTATTGGACGCAAATATAGAAAACCAAGATCAGGTTATGAAGATTTATTGTTCCTGAAGCAATACCAACTGTTTACTTTTAATCTTGCCTCTGAAAATGACATGTCGAAATAAGGATAAAATAAAAAACCTGCTGTAGTTAAGAATTGTTTTATATACAATAAATTAAAATGAACTTCAACGAAGTAGAGCTAGAACTTATTAAAAAAGTGTTAATTCCTTTTTATTTTTATAAGTTTTTAGGGTCTTCAAAAAAATATGGTATGATACACGTGCGAAATGAGTGTTTTAGGAACTTGGGTTATAGTCTAACTCGGTTAAGCCTCGTTAGACAATCTTCAACCCACGTGCCTAGAAACACTCATTTTAGGCACTTGTTATCATAAATATCTATTAGAGTTTGAAAATAAAATGCCTATTTTCATTGAATTATTTACTTACGAGTTAGAGATTTAAAAAAAATTACAAAATTTTAATAAACAAAATGTTATATCTACTTATACAGCTCAATCTAATCTATATATTGAGGTTGGGTGTAATTGAATTTTTTAAATTAAACATTTAAATGTAATTTCAAGTTTATTAATAAGAAAATTACCATGAAATCACTATTTTACACCTTTATTAATTAAACGATAAGTTTTGTGAAGAATCTGCAGCAAGAAGTTCGTGGCATACTTGTATTCGGTATAGTTTTATGAACAATTTGTCAATATTAAACGATGACTAAAAATAGTGTTGAAGTAATAATATGTTTAATATTTCTTGTAACAACAGGAATACTTTTGATAATTAATAAATTTGTATCAATATCAATAGATATGTGCAAAAACTCTAAACCGGAATTTGGCTGGATAATCCACGGATTACAAAATGTTTTGGAGTATTTCACTGTGTTCTTGCCAGGATACATTATCTACAAATACATCCATAAGACAAATTATTTAGATCAAACCAACACTAACTGCTTGAGCTCTGTATTACAAAAGTGCTTCGGTGAAGATGAATTAATAGAACATATCAGTAAAACTAAACCAAATATCCGACTTCCACGAACGGTTTTACAAAGTACATTATTACTATTATTTTACTTTGTTGGACTTCAAATTTCCTACCTGACATGGGGAGTATTACAAGAAAAAATCATGACGCAAAATTACACAAACATACAAGGGAATATTGAACATTTTACAGACTCGCAATTTCTAGTATTTGTAAACATAATTTTAGCATTCATTATGTCCGGCATTGTAATTTTATGCACAAAACAACCAAAGCACAAATCTCCTTTATATAAATACGTGTTTTGCTCTTTTTCTAATATTCTTAGCGCATGGTGTCAATATGAAGCTTTAAAATATGTTCCGTTTCCTTATCAAGTTTTGGCAAAATCTGCTAAAATAATTCCTGTGTTAATAATGGGTCGAATAATATCCAAAATAAAACAAGAATTTTATGAATATGTTGTAGTGGTAATATTTTCCTGTGGAATGTTATTTTTTGTGCTAGATGTAGAAGATGATGGGAAAAGTTCTGCTGCAACATTTTCAGGTATAATACTTCTGTGTTCGTATCTTGTATTTAATAGTTTTACTTCTAATTGGCAAGGATCTTTGTTCAAGAGTTATGGAATGAGTCCTGTACAAATGATGTGCTTTGTAAATATGTTTTCTTTTACTTTCACTGCAGTTTCTTTATTACAGCACGGGGGATTTGTTTCATCTGTTAATTTTATGTTAAAATTTCCATCTTTTATGATTGATTGTCTTTTACTATCTTTATGTTCTGCAGCAGGACAGTTATTTATTTTTGGAACTATTGCAACATTTGGTCCTCTGGTTTTTGCAATTATTACAACAATAAGACACGGATTATCTGTTTTGCTTAGTTGCATGATTTATGGACATCACATTCATGCGATGGGAATTTGTGGTGTTATTGTAATATTTTTTAGTGTTTTCTTACGTATTTATTGTGTGTATAAAACTAAAATTAGTCATCAACATTCACATGGTGCTAAAATATAATAAATTGTTGTAATTTTAACTTAACAACTTAATAATGAATTAATTACTTGATTTAATTATACTAATGCTGTTTGTATTGTATTGTATATTTATATTGTATATTTATAATAAAACCAGCTTTGTTGTTTATTATGTGATCTACAGATGGATAAAATAAAGTATTGTTTACCTTTTATGGAAATAAGTCATTTGCTTTACCATATATTGAAAAAGTAAAATAATATTAGCGAAGCAATGCAGACATTTAATACCTACATCGGCTACTACCCACAAAGGGCTCTCAAACAAGTTGTGGCTGATCCCGATCGGACAACTACTTTTTGACTAAATGGGCCTTAAAGTAGAGATTCCCAAAAACTTCTAGCGGCCGCCATTTTAAAGGTAGAAAGTTTGGTAAAAAAAGTTTTCGATTTGCCTTAAGCTCTCCTCTCAGATCCCGTGCTCAAATTTCTTAAACTTAGCTTTGGAAAAAAAACGCTACAAAAAAACATGTTTAACTTCCGTTTCTGGTTTTGGATTTTTTTAAACTACAATTTTCGATATACCTCTTAATTTAAAATTTCATCAAAAGAGGCGTCACCCACCCACAGACTGACATTGGTTAAAAACCACTTTTTTAAGTTTCTCGAGCCCCAAAACGTGTATTTCCGTTAAAATCTAGATTTCGAACATTTTCATCAATACTTCTCTAAACCGAGGGTAAGGAAAAGTACAAATTAAAGTTCTTATCTTAATGGATCTATTTACCTATATTTTTTTATAACTATAACTCGATAGAGCTATACAAATCAATTTATTTAGCTTTTAAATTAATTATATTGTAAATGTGTAAAAGACAAGTCACGCAGAAAAAACATCAGATATTACAAGTACCATCTAATTCTAGCAATGATCCTCTAAGTTAAGTTAAAGTAATACCATAGAATTAACGTTGAGTACTCTTAGCAATTTGTTCCTTCAGAACTAATATACTGGTACGTTGTTCAGGTGGCAGCATAGCAATTTGCTCATCTGATAATTGTAGAACTTGCATGATTAGAGCCGCCTAAAAATACAAAATTATAAAAGAATCCTCGAAGTGATAAAAAGTAATTTTAAAGACCTTCTCCTGGTCAGAAGCACCAGCATTTCCAATATTTGGTGACATCCCAGCACTTATACGTTGGGCTGATGGAATAACTGGCGGTACAGGAGCTGGTGGGGGTCTCACACCTGGTCCGACCAATGGATTTGGAATAATAGGTGCTGCTGAAACATTAACAATTATTTATAGTAACATTTACTTTACTCAATTCTGTATTTAACAAATACCAATGCCCTTTTGTCGCGGATCTTGAAGCCTAGCTTGACGAGGATCGGTAGTGAATCCAACAGCACCACTGCGAGGGTCTCTGACGAAACTGTAAAATGACAAAAGTTAATAAAATAAAAATATAAATGTTTTAAAAAAATAAAACAAAAGAAATGCATGCAGTATTTATATTAACGAAGAATAACTTCTACTACCTTGGAAATCAATGCTATACTGTTGAGAGAAAAGTTACGATTTGAACGGCTATCAGTAATTAATGAAGGCTCTGTAGATATAAAAATGTTTGGGTACTATGATCTTTTTATAATGTTTAAAAAGTGTCCTCCATCCCCCCCCTACTTCCTAAGTTATTGAGAATATAAAATTGTTTTTTTATTAAAAGTTGTTTGTTACGTAATGACCTACTTTATAACCCCCTTCATGCCTTTAAAACTTTAAACCTGAAGCCAATTTCTAGCCATCTTGCATAATATTATACAACATATAATAAATACAATCTGCAACTGCAACCATGCACTACTATTACTACTACTAAAAAAATTAGTAAAAACCAAAAAGTTCAAGGACCATACTTCAGATTAGAATTGAAATATTAATATTACCTGTCAGTTTTCAAATCCAGTTTAGGTACACTACAAAGGGTCATAAAATTATATACACGGAATATTACGAAAAATCTTTTTTATTTTAAATGATATACTTACTTTTCCGCAACAGGTGGAGGTAGTGGGTTAGGCAATGGAACAGGTAATGTACGCATATCTTGATCACCACCCATACGAGTTCCTAAACGTGGATCTCCAGGGCCTCGCAGGTCTAAAGAGCGCAAATCAACATCCTGACCTATAATCAGAACAATTGAAATTAGAAAACCAACCTAAATTTAAAATTTATAGTACAAACCAGTGAAAACGGGTGGTTGAGAAGGGATTGGATGTATAAGCGGCGGTGGTATAATTGGTGGAAAATCAGGTCTGACCAAAGGTGGCTGTACTGGTAACGGTGTAAAATTATTATTAATCGGTATTGGCCCATGAATTGGTTTATCATTCGGTATCAACAGTGGTGGTACTGAAGTTTCTGGATGAAGCATGCTCTGAAAATTGTTAATTTTTATTTTTAATTATTTCCTTGGTCATTTTTACTTTCCCATACTTCTACTGAAGTATGGAAAGTTATGATTTCAAATTTTTAAAAATTTTGACTTTAATACCCTATTACTTAAAAAAAATATCTAATCCAAACAAATTGTCACATTTAATAGCCCTTCATAAGTGTAATCAAGTGATGTAAAAATATTTGTGGAAAAATGAAAATGGTAATATTGCAACTGCTCAAAATTTTAGACATTTCCCAAAAATTGTTCCTCAAAAATTGCCCACGCCATTTTTTTAAAACTTTCCGAGCCTATAGAGCTTGCAATGAACTATAAATTTGTTTTTTTACTAATCTCACAAATTTTACTCTGATGGCTTCCAGGAATTTTTTAAAAATTTGAAATTTATAATTTATTTATTCAAAAATGCAAACGCCAATCGTTATAAAATTTCAAAACTTCAATAGACCATTTGACGTAGTTTTTATTAGGATAAAAAATAATTTTAAACCATTTTAAAAATTAAGAAAAATAGATACTTTTTAATATCAACAATGTTTTCAGGAAGTTACGTGATTTTGACTATGCCCATTAATTAGCTTTAATAAGAAAATATATTTTTCATTCTTTGCATAGTTTTGATAAACCATTTCTGATCCCAAGTCATGGGCGCATTATCTAGCTAGTACCTTTATGTAACTAACCTAGCCAAACCAACGCCTTGGGGTTGAAGTAGGTGGCTTGTATCAGGCACAGATGACTAGATGTGAATTTCAATCACTTATTGGCACGAGACGTAAAAAGCATCAGAAAGTACCAGCGATCTGTTTTGTCTATTTTTTACTTACCGAAGCAGTTTGAGGATCAACAATTCTCATAACAACTTGCGCCTGTAGTAGAGCATATGCCAGTTGTGGATTTTGTAATAGCATATTTCTTGCTTCTGTTGGATTATTCTGCAAAATTCCTCAATTAATTCAAATAACAAAATTACTGTTGCGCTTTTACTTGAATACACAACTTCATTTGCTTCATAAGTTCAAACATCTGCTCTGGAGGCAAAGAAGCAACAGCTTTACTAATAGCTTCAGGTGCTTTTTCAGCCTGAATTGGTTCTCCATATGGATTTTCCACCGGTGGTTGATTAAGCAAGTTTTGCATCTCCATACGTGACTTTTCTGTACAAGCATTGTCCACTCTCAAGTTGCGACCACCTATTTCGTAACCATTCAAGTTACGCATGGCACTAAGTGCCGTTTCTTGGTCCCTATATTCGCAGAAACCATATCCTTTCGGTTTTCCAGTTTCCCGATCGAATACAAGTCTGATATTTGAGCAAAGTTAATATTTAACCTCACACGTAAAATCTACTTACTTAAAAGACAAAACTTGGCCGACTTCTCCAAAAATATCTTTAAGCTTTTCTTCTGTGGCTTCATAAGGGATATTTCCCACTAAAGTAGAAAAAATACATATAAAAGGCAAAATTGAGGTTAGACAATGTTATCAAAAACTTACCGAACACCGATCGCATGGATTTATCCATGATATTTGCGTCTAAACTGTCCATTGTTGTATATTGCAAGTGTTTTCTTTTTATAGATAATTAATTTCTATAGAAATTGTTGTTATTGTGATAAAAATCGAAAACCACGACAACAAATAAAATAATAATGCATTGACTTCGTCTTTATAATCACGACTTGACACCCCAAATCCTTTGAAATGTTGGCAACACGAAGACGAACACCACTTTAATTCATACGCCTCTGGCGATCTAGTGGCAAACTAAAGTGCAACCGTAAGCAAGTGTAAATAAAACAATTCTTAACTTCCTTCAACAGGTTTTTTATTTTACTATATTTTATTTTTTATTATACCCATTTCCACATGTTGACATGTCGTTTTCAGAGGCAAGATTAAAAGTAAACAGTTGGTGTTGCTATAGGAACAATAAATCTTCATAACTTGATCTTGGTTTTCTATATCTGCATCCAGATGACTTGGTTTCTCATTCCAAAACGTCCAACAGAGGTGAATTTAAGAGATCAATTTACTCATTCATTAAAGGTACAGATTTTAAATGTTTGTGAATTTTTAAATGCCTCGAGTATATATAACTTATGTTTATCATCCACAAAACTTTTAAAATCTGTACCTTTATGTAATTTATTCTCATTTGTGTTGTTCACATTTAAATAATTTACAAAAGACGATTTGCTCTTGAGTTTTCAGAAGTTAGGCCGGTATCACAGAACGGTGGATTGAGCATTTGTTTTAAATGTTAAAGTAAAAACTAGGACAGAACGCTTGAAATGAACGCGGATTTTATGCTGTGTAGTGTGTTTTATGTTCTGCGTGTGCTATAACGCGTGCAATCGGCATAAATGAATATCCGGCAGGCATTTCACATAACCTCAATAATTTAAAAGTCAAAACATTTTTAAACTAATAAATTAAAAATGTATCATGCAATAAAACAGTTAGAAGAAAGAAATGTAGCAAATGAAATTGATACATTGTTATGGAGCGATAGAATGGACTTGGTAGCTTTCTCCAATGTTAAAGGTTAGATTTGTTAACTATTTTAATCCGCTACTTTACAGTTTTTTTATAACTTAAGGTGAAGTAGCACTACATCGTTTGTCATGGGCTCGAGCTTGGAGTTTAGGACCACCCAAGGAAGGCATGTTTGTTAAGGGCATAGCGTGGCGACCAGACGGAAAGGTATTGGCAATAGCTTATAGTTCAGGTAATAAATAATTATAAATTAATGTAATTTTAATATTTTTACATACGTGTGCTCAAATTACAGGGGAAGTTCTTTTAGTAAACGTTGAAAATAAAAGTACAGTGCATAAAATAGAAATAGAAGGAAATATTTCGTGTATTTTTTGGATTCGGGAAAAAGTTGAAATTAAGAGTGGTACAACAAATTTGATTAACGGTGAAGAAGAGCAAGTGGATTACATGAAAAATTTGGTAGGTTCTTATGCTCTATAATTTTTGATTTGATTTATTTCTTAATTTAAATTGTTTTAGGATAATTCATCAAAATATTTACCAGATTTGCCACCATTATCAAGTTTGGGACCTTCTTTGGCTAATGCGCAAGAAGAAAATATTAATTCTAATTTATATAACGAACAGAAAGAGTTAAATTTATTGATTATTGGAACCGAAGATGGTTATTTACATATCAGCATATTTGGACAATTTCCTTGTGCCATTTTAGATTTAAAAAATTATTTAGGCTTTAAATGTTCGGTTATAAACGCACACTTATCAGATGATCTCAGTTTAATGTATGTTACCATAAAAGACGAATCCAATATAAAAGTTGTTGTTTTAAATACAGCAGTATTTAAGACACACGGAAAAGAGTTATTTACTGTAGCATTAAAGCATGGCCATTTAAATAATTTAATTACATATTTATCAAATGTTATTGTACCAATGAAAGAAACGTGGGAAACGATTTTGCTAGAAATGGATGCAAAATTATCAAAATATGCCTCAAAACTTCCAGAAGGTATACTTTCTGCAGATTTTTTGGATTTGTTAATGTTTGGGATTACATCTGATGAAATGCAGGAATTTTTACTGCAAGATTTAACAGAAAAAGGCTTGAAAAAGTTTGGACAAGTTATTGAAATGTCTTATAACAATATTCAGAAATTATTATTAAAACATGTTACTAAGGCTGGTCAAAATATTACGTATCATCTTGCAGAATTGCGCGGAATGGCAAGACTGGAACACAGATACAAGGTATATGTTAATAATTAAAATTAATACTTAAATTTAATATTATATTATTTAGACGGTTGGTTTATCCGAAGAACTTATTACGAAAGCAATTGGTTCCAATGGAGCATTTCTAACCAAAGGCGGAGAAATGCAGCAAATCATGACTCATTTCATGATAAATTACAAAGCATTCTTTCGGTGGTTATATACAGCAATTGTTCATTTAATGGATGTTCAAGTACTACCTGACATGCCCAAAAACACCCAACAAGACATTTCCCGCATTACAGAATTTGTGTTAAATTTTGATAATATTGGTACCAAAAGTGGGGATGGTAGAACGCAATTTACCATGGAAAGATTAGGCCAATATTTAAATGATGCTCCTTTAACTATACCACCCGACACCGAGGAAAATCTCTGGGAAATTTTTTTAATGAAAAATAAATGTATTCAAGATGATCCTAGCATAATTAAACATTACAAAAACTATTCTTTGATACAACAGTTTAAACATCTTGCTGCATCCATTGAAGATATTTTTACTTTGCCAAAAAGCTTAATCTCTGAACAATTTTATGTTAAAAAAATTGTGAGTTGTTTAAATTATGATGTCGAACCTTTACGAGTTACAAAAATCAACTTTAATAACGACTGTACCTTAATAGCACTTTTAAACAAAGCACCGCCAGGGGATGGATTCTACTTCCTTGAAATTACAAACGGTGATGAAATTGATGTTAAATGTGCATATTTTTACTTCCAACAAATAGACAATTCCAGTGATATTTACCAAGTGTTGGATATAAAATTTTATTCAACCAATGCATTGTCAGTATTACTTCAAGATAACAATTCTAGTAGAGCTGCAGTTTTATATCAACTTTCAGTAGGAGCTGTTCGGGATAAACTTGTAAAAATTGATGCAACCCAAGATATTTACAAACAAGTTCTTCCGAGAATAAATGGGTTAGACTTGGGATCCGCCATGCAAAAGCATATTGAAGGAATGGTTTGTAGTCAGTTTGCAGTTTCAGGATGTAGAAGAGTCTCAATTGTTTTGTCTGAAAACCGAAAAAAGGTGCGGTTGTTTGAAATGGAAGCTGAAGAAGATGATGAAGAAGACGCTGATATGACTAACAGTGCAAGGGAAAGTGATGCAAGTATGCAGGAAGAGAGTAGTGTAGTCGAATAAACAATTTTACTAATGTTTGAATAATGAATGTGTAAATAGCCAATAATAAACACGATTTTTTAAATTGTTTTTATTCTGAATATTTTTTATGCTGCTATGTTTCCATTTAATTTTTAGGGAGCCGTTTGTCTAAATTCTTACACAAAAACCGGGGAAGCATCATCTCATCGGTCAATCAGCCTCGTACGCATTGTCTCAAAAGTATTCCGCCCATGGTTACTTTACAAAAGAAAATAAGCTTTTTTTAATATCGCTTTCAAAGACGTGTAGCTTTGTCATGGAGCGATTTAGGACAAAAGTTGTATAGACATTTTTGCGTTAGGAATCGGCTGGTGAAATTATGGCAGTAGCTTTAGAGACCGATAATAATTATGTAGAACGTAACAAAATTAAATTGGTAACATTTTATTGAAAAACAAATCTTGTTGAATGTATAAAAAAAAACTTGATTACAAATTTTGTAAACAATCGATTAATATGAATCTTTCAGCTCCTAGTGTATCCAGAAAGATCAAACATTTTACATACGAAGTACCAAGATTTCATATTCGGAGAACTGCATTTCCTGGCCGCCATAAGGAATGTAGCAAACGCCATGGCTAGGATGTACCTGAAAAATTAAATTTAATAAAAATGTTAAAAAATATTTGATTTAAAAAAATTGAAAATTTCTTACTTTTCCTACTGTGTGAGCACCATCATGCCACACTCTGCCGACATATAAAGGCTCGCCTGACTCAGTACGACCTCCTTCTACAGCACCTGGTGGAATGTTACCTCCAGAACTTGGTACCCAATCGAAACGTTGTTCACAAAGGAGCTAAAAGTTTGTTTTTATTTAAAATGCTGTGGGCATCTTAGTAAAATCCCGTAAGTTTATGAAGATTTAGAACATTTTAAATTTGAAATTTTACTGATTCGTGTAGAATTTTTTGCACAACTCGGGTTTTCTTCTGTCAATAAAAAACTATCTAAACTCTATCCAGTTAACTATGATTATAATTTTCTTAATGTTCAAAATAGAATAGGACAATTAATAATAATCGGTAGACATTAAGATAGCACTTAAACAAATAACGAATTCTTACCTGGAAACTGTCTTTGGTATGTTCACCTCCACCATAAGCTACGTATGCAACATGTCTATCAGGAATGACCTTGGCTGGGATCCAGTCGCCTTCATGGAAAGCCCTTCCCACATAAATTTGGCATCCGTCCTTATCAACACCACCATGAACAGCAGTGGGTGGCACCATGCGGTGAGCTGACCAATCGATCCAGTAATAGGCTAAAATACATAACGGTTAAAACTGTTCCAAAACAAGTTATTTTAAAAATTATTTTGAAAGTGGAAGTTTATAAAAGTTATTTGTCAGTTTTTTTCTCAGTATTTTATAAAATAAATAAACTTATCTTTTTAATTCCATAAAAATGTTAAGTGTGTATGCACATGTAATTCAATAGAATCTTATCATTTAGAGCTTAAATGTTTAAAATTCTTATCACTTAGTTTTTTTTATCATGATCGTAAAGGTACAGCTAATACAAAAATTTTACACAATAAAACTATTAGGTACATAATAAATTATAGTCACCTATTTAATTTTAATCTTAAAGCTTACCCTTATGCCCACCAGTTACAATACTGCTTCCACAGTGTGGGGGTTGTGGTGGATATATGGGAGGTTGCGAGGGACAAACCATAGGGGGTTGGGAAGGACGAGGAGGGTAATGTGAGGGAGGAGAAGGATAATGTGAGATTGGAGGGCAAGGTGGTGACGGGTAAGAGGATGGGGGGTAAGGTGAAGTGGGTGGATAAGAACCAGGAGGGTAACTTGGTGGAGGTGGAGGATAGGCTCCTGCAGGATAACCTGAACCAGGAGGTGGAGGATAATTATGAGAACCTGGGTACATTGTAGGAGGGGCAGAAGGATTTGCAAACCCTGGTTTAAAACCAAAACCGTCTAGAAATATAAGGAAGGCTGTAGCACTCAACAACTACTAAATTATTAAAATATAATCTTACCTGCCATAGCGACTTTACGTTGATGACTAGGTAAAATTGAAAGTGGTGGGAGCCTTATATATATTATTTGATTTTGCTATCTTATCTGAAATTAAAGTGTGTTGAATACTGATAGGCTGTAACAAAACGTTACTATTCCAGAATATAGTTGGAATTGAAATTTATACTAAAACCAACTTAACGGCTGTGTTTGATAAATTGAGTCATGTGGACTTTATGTACTGTTCAAACATTCATAGCTGTAAATTAAGTGATAAAATGCAACACAACACCTTTTTGGATAAACTATTTTAAAACAAAAAAATCTTTTACTGTTACACTTGAGTATTATTCATAATTTGATTAGGTACTGTAATTAAATGTTGACCATTGAGTTGTTAAATATAGTACAAAATAATAAGCGCAGAAGGTAATTATTAATCACCAATTTTTGTGTAACATATATAGGTACTCCAAGCAACTCTTCTAAGATAATATAAAATTAACTCCTTGAAGCACTTGAAAAATTCAAGATTCATTTCTATTTTTCAATACCTAGGTACTCAAAACACAATTTCAATATACACACTTGTCTTCAATTAGGTATTGAATTTATATTTTTACATTATACAGTGATCGGCAAAAAGTTCGCAACATATGGGGAAAATATTTCTTAATAGAGATTTTTAAAAACTTATTTTGGAATCGTTTTTGCATCTCAGATAACATAAAAATTAATTTAAAAATAAGTCAAGTGACTTTAGGTTTGGCGGGAAATTCAAAAAAATTAAATAAATGCGAAAACTTGCCTTATTTGTAACATTGATTTTAGTGAAATTCATTTGTTTAGGTCATAATCAAATACAAATTTTGTTTTCAACACACTTGGAGGAACAAATTTTAAAATAATCATTGTTCGTTAGGCACTGCTTGTTGCAATGGTTTATTTGTAACGGCCATTGCAGTTAATATTATTTCTGTGCCAGTATGCCTAAAAAAGCTCAATATTTTTTATTCTGACGCATACTGGCACAGAAATAATATTAAAAAGGTGCAATGGCTATTAGAAACAAACCATTGCAACAAGCAGGTACCTAATGAAAACCGATTTGTTTGAATTATTTCTTCCAACTGTCCTAAAAACAAAATTTGTATTCGATTATGACCTAAGCCAATGAATTTCATTGGAATCAATTCATTCCAAAGAAAAAACGGAGATGTGGTGATTGAACACAAAAATATTAAAATACAACGCTATTATTAATTTATTAATATTTTTGTTCTAAACATTGCAAATGGCTTTATAATTGGATTTTGCACACTTTTTTCTAATAACTTTTTTTGATATTGTTCAAATAAGGCGAGTTTTTGCAAATTTATTTAATTTTTTTGTGTAACCTGAAGTGACGTGGACTATGTCCAAGTCACTTTTGATGCAGAAGCGATCTCAAATATAAGTTTTTGAAAAATTCCAATAATAAATTTATCTCCGTTTGTTGCGAACATTTTGCCGATCACTGCATATAAATAAATTTAACGCACAAATATTGCTGTATCTTTAAACAATCACATTGTGCTGTGTGCCTCATACGCACCTCATGTGCGCCCATATCTCCTGAACTGATGGACCATTTTGGATGAGCTTCGGAACGTAGGGGTAGATCAAAACTAGCCTACAAAATAACCTTTAAAAAAAATTCGAAATCGGAAGCGGAAGTTGGGAATGAGTCTCCGGTGTATTTTTTTCGGCAATCCAATACTCTACTTCTGAAAATAAAATTTGGTAGAAGTCCTCAGAACAAATCTAACGCCTTTTTCTTGAATTACAATAGCGGCCACTACGATTTGTTGAAAATTTGGACTTTATTCCCTTATTATTATTCAAAACAGAGTTGTCAGATCGAGATCAAATTTGATATTGTACTAACTAAAGCAACTAAAAATATGCTTTAAATAAACGGTTTAAAAAACTTATATTTAACTTCTAAAGTAATTATACAAGCAAGCTTAGGCGAAGTGCTTCGTTCATTATTTTTAATTATTGGAAGATAATACTATATTATCAACATTTAGTAAATGACGTGACATCCTATGAGATTACAGAGAAGTGATTATAGATTATTGAGTGATTCAATATGTTACACATTTGGGAGTGTGTATATTGATAAAAAAATTAATGGACAATTTATTATTAAATCACTAATAGAAGTATCAAGTTTCAAAAATACTATCGGACATGATAAAAATGTTATTCTAAATCATCATACAAATATTGTGGTACACTCAACACACATCCACAAAGTTGCCAGATCTCCAACATTGTGTCAAAGTTCCAAATATTACAGGGTTTCCTCTGAGCCCCGAAAGGCTTTAGAAATTACCGGCAAAAAAATATTAACTTCTGTGTTATTTACAATAGTAAAAACATGGATAAATTATCGCCTGAACTCGCATTAAAATGTGTATTTGAAAGAGATTTTGTTTCGTATCATTCGTTTGGTACCATTTAGCACACTAAGTATACTTTTTTGAAGTAAGGGGAGATACTTTATGACATTCGGTACAAGATGGAAACAAATTTTCAAGAATGCAACCCCTCTAACGACTGCTGCGTTGTTACTGCAACATTCGGGACCACCTATTTGAGTGCCATTCCGAGAGCACGAGGTACCGCGTTGACTCGTCTTTGAAAACCCATCCAAGTACTGACCAGGCAGAGCGATGCTTAACTTTGCTGATCTCACTCGAATTCTAGCCGCGCCAACTCAGAACGTACCTACTGTCAATATTTTTTTAAACAGCGACTAAAAACTGTACTACGTTTTAGACACAAAAATATCACATACAGGGCGAGTCAACATGGTCGATATCTTGCATATTCTTACTCGCCTTTCTGAGTACGTTTTGTTTTTTAAAGTCCGTTGCGACGTTGCCAAGTTATTCCACTTTCTTCTAAAAATTTCCAGACCTCGCTAATAAAATCTGCACGAACCGTAGTTTCCAAGATTAAACAAACTTTTTCTGTTAAACTTTAGTCAAGACCATGTGCTATGTTCCAGATATTTTAAACTTGAATTTTGTTGTTGCAGAGTGCAAAATTTTTTAACTCTAATTATCAATCCATTTTTTAAACACCCTGTATATTTTTAGATTGTTGGATAGAGATCTCTGCGCTTTATAAATTTTGTTAAATAATAGATAAATAATTTTGATGTTTAATCACTAAATGCCTGTGAAATATAATGATTATTATTATTTAGACGTACTGGCACAGAAATAATATTAAAAAACTGCAATGGCTATCTAAAAAACCATGTACCCAACAAGTAACGATTTTTTTAAAACTGGTTCTTCCAAGTGTGCTAAAAACAAAATTTGTGTTCGATTATGACCTAAATAAATGAATATCTCTGGAATCAATTAATTCCAAAGACAAAATTAGTATTTTGGTGATTTAACACAAAAACATAAAAAAAACGCTTTTTTCAATTAATAATATTTTTGTTCCAAACTTTGCACATGGCATTAAAATTAAATTTTGAACACTTTTTTCTAATAACTTTTTTCCTCAAATACGGCGATTTTTCTCCAATTTATCTAATTTTTTGAATTTCCCGCTAAACCCGAAGTCACGTGACCTAAATCAATCTACATCAATTATTAGGTTCTCTGAGATGCAGAAGCGCCCCAAAATGTTTGTGGAAAATTTTAATAATAAAATTTTTTCCCATATGCTGCAAATATTTTGCCGGTCACTGTATATATTTATTTTTTTTTAATACATTTCTCTCCTGCCGGAGGCCGATAATATAAAAAAAATTTCCGGCATTGGCGATTTGGAAATCTGGCAACACTGCACATCTAGCAAGCAATGATTAATTATATAAAGTTTGAAAAAATAAATAAAACTACAACTTTGTACTGTTTGTTATACAGAAATATTAATTGCTCTGGCTTGGTATTTTTAACTCCACTAAATACACATTTTAAAACAAACAACACTTTAAAGGATGCCCACATAATCTACCTTTATTAATTTATTTTTTGCTTGTTATGAATAGATTTATTATACAGGGTGTATTAAAACATGCGGCTAATAATTACACCACGCAATTCTACGTAGAAAAACAAGCAAAAAACTCGAATACAATTTTAGTGTTAACTCTTTGATTAAGGAGTTATTAATGCTCAAACTTTGAAATTTTTTTCGACTATGGTTGAGAAATAGATTTAAATAGTATCAACAACACATAATTCAACAATTAAAATAAGTAATCAAATATAAATTATAACATTTTGGTAATTAGTTTACTTATAATTTAATATTTAAGAATGCAAAATCTTCGCGATTTATAGTTTTGGAAGACGTTGCAACTATGCATTATAAGCTGGGTTTATTTTTAAAATGTAATAATAAAAAACACATACTTGATTTAATTGCAGAATCACAAACATATACGATCAAGGGTAACTAAATGCATGTCTCTTAGCTTTAAATTGTACAGCGTTGCCAAATTAAAAAACCTTTAAGTGCTTATAATTTAAAGACCAAATTGGTGTTAAAGTTTTTTGCTTGTTTTTCAACGTAGAATTGCGTGCGGTAATTATTAGCCGCACGTTTTAATACACCCTGTATATCATCTGTACTAAAAGCGAAAGCTTCATATATTAACAATAATAATTAGAGATACAAAAATTACAATGATTAAAACTTAAAATTTAATACAGCCAATATGTTTATTTTCTCGCTCCTAATTGGGAAATAAGTCCATTTATTTTCTCAAGTAAATGTGAATGTGTAGCGCATTTACTCTGTACATAGAGAAGGCCTTGTATGTCTTTTTGCTCAAATGCTATTTGAGCAGCTTCTTCTAATTGCCTATAAACAGTAAATTAATAAATAAAACAAAATTTCAAAGTTCCAATATAGAATTTAACATTTAGGCCAACTTAAATATTGACTCAATAAATATTTGAAAGGAAAGCACTTTATGAGACCTATGACTGATAGAGCTCAGACTTATTGGAAATGATTAGATAACACACAAAATGTTATATAAGAAAATATTTAGAAACCAAACACATCTTTTATTTGAAACTGTCTGAAGTTACATTTTACGATTGTGTGCTTTAAATTTCTTTCTAATTTTACAACTTCAAAGCTTTTTTTACATAAGATTTTAATATTATTATTCATGTATTAGGCAAAAAATATTCATAAAAACAATTAAAAAATTGATTTTAAAAACACTCAAGATTTAAGTACCGATATAATGCAATTTTTTGTGATAAAAATGACACAAATAACAGCACTTTAGATAAAAAGGTAGATTTACTTACTCTGCTTTAACATAATATTTAACAATGATATCCTCGCTTACTCGTGGCAAATATTTAATTGCCTCAGCACGGTTTTTCTTTTGCAAGCACACGTCTACAAAGTGGGCGTAGCCAATGGGAGATTTCTTGGCTTTTGAGAATTTTTCCAATTCTGCCCAATCACCTAATTCTGCCAAACTTTGTATCCTTAACCACCAATATCTAAACACAATTGCAATAAAACGTAATCCAATAAAGGTTAAAATGCAAAAAATAAATAACCTTCGATCAGGAATCTTAAAGTTGCTTCTCATTTTCTCAGCTTCCTTTATATCCGACAACTCAAGTAATCTCTTGCATGTGTCATGTACAGATTTTCCAACAAAACTTTCCTTATGTTTGTCTTCCAATGTTCTTTGGTATTTTAATAATTTAATTGCTTCATCACACATGGAAGCACATAAATCATTGCGAGCTTTCTTGTACGCTTCTAGAGCTGTAGTTAACGAAGCATCTCTTGTATGGGTTTTCTACAATAAATATGGACCGCTTTACATATTAGCTATGAGGGAAAATTTTATGAAAATGTACAAACACAGAAATTAATTTTTTTTGTGAAAATCTGCCCCACGCACGCATCCAGATTTGTATTATCGCCGCCTTTAAGCAACTTATATTTCTGCCCCCCTCCCCTATGGAATGTTGTTTTACTGTATACAAATAATTTGTATACATGAAAAATTGATTTTTGCACATTGCAAATTATTTGTATAATGTCGCAATTTAACAAACTATTTAATTATTAATATACTATACAAAACGAATTTATTGGCACAAACATGTTATTTATCCACGACAAAAACAAATCAATTTTTGACCTTAAAAACTAAATTATTGACGCTAAAAATTAATTTATTGGCGTCAGAAAATGCTGCCATCTAACAGTACAGCTGGCGTAGTAGCGAAGTCTCACTAAATTAGTTGCCCATATTTGATTTAGCACAAGAGTGTGTGAGTTTATGCCAGAGTCAGTAGATAAAAGAGAGCAGCGCATTCGTTTGAAGCGACAAATGCCGACTACGCCGCCAGGCCAGTAGCTGTCTTATGTGTTTGCATAGTACTCAGTAATCATTTAGTTTGTTAGATGATTATAAAGCCATGTTGTTGCGTGCTAAGCGGTCTAAAAAAGGTACGCGATTGTTTCTACTGCCTACCTACCCACACAATATAAAAATTAGTGCCCATCACTGATTATTTTATTTTTTAACAATTTACTTCATCTTTAAAGAAGCAGAAATTAAGTTTTTATTCTTTCTTTTTTCAAGTTGTTGGGTTCCTAAATACCTTTTAAATGAGGTACGGCTTGACCCACCTTCGTATTTGAAAATCGCGAGAAATCCCCCTAGCCCCTCCCAAAACTACCCTTTCCAGAGCCCCAAACAATTTATAAATAATTTTACTGACTACCTCGTGTGTGTTTTATATTACAAATTTTTTATCTCTTCCATGTAGGTTTAATAATTTAGCTGTAAAAGATAGTGCGTGGGTGGTCTGTTACATCCTGTACATTATCATTGTTGTCCCATAGGACGTTAACGTCAAAGTATAAATAGAACTGACTTTTTATTTCGTGCATTTTGAATGTACTGTTTGATAATAAAAAATAAATAAACAAAAGAATTTCTTACTTTTTCATCTAAGCTTTCCATTACAAAACCTTGCGCTTGTGAATTAAAATCATCTTCTTGAATAAATATTTCATTTAAAGCTTGAGAATTATGCTCTCGACAATATTTTATGTATAAAGCCTGTGCTACAGGGAAATTTCGTATGGTCATCTGAAAAAAATGTTAAAAATATTTTACAATTATGTGTTACAACATTGTAAAAGTCACTCAGTTGTTATTCATCTGAACCTGTTTTGTTAGAATATTTTTTCTCTGCATACTTAGGAAAATTTTGTTAACATCATTATATACACTGAGTCTATAAAGTAACCCCCCCCCCCCATCTAACTTTTTAACGACTTGATATTTTACCACAGAATTTGGTGTGCTGTAATAGGAAATTAAATACTATTTTCAGCTTATATTTAAATTTTGTATCATCGAAAATGGCGGCTGGGCGCCATTTTGTATTTTTTTTAAATGGAAAGGGGGGTCGACTGACACCTCCTTGGTAAGGTCTTTTAGTTCTTCGCCTGATCCTAGAGTTTCAAAGAAAAATATTCAGCCATAACAAAATGAAACTATTTTAAAAAACTAAGAATTAAAGCAAAAAGAAATTAAATTAAGTGTTTGAAATGTTCACCATTCACTTCTTGGCACATAAAAAGTTGGTTATGAAATTCCTGCCTTACATTTTCATAAGTCTCTAGAGTGATATTTCTGCAAACTTGTGTAATGCCTTGCTCCAGTTCTTCAATTGTTTCTGGACGGGTTCTGTACATTTCGATTTCAGATATTCCCATTGAAAAAAATTTAAGGAAGTTAAAATTGGGGAGCGAGCCGGCTATTCTACAGGCCCCCGCCTACCAATCCATCTTCCAAGAAAATGTCCGTTGAGAAAGTCAGAAACAGGCCTATAATAATGAGGCGGCGCACCGTCTTGTAGGAACATAACGTTTTCAATATTATTTTCAGCCACCTGAGATATTTCTGGGAAAATTTTGTCCTGCAAATGAAAAAGTGGACTACTGGATAAAAAAATCAAAACAATTTTGAACTGAGTGAGTCCATTTGTTTACAATCCGCCATTTTGTTATGGCTGAATATTTTTCTTTGAAACTCTATGATCAGACGCAGAACTAAAAGACCTTTCAAATGAGGTGTCACTCGACCCTCTTTGTAATTCAAAATTAAATTCAAGTCGTCATTTTGAATGATACAAAATTTAATTATTGGCTAAAAAATAGTATTTCATTTCCCATTACAGCACACCAAATGTTGTGGTAAAATATCAAGTCGTTCAAAAGTTAGTTAGGGGGTCTACTTTATAGACAGACGATATAGAATTTTATTACTTAAAAGTTATGGGGCTGGGGAGTTTTTAGATGGCGGACCCTTTACAATAAAAACAATTATGTATTGCCTATACTCACTTTAAAATCTGCAAGAGGCATATTATCTCTTAATCGCAAGATTACCATATAAACCAAGTCAGTATCACCACTTTCAATAGCTTTAAGGAGAGCCGGTTTATTCTCATCTAATTTCAGCAACAATTGAACTTGTTCACTGGCTTTACATTCGTGGTCCAAGAGCTTGAAATTAATACCATTAACACCATAGCTGCATTCAGTGCATTCTGTGTGTTGGTTTATCTCTTTTATGTTCACTTTTCAATGAACACACGAGAAAGTGAAAAGAATTCACAGAGCGCTCTGAACACTTGAACCGAATGCAGCATAAATAAAATTAAATTACCTTTATTGCCAATTGTTTTCGACCACACTGAGCTGCTGTGGTGGCAATGTCACTGTATGATATTCCATTTGTATAGCCAAATTTGTTTGCTATTTCTCTTGCTACTGTTTCTTCATCTAAATGTGGCTGACTCACCTATAAATGTACATGGTGTCTCATTTTTGATGTTGTTATATGGGTAACTTCGTTAATACAAAGCCATAAAGTAAAAACTTATATATTCTTTGAGGCTTATGTAAATAAATCTTACCTTATACTTAGCCCAATGCACTAAAATGCGACTACTGCCATCTTTATCAGGCATTTTGAGATATTTAGCTATACAAATAGCTAGATAATATTGTCGTCTTGTTACCAATCTATCAAGTAGCGATTTATGGCCAGCATATTGTAATCTGGAAGTTTAATGGTTAAGGATATAACAACCAAGTTCGCAGCACTGAAAAATTTAAAAAGTTGACAATTTATAGTCTTTACAGAGTATAAATATAATCAACAAAGAAACAACTATCACCAAATTATAAAATTAATTTTAGAATTTAAGGAAAAAAATTTCAAAAACAAAATTTTCAGTCAAAATATTCAAAAATTTCAAATAAATTTAAAAATTTAAGTGTTCAAAATTTTCAAAACATTTTTTCAATTTTTCGAATTTCAAGTATTTCTCAATGTTCAAGATTTTCAATATTGTCAAAACCTTTTTTCAGTTTACAAAATTTTAAAGAAGTCAATATTTTTAAATTTTTCACAAATGTTCTAAATATCCATAAAATTGTCAGAAACGTACAAAATTTTAAAAGGTCTCGCAAACCAAGTACAAAACTCAGAAATGTACACTCTACAGACACCCCACATGCAAAAAATTATGGAATGCAATATAACTTCACTGGCATGATCTATTCCCGTAATTCCAACAAAAAAATTATCTTGAAACTGTCTGTAGTAAATGGTGGATTCTGTAAATTCGGCACCATATTTTTCTAAGCGGCTTTATAGCGTGGCGCGGGCGGTTCAGTTTTTTCATGCAAATGGAATCAAACATTTAAACAATACCCAAAGGATACTCTGTAAAAGTAAGTGGAATGCCTATCCTCCTGTCTCGAACTGAGTTTAGAACTCTTAACAAACGACACATTTTTACATACTCATCAGAATCAATATTCGCCACGAAACATTTTCCAAACTGTGCTGCCTGAAACATAAATAATAAATGTGAAAAACGTTTTAATACTGAAAGATGCAGACCAGACTTACTCTAATTAACATTTTTTGTATATCTGGATCAAATTCATATCCAGCCGCTTCTATACATTGTTCTACTGCTTTAGTTAAATCGTTTTTTACCAAACATATATACTCATCAGCTCGATGACTTCGTTTCTGCAATCAACAGAGTCACTAAAGACATTGAAAGCAAAAACAAATAATGGTTGCGTTCAATGTGTGCAACGGCTGTTACTTCAGCTCAATAGTCCTGTACGTATGTAGCTGCTGGTGCGTTACTGAATGGATTTGTGATGATTCTACTAGGATGTTGCAGTACCGGTTGCATTAATAGATTATGCTGCATAATTTTGACAACAGCTGCTGCCAGCACAAATAAAAAACTGCACGTCAGTCAGTAAAATTTGTCTACGGTTAGCTGCCAGTAGATGCATACATTGAATGCAACCATATATTAATCTATTGTTTTACCTGAAACTGTTTAGATGCTTCTAAAAGAAAACTGCCTGGGTCTGTACTATTAATTCTAAATATTTTCTGCACAACATCCGGCACTTTCTGAATAAGCTCATGTTGAAATGTTGATAATACACGTATTCCATCAATTTCAGGAACTAAATGTATAGAGCTATCATAAGGATAAGAAACTTTTTTTCCGTGCCGACCTACCACTAGTAGGGTGGTTTCACTTTCCCAAAACGCTACTACTGCTTCTGTCCCACACCTAAAAAACACGTTCAATAAGAGTGTATACAATTTTTTAACTATAGTTGAAAGTATTGAAAATAACAGTGACAATAGGTTTCTGAAAAACAAATAGAAAACAATGTTGTTTTTATATTTGCCTAAACAAAGTAGGTAATAAGCAGGCTTAGGATAATTATGCATTTGCATATTTGCATATGCAAATGCATATTTTTAACATTTTACACAATAAATGCATATTTTGACCATTTCTAACTAATATTGCATATTTATAGAAAATTTGTTTTCAGTTTGCATAAAATGGCAATTTTCAATTTTTTAGCTACTTTCAAAGCAGGCAGCGTAAAACTTATACTTGTTTTACATCTAAAACCCCTTGAAAACATTTAAAAACAATTCAAAGATTCTTAGAATGACTAAGTAAGAGAGGCTTACAGATTACATCACTTTCTAATAATTTGCAAGCCAGGTAAAAATATCTTTTGGGGAACCTAGCCTTTGTTAAATTAAATACCTACCTCAAACTACTTAAGGAAAAAGTATGTTCTGGGAAATATCTAACAACCCTTTTTTTATATTCATCGAACCGTTAACATTGAAATATTAAAACAGTAAAGTGAAAGTGTTAAAATTTAAAATGGGAAAAGAAAAAAGGTCTTTAAGTGTAGTTATGAACCAGTTTGTGCGTGATTTTCCAGACTTTTCCACTGATGGTGCTGTGCTATTTTGCAAATGTTGTGAAATTACAATATCGGCTACAAAGAAATTTCAAATTACTCAGCATATGCAAACAGGAAAACATCTTAGCAATAAAAATAGAAAAACTGCTAATAAACAGCAGCAATTATTGATAAGTGCAATGCCAAAGCCAGGGCCAAAACATTCCGAATTTAATTATGATTTGTGTAAAGCCTTTATATCTGCCGATATACCTATGGCCAAGTTACAAATCCCAACACTTACCGAATTTTTCGAGAAGTACATGAAAAGAGATATACTGCTACATTAAACCAAATGCGGGCGAAGGTGAAAGACTCAAAATATTTGGGTTTCACTTGATGAGACAACCGATGTGGAAAACAGAGCCGTTTCAAATTCTGTGTTTGGCGTTTTGGGGTTAAACGAGGAAAAAAATAAATCGTATTTACTGACGATGAAAGTGTTGGACCATACAAACCATTCCACAATTGCGGCGTTTTTTAACGGTTCGTTAAGTCTTTTGTGGTCCTCAGGAAATCTTTATGAACAGGTGCTAGTGGTATGTACGGATGCAGCCCCATATATGTGCAAAGCTATGACCGGCCTGAAAGTTTTGTACCCCAAAATGATACATGTTACCTGTATGGCTCATGGATTGCAGAGTTGCAGAATTAGTTCGCTCCCTTTATCCTGACGTGAATGCTTTAATATCCACTGTGAAAAAAGTATTTTTGAAAGCACCCAGCCGTCAGCAAAAATTTAGAGAATTTTACAACAATCTACCACTTCTTTCTGTACCCGTAATCACAAGATGGGGAACATGGATCGAAACTGCCAAATACTACGCTGAAAACTTTGAAACTATACAAACCGTTGTGAATGAATTTGATAGCAAGGAAGCTGAAAGCATTAAAGATGCGCAATGCATTCTAAAGAAGAAAGGAGTCCGCGAGGAATTAATTTTTATTGCAAGCAAATTTATTTGCATTTCATCTGCTATTTGCAAATTACAAGGAAGAGGAACTCCTATAAAAACAAACATCGAAACAGTAGAAGAAGTAGTTCGTGCTTTGAGTGTGCTAAAGAAAAAGGATTTCATCGTAAAGTTAAAATCAGTGCTTTCAAAAAACAGTGGCTATCGCCAGCTCAAAAATATTAGTGACGTGTTAGAAGATAAGGCAACAATTGATGACAGTCTTGTTAATTTAAAACTTGCAGATATAATTAAGTTAGAATTTGCTCCTATGGTTTCGTGCGATGTCGAAAGAGTGTTTTCTGAATACAAAAATATACTTGCAGATAACAGGCGTAAATTTACCTTTGAACATTTATTGCACCATGTAATTATTAAATGTAATAGTAGCATTTAAATTCTGATTCCTGTTTTTATCTTAACATTAATTAATTAGGTACTACTGTTATTCTTATTTTTATTCTACTATTAATTTAATTAAATATATAGGTAATTGTGACAATTTATTTCTTTTTATAAATGTATGTGTTTGCATGTTAGTTAATAAAAATTATTTTTTGCATCTATCTGACTCTTACTTTTTGTTTTTACTATAACGACAATAATTTTTTAAGTGCATATTTTCGCTATTTTACGTGCATATTTGCATGCATATTTTCCAACTTTTAAGTGCATATTTATCCTAAGCCTGGTAATAAGTTTGCACGTGATACGTTACAGGTATGAGTGACGTCAGCGACCAGGTTGCGCTGTGAACACTCCATAATTTTAACGTTTAAAGCAGGAATAAAAAGATGACCCTTCTTGGTTATACATTCAGTGGTTACAATTACATCATCTTTGTTCATAGATCGCTTTTGCCAAAAGCAGCTGTCGAAAAATATAAAATTCCATGTTCGTTATTCGTAATACTATAAATTTATTTGGATTCAAAAAAAAATGTTATTTCGTTTCGCGCAAAAAAATGTAAAACTAAACATAGATTATATTACATTTTATGACGGCCCAACAATTTTATTAAGTTTTATAACAATATTACCAATTTTTTGATTTTTTAGAATATCATGACTGTTGGGACCCTGTAATGATTGCAAACTTACCAAACCAATTGTTTAGGTCTACGTATCAAATTTGTGTCTATTTCACAGTATTTGGTTCTTAGATCGGCTGATCCAAGCCACAAATAACCAGCATCAGTCAACAAAGCCACATGCCTAGCATTTATCGATACAGCCATTTCCAATATAGATGTATAATTGTGTCTTATATCTGGTTCAAGCTAAAATTTGCCGCAATAAATTTATTGCTGTGAAAGTATCATTAAAATAATAACCATTGTAGTGGTATGATGTTCGTCTTGCTTAAGTCGGTACAACTCTTTCTCCCTAGCTATTAATACCTCTGTTCCTCGTTCTTCTGAGATTACAACCCAAGCAGTGGGATGAAGACTAGATCCTTCAAATTAAAGACAAAAATATATTTGCTAATTCAACAAACTAATTTGAGTAATTCCATAAAAAAATAATTTAAAAATACTTACTTGGTAAATCAGATAACTGTCTTTTTTTGGGTTCAAAAAGATTATTAAAAACAAAGATCTTGTAATTAGAAGTCATAACAGCAATGCCGGTGAAATTCTGAGGGTTTGTAAAAATTTTTGCATCAACTATTTTGGTATCCTGTGCTTCTTGACAGAGCGTAAAAGCTTGCAAGAAGTTTCCAAATAAATCGTGTAGTACAACCTGCCCATCATCTTGAACGCATATGAATTTTTCATCGATAGACCAACCCATTTTAATTATGGGTCTACGATTCCACTACGACACAAAATAAATCTTATATTGTATATGGAAACAACCTCAAATTTTATATTTAACTTCCTTACCTTAATTGAAGCTATCTGTTTTCCTGAGCCAGAGAAAATAGCAATAACAGGTTGCCCGGTGCCTCGAACCTTAACGATTTTGTGTTCATCTCGTCTGACAGCAATTGGACCGCCGTATGGGGCTGCATCAGCAATCACTTTATCCATGTTTACATCTTGATGCCATCCCATTGCATATATTTCAAATTTTCTGAAGCAAAATGAATTTTTAGAAATTTAAGGTTATATTGATGTTTGCAGTCTTACCTAAAATACAAGTCTCTTCCTAGCAGAAACCAATCTGCTGTTAACATTGCAGCCGACATTTTAAATAAGTAATTTTATTTAAATTTCAGTTAAAAAACAAAACAGCTTAGTTATCCTAACTGCTTATTATTAAATTCAAAGGTTTACCTTTGATGTTTGAGCCATTACAAGCCTTTATTTTAAACTAAAAAATGTAGAACTACGTTTTAAGGTTGCACTTATTAAATTAACTTTAATATTTATGATTTTACAATATTTACTATAAATTAGACACGATTTATTACTCCTTCGACATCAGATAAATAATGACAGTGACATTTGCCATATGTCAATCAGTTCAAATGTACCGACAGTAGTAGTTCAAAATGGAATAAAGTTTCAAGAATTTTTCAGTAGTTCAAAAGACATCAAAAGACATTTTGTATTCTAAGCTATTTATCAGGCTTATTTCCGAATTTCTATTACTGAACTATTGAAAAACTTAGTTATTTACTTAATAATTTTTAACATGACAATCAGGGAAACCGAAAACCTAGAAAAAAAAAGAACTTTTAGCTTTATAATTTGTAATTTGGGTTGCATACATCTTTTCAATCAGGTTTTACTTTGTACGATAAGAACTTTGAAGTTCAATATTTCGTGCTGTTGTATATGAATTTCTAGTCAGTTTACTAAATAGCCGAGTCTCATTAATTATTTATTTATATCAGATGGCGTTGTTTATTTTATAAATAGACTTTTTGAATGATCTATTTTTAATTCAAAAGTGATATTGCGCACAGCTTTTCTGATAATTTTAAATGCGTGTTATATTTTTAAAAATACAAAGCCTTTTTTAAAAACATGGTCTCACATTTTTTAAAGTGTAGAAGTATGATATTTTAAAAAATATAGCGTCATATTGTTAAACATATGCCGTAGTATTTTTAAAAATATCAAGATGTAATAAATGTTTAAAAAAAAATATCACATTGGCATATTTTTAAAACTATCATGCCAATGTGATATTCTTAAAATAGGGTTATGTGATATTTTTAAAATTGTGCAAATTTAATATTTTTAAAAATATGAGGATGTCATATTTTTAAAAGTACGTATTCTAAAATATTTCAATTTTGACAGCTATAGTTTTAAATATGTGATATTTTTAAATGCAGAATTTCCAGATGACAGTTACCTTTTTGTACAAGTGATATTTTTTAATAGTCAATTGTTAATGCGACTATGTTTATTTTTAATATTAATTTTTTTCGGGTCGAAAAATCATCAAAAACAATTGTATAAGTTTTAATTTTGGTACCCCAAATCAAATATAAAACGGCTTGGTAAGAATTGGCTTAGGTATGTTTTCAAATGTCAGCTTGAGTGATGTTACATCCATTATCATTATCTTTTACATATTTTAATATCAAGTTTTTGCTTTCCAAAATAAATCAGGAAGCCTACAATCAATCACACGAATGAAATTTTTACTCCTTTTTTACAGTTCACCAAACTTTCAAATTTGCAAAGGAAATATTATACATTTAATTTCTCAAGTTTTTTTTAACAACAGTTTTTACTTATTTTTACTCTTCATGAAAGTGAACATGTTTAAGTGTAATTACATGGACGTTTTAAATATTATGTCGTGGGCAAAAATTTACAATTATTGTCAAAGATGAAGGTAAATCCAGTCATACAAGAGAAAGGTGTTTTACTGAACAGACAAGACCTACGTCCAACGTTCTTGCTTCTTTTAAACCGAGCAGAAAACAACGTTAACCTTTTAAAATCAACATTTCCATTCAAGAAATACCTCAATCTCACTGTGGCTCGCAAGATTTGAATCTGGATTTCTACTCGGTCTGACAGTAGTGAATTGAAAAACGCGCAAGATAGACGCGGTTTCAGTAACATATTTAATTTATAAAATAAGACGCCAGTATAGTATTTGATATTAACATTTTTTAATAGTTTTAGAATGTAATTGCAAATAAATTTAAAAAATCAAATAATACTTAGAGTGATCAAGTTATGTGTGCTACGAAATCCTAAACGTGTGGTCATTTTTAGTGGTTTAATTTTATGGAAATATGGAACAATTATGAATTAAAAATTGTACAAATAAAGTTAAATATAATAAGCGGACTTTTTGGGCTGTTTGCTGTTTAGTGATTGGATTTTTGTTTTGTTGATTTCTATACAATTTAAGGTAAGGTTTGTTAATTTATGTAAATACATATTAAATGTAAAGACTTTTACTAATTATTTAAAGCATTAATTTTTTTACTTAATAAGTTTTTTCAATTATAGCAGTTTAATTAATTTTTAGATTTATTTGGAAAAAGTGAAGTGAACTAAAAGTGGCGTTTCATTATTTATCTGAAAGTTTTCTACTTTTGCGAGAGACACGAACCTTGCCTTCGTTATTATAATAAAATTCTTAATAACTCGTAGGTGCTCATCATTTACACTTTCTAAAGTGATCCACAGCGATAATTAATATAATTTCTATTATATGTGGGTACACGTTCGATTAACTTAGTTTGCATGCTGGTTTTACTAAATACACATAAATTAAACCAATTTTTTTACAGTTAACAATGGGCATTAGAAAATTATAATTATAATAATTAGATGCGAAAGCAATTAGTGATAAAAATTCTAAAATTGATCGTTTTATATTTGGATCTTATGCCCGCGCTAAATACTATGTTTTCCTAGCAATCAGTCATTTAGTCAGTAATTTTTAGATAAAATTATTGTTTGCCTTTTTATTTATTTTTTTAGCAACCAGTTATTATTATTTATTATTTTAATATGAAATTTGGTTCGTTGTAGGTAAAATATTGCCAAATAATTGATTAGGGTAGTCTAATTATTAAACAATTAAAAAAAAACGCGCCAACAAATGATGCCTAGGCAAGACGAAACGTTTACATAAACATACGTATTTATCATAATGGTTACCAAAATACAGGGTGTTGAAACATTATTTTTATTTACATTTTTTTAATTTTCTTAGAAACGGCTGGAGGAAAGTTTAAGGAAAAATGCTACTCAAAAGAAGGCGTATTTCACAATAACTTGCGTAACTAATGTAAATAGGATAACCCAGTGGCGTAGAAACTGAATCAGGTGCTCACCCTTTTAGAAATCATCAATACATATATAAAAGCACAAAGGTTTTTTTTCTCCGGTTCCTCCAGCGGCTACCTCCACAGATGGAACATGAAACATTTTTATATTTTTATTCTACGTCGATTTTTTAATAATAATTATTTTAATTTATAATATATATGAAGGTCGGCTAGACGCGCGTCACTTGGGACGCCATCTACAATAACGTCGCGTGTCATTATTGGAACTAATGCTGACACTTGACATTTCACCGGTTCTGTCAACGCTGTCTGTCCGTGCATTGTGTGCTGGGGTAACATTAGTATTTAATAATTACTGACGTTTCCAAAAATTTCATTTAAATTTTTTAAGCCTTTGTTTAATTTTTGATAATAAAGCAGTCTTGTAAACGAACAACAAAACAAAAAATTTGTATAAACATATAAACTTAACATAACGATTACCAAAATACAGGGTGTTGAAATATTATTTTTATATACATTTTTTTGATTTTCTCAGAAATGGTTGGAGAAAATTTGATGAAATTTTAAGGGTAAATAGTACTCAAAAGAAGGCATATCTCACAATAACTTGGGTAACTAATGTAAAAAATATGATAATCCAGTGGCGTAGAAAATGAACAACGTGCTCCCCCCTTACAGAAATATTTGATCACCCCTGACGTTTCCAAAAATTTCATTTGAATTTTTAAAGCCTTCATTAAATATTTAATAATAAAGCATTCTTGTAAACGAACAGCAACACAAAAAGTTTGTATAAACATATGAATTTAACATAACGATTGCCAAAGTACAGGATGTTGAAATATTATTTTTTACTTACACTTGTTTTTATTTTCTCAGAAACGGTTGGAAGAAGGTTGATAAAATTTTCAGGAGATAGGGTTCTTAAAAGTAGGCATACTTCACAATGGTTTTAATGGAAATATGATAATCCAGTGGCGTACAAACTGAACAACGTGCTTTCCCTTTCACACATATTTGATGACCCCTGACGTTTCCAATAATTTGATTTACCTATTTTAATTCTTTATTTAATTTTCAATAATAATGCACTTTTGTAAAATACCAGCATTTTTGCTATAATCTAACAGTTAAAAAAATAATGCTTGCACTTGAGAAATACTTGAATACTACTGAGTTTGTGATCGAAATAAGACAATATGAAACGATCAATCAAGTGCTGCATTGTCAAACTTTGTCGTTCCGACAATATTAATTTAATTTGTTAAATGTTATATTAGTGAAAAGCGACTAATACAAAAAAAGCTTACAAGAAATAGATTTAAGAAATATTTTTATTTAATATTTCTGAGAAAGAAGCAAGTTATTCAATTTCTACCCCACTGGATTATTGTATTTCTATTAAAATTATTGTGAATATACCCCCACTTTTGGGTACTATATCCCCTATGACGACGTCATCAGCTTTCCTCCAACCGTTTCTGAGAAAAAAAAAATTAATTAACTATTAAGATTGCAACACCCTGTATCTCTGTAACCGTTAGGTTAAGTAGACATGTTTATTAAAACTTTTCGTCGTGTTCCCTATCATTTGCTCCCACATTATTTGAAACATCCTGTATCGAAGTATAATACCCCTTATTATTTAAAATTCTTTTCCTAATTAATTAATATTTATTAATTATATTATCTTCTTTCTGTTTTGTATTTTACTACTATTTTTTCATGTGAACTTTAATACATTGAGGAAAAAATATTGGTAATTGATTATTGTGAACTGTCGTTAAATTTATAAATTTTAGGAAGAATGTCTCAATTAAGATATGTCAAGGATAAAAGTCCCTTCCTGTTTTTCGTACATATTTATGAATTTACGTATAAGCAGGTATTTCCTACATAAAAATTTTTTTAATTATTTTAAAAACTTAACAGGTGCTTACATATTTTATACAAAGGTAACAAAACATCAAAAATTAAGCAACAAAATTAATTATTCATTTTCTTAATTGATTTAGAAAAAGACCAATAAAATCACAGCAATTAATTAGAACGTCACTTACTGAATTATTTATTATAGTATACTCTTGCGGTTTTTACACAAAAATTAAAAGGACTTATATCGCATTGTTTCGGAAAAACTTAGAATCGTACAATTTTGAATATTTAACTCAAAGTATTAAATCAGCTATAATTTTAACATAAGTACCTTAAAAAAGGTTTTTGTTAGTATGTTACTTTTATTCTGTAATATCAAAATGGTTATTCCATATTGAATCAAGCTTGGAATGCTGTTTGTAAGGTCATTGTGAAAATACCTTTAGCAAAATTTTTAATGGAATTTTGAGTTCGACGATTATTAAAAAAAAACTAGTTATGTCAAAGCACCTTAAGATAAATTAAAACAAATATAAAATACAAGTTTGGTATTGCGAGCTTAGTACACATAAGAGTGATTAACATTAAAAGTCATTAAATATTAATTATTCAAAATTGCAAGGCAATGCATTATAGAGTCAATATTTATAAGAAACAATAATAACAAACTAAATGGTAATGTGTAACTAAAGTCTAAATCTCGTGGAGAACGAAATTACGCTACCATTAAACGGAATTCTAGAAAATTTCGGAATGTATATGGTGGCAGCAAAACGGAGCCCCTACACAATATGTAGGTCATGTCTGATTTTAAATAAGTAATATTTATAATGTTGCTTGGCTACCTAGGTGGACAACTCTCTTGCTTTTTGCGCGAAGGTGGGGAGGAGGAGAGTACATAAAATACAAAATTTTAAACGAAACCATAAACAAGATGCAAGAAAATTGTGATTTTAATATAAAAACCAAAAAATCGATTTCTTTGATTTAAATCTGATTTGTTTTATTTTAATTTTTTTGTCATTTTAAATGATTGTGCAGAAATAAATTTTTATTTCTTGCATGGATTCTTGTAGAAGTACAAATTACTTGATAATGTTCAAAGAAAGTGTACAGGGTAAGTAAAAAGTAACATACAATATATGTAAATTTGTAGATATTGATTCTTTGAAATAATTTCGTCAATAAAAATTGTTCATTATATTTCAGCGCGTACTTCGTCAATATTAAATTTTTTACGTGTTTTTATTTGGTTGCTATGGCAACAAACTCTTGTTTTCTAAATAGCACCTTATATTTTTTTCACGTTTTTGGATTTGGAGTGGTTTCTGTTTCTGATACATTTTTAATACTTGCTAGAGAAAGGTATTGTAATCGTAAAAATTTCGGATTTTGAGATTTTGACGGATGTGCACGTTTTAGGGTCCGAGAATACCGTAAAACCAGGTTTCGCTGAGATGTGTGTAGTTTAGGTTTAGTAGATTGGCAATCACACTGAAATAAAACTGCAACCTAGCGAGATTAGTTCGCTTAAAAAAGGGGTGGTATCGAGAGGTCTTATATTTTAATATAGACGCGCTCGAAAAAGAAGCTTATATTCGTATTCTACGCATGTTGAATAACCAATTTGCGCAAGCGCGATCTTTTACCCATTACCCATTAAGAAAACACCGACAAAAAGTTTCCTTTTGGTTGTTTACCTAAACAGTTTAGTTCGGTAATTGCAAAAAAGACCATCATTTTCTTCCATTCACTTTAAAAAAATCAATTTTCGACTTTCGGCAGATAAACATTGTTTTGCAATTAGAAAATACTAGATATCATAAAATTAGATACCTGTTACAAACAATAAGAGAGGTTCAGGAGAGGGGGTTTGCTTCAACATAGAGGTAGTTTAAATTCCTATTCTACGCATGTCGAGTAGCCAATATGCGCAAGCGCGATCTTGCTACCCCCCGCCCCCGTTCACGCCCACCAACGTATACCTCACCAGATTTTTTCAAAATTTTTGATATTTTCGTAATTTAGAAAATTATCAAATGTTTCAAGATTAAAAATAAAAATTATTAAAAAATTACAAGATTGTTAAAATTATTGTTTTAATGCAATAGCTTAAAACATATAGGAAAGGAAAGCAGGCTTACGCGAGGATAGTCACGTGGCGGTTGCCCAACAGCTTTTTATTTTTTATAAAATGACAATACTTTTAAATGAGATACATTTCCAATTAAAAATTTCCTAGTTGCCATAGCAACAAAATAACGAAACCTTATAAGGTGTTATCACAGTATACTTATATATACAGTAGCGAAAGCGCCCATATAACGCCTGGTAAGCTATAACTAGTAGCGCTCAAAGCGGTCGACAAGTTCAACTATAGTTTAAATTATGGCGGGTTTTAAATTCGAATCCAGTTCGTTGTTGTTACCATATTTTGAATAAGCAAAACAGAAAAATTACAAACTACATTATATAATGTTTTTAAATAATACAAAGATAATGCCAGTAATATGATTTATTAACAAAATAAGTTTTGATTTATACATTAAACAGTAAATAATACCCATATTAACAAGGCTTTATTATTCGAAGCGCTGGTAGTTTTCTTTTACACAAAAGTGGTTTAGAAAGGTTTTTAATTTGAAATATTGTTGGTACTGCGTTGTGAACAAACTTCTTATTCTCTACATTTATAAACTACGAATCTTCAAAATGCTGTGGTGTTATCACAGTATACTTATATATACAGTAGCGAAAGTAAAGGTCATTTATGGTAATTATAGCACCAAGCGGCGAACAAGTTACACTAAAGTCTGACAGCTGACGGTAGTAGTGTTTCTCTGCTTTTTGAACGTTATAAGAACAATTTTCAAGTTGTTTGCCAGTGTTTTTATAAAAATTTGATTAGTGATATACCAATCTATTATGAGAGTCTCGAAAGGAAGCGCATGTTCCGCCGTGAACTGCGAAAACTACAAAGGAAAGAATCCTAACCTTAGTTTTTTTACATTTACCAAAGATCCAAAAAGGTAATAAATTCTAATAAATATTAATACATTAAAGATTGACTTTCTCGTCGTTCTAGATCAAAACAGTGGGTTGTAAACTGTAGACGTGAAGATTTACGTGAAAAGGAGGTGGGATATTTGAATAAAAACTGCACTTTGTGTACGCTGCATTTTGAAGATTCGCAGTTTATAAATGTTAATAAATCATATTACTGGCATTATCTTTGTATTATTTAAAAACCATTATATAATGTAGCTCGTAATTTTTCTGTTTTGCTCATTAAAAATATGGTAACAACAACGAACTGGATTAGAATTTAAAACCCGCCATAATTTAAATGATAGTTTAACTTGTCGACCGCTTTGAGCGCTACTAGTTATAGCTTACCAGGCGTTACATGGGCGCTTTCGCTACTGTATATATAAGTATACTGTGGTGTTATTTTATATTATTTTATTACTAAGTTCTAGCTTTATTTCGTTGAAAATTTTGCCGTTGTTGAAGTTATAAAGTATTTTATTCATACATCAAAACATTAAGTATGTTTATTGTATCAATATTGACGTTTTACATTATGCGTTGGTTTATACTCGCCCTGCATAGTTGTTTAACATTTGTATTTAATTCTATTATACTATAATTTTGCTGTCAAACTATGCACGTTATTGTACTTATTAATTCGAATATTTGACATAAAAACGACAACCACTCAAAAATCAATTGATTTAAATCAATGATATTTTTATATAAATAAAGCATATTTAAATCACGAATAAAACCAACTTGATTTAAATCCTCGCACCTTGGCGATAAAGATTTCGAACGTGTATTAGCGAAATACCTATTATCACAGTTTTTTGCGTCTTAGGTTATGTTAATTTTGCAATGTGTTGAAATTTTTTATAAATAATGTTAACGTCATTGTTTTTTCTGTTATTACTATACAGAAAAAGTTTGTTAAGACTTTAAATCTGTTTGCAGGTTTTTAGATTGTATTTAAGTAACCTTTATATATGGTGTTGCTTGGCCAGCTATGTTGTCGCACTTAATTCCCCCAGATACTGGTAGTCATGTGCTTTCGAAATGATTTGTTGAAAAGACAATTTTTGTAAACTTCGTATAATTGAAGTACTGTGATCAACCTAAAATATTATTATTATTTGATCGTTTCGACTTGAATGTCACAGCCTCTCTAAATTTGTGAAAATTTATTTTTAGCATTATCACATAAACATGGATCAAGTTTCACATTTTGGCAAATACAATTGTTTCTAGAAAACAAACGGATTAAATTGAATTTTGAATTCTAAATCACAAAAATTCGAACAAGTCTTTAGCAAATTATCGGCAATTTTAATTAATCCTATCGAATTTTGTCATTTCTTTTTTTAGGCTAACTTTGCGCATATAATTTATATCGCCCAGAAGCTGTGCAGGGTAATAAATTTACCCACTAACAGTTCTAATTAATTCTTGGACATGAAACTCCATAAATTTACCGGTTACATTTTAAACTATCCACCTACATATTCTACGCAACTTGATTTTTTTCCTAATACGGTACTTTTCTTGGCACTTTTTGACCATGCAAAGTAAATTTGTGTGTAAGTCACGATAATTGATGCGTAATGGTATCAAAAGAATGCTGGGTTGAGTGACCGGCGATGGTCTTTACCAAGAGGCACGCATGGGAGTTCCTCTCCACCACCTTCTCAAGTAATACCTGCTAGTTTTTTAATTAATATCGTGAAAGTTTTTGTCGTTCAAAACTAACCATGCGATGACGTTATGAGGCAAAATCAACTCGAAGTAACGAGGGAATTAGAAATGCAGTGTCCTAGGAAATTCCACGCTCCTGGCCAAACAGCTCATAGTTTGTGTTCTTACCGATGTCCATTCTAAATTTGTTGTTGTTATTAATCATCTGAAATGAATGAGAAGGGTTGGACAATAGATTTGTTTTATAGTTTTTTGTTTAAAAATTACATAAAATTTATATTTGTTGCAATTATTCATAATTACTCCTGTGCTTTGCTGAAAATACAATATTCTATATATTAAATCCGAATCCCTTCCACTTGTCTCAACTTGAGAGGAATACGGCTGCAGCTGAGATTATGCGACCCAAGCGGCGCGCGGTTGTTATAATTTTTATTTTTAATAAAGTTCACAAAAAACGGGCGGGGCATACACTACGGGTTTAGCTGGTTTTCTCTAAATTTATGTTTTATAATACTTCTCAATTATTATAATTCCTTTCTGGACCTTTTTTGTTAACTTTCTTGTAATTAAGCCTGAATATTGTAATTGTTCTAATACCCTGCATTGTATTTTTCATAATGTCCAATTGTTAATTGAAATTTATCCATACTTATTTCCGTGTCTCTATACAGGGCTGTTCAAAATTATAGAATAATGGTTCTGGTAGCGTAAATATTAGTTTTACAAAAAATACTTTCATAAACGTTTTTTATTACATTGTTATCTACTTTTCCGTATGTTAAAAAAAATTCTTTTCCACTAATCAAGTAAGCGTTGTGGGCCAGCGGGTGGTCTAGTGGATAGAGTCTCAGGGTCTAAAACTAGACTCCCAACGGCAGTAGGTTCGAATCCTCTGCCCGTCGGAAATTTTTCTGAATAAGTTAAACCCGGCGTGTCCATGAACGGTGTGTTTGGTGTGTATGTTGGATTGCATGTCTTTCGGGGTGGGGCAAGTTAGACCGGTGAATAGCGCTAAGTGCGCTGAGCCCGGGTAAGGGAGTGGGATGGGAATCATGAAGTCGTACCCACGCAGGGCCTCACAATTCTTAAGTAAGCGTTGTGATGCAATCGTAATTTTTTTAAACAGCTCTATGTATATCTATTTTTTGCATTTATTTGATTGATAATTTTATCTCTCTTCAACGGTATAAAAATTGTATGCTTTTACATAACAAAATTTTTGTGTAAAAACGCAAAAAACTTTCTGATATTGGCAGGGCCTGAATTTAAACAACAGCATATCATAATTGCAGCAGTGTGCTTTGAAATTCATCTGATATCGTTTAACAATCAAAAACAAGTAAAACAACAAAATGCTAGTGCTGTCAACATGTCTATTAGTAACATGCTTTGAACGCCTCTGATTTGCCGATCCTACCCAGCATAGCATATGCGGTGTACAACAGTGGCATCCAAAGCCCCTTTTTGAACGAATTTCGTTCTTTCAATTGTTTTTGATTGTAATGAGAAATAAAATTAATTTTAAAACACAACACTGCGATTGTGATAGGCTTTTGTTGGAATTCACGGCCTGCTAATATGAAAAAGTTATTATTTGACGTCAAAAACACATTCATTGATCGACGTCAACAATTTTTTTTGACGGTTAAAACTAAAAAAATATTTTGCAATGTCAGTATACAATGGTTGAGGTCTATAGTTGGTTTTTGACGTCATAAAATCATTTACAGACGTCTAAAATTAATAATTTGACGTCAAATTTTAATTTTCTGACGTAACAATTTTTTGACGTACGAAAATTGTATTATAACCTAGGAATATGAAAATTAAACTACTTACTAATAAGTTAAACTAATTTTCTGATGCCAATTAATAAATCTTTACGCCAAGAGTAGATTTTTTGTACGCAATATTGATTATAACCAGCAACGAATGTTTTTAACATCATAAAGTTTTGTTTTGACGTCAAACACAAATTTATCGGCGTCAAAAATGTTCTTTTAACCTGCACAACTAAAGAAAATGTTTTTTTGATGTCAATAAATAATACTTAATTTTTATAATGCGTTTCTGAAGTAACAAAATTGTTTTAAACCGTCAACTCTTGTATTTTTATTACTTTGAAGAAGATTTGATGGGCCAAGAGGAAAAACAGATGCTTTAAGTCCACCAGGTGAAAAAGGTAAAATTGATATGCCAGGTTTTGCTGAACATCCCGGTGGTTCCGGCGAAAAAGGTGATAAAGGAGCAACTGGAAGAAGTGGTTCTCCAGGATCAAAATTACTTATTAATTTTTTTTCTGGCGCCAAAAATTAATATTTTGACGTCTAAAAACTGTTTATAACGTAAAATAAAAAGACTATTTATTTATGAATGAATTGAACCGAATCTTTAACGTCAATCTAATAATTCTTTTACGACAAAACGAGTTTCGTTTTCGTTATAAAATTATCCTTGTATACTATAATTTTGATTTCTTAACAATTCCCTCTAATCATCTATAATTTTCAGTATTTTTGTAACGTGACGTATTTTCTGTGACAGCCTCGTATGGTATTTGTTAATTTCCAACAATTAAATAATTACTAGTAATTGTTTTTTTTTCTGTAACTGTTAAGAAATTTAGTTAAACATCTGTTAATGCACTATCTAAGTGTTTCTCGAGTCTTTGCTTGTTTGTCATATATTTTTAGATTTTATAAATTGTATGAAATATCTTATCACTAGCGTAGACACGAACCTCCTACATACGCCTGCACCTGCGTCAGCGCAGGCACAAACCCTCAGAAACCAACCCCACCACCAACCCGCCCAAACGATCTACCAGCGCAGACACACCCACTCTGCGCAAACGAACTATAAAGACCTGTGGCACACCCTCCAACCTATGCAGACGCATGCGCAAACCGCCTACACACAACCTGCCCAGAACAACTGCGCAGAGACGACTTTTCAACCGGAAACCCCCCTGTTTAACTCCTGACTACTACTATTATTTTTTTTCTTAACAATTCCTTCAAATCATGTATAATTTACCGTTGTTTTTGTAATGGTTGGTGTTTTCTACGATTTCCCCGTACAAGTTTTGTTAATTTCTAACAATTTGATTATTTATAATATAATTCACTGTAATTGCATTGCAATTTCAAATATTTCCTTAAAATAAATTGCACAACTGAACTCTTTCCCGAATATTCCTCAAAAATTAATTATAATTTACTATAATTGTTTGAAAATGTATCTCAATTAAAATTCTCTATTTTAGGTAATTTCAATCAACTATTCGCTTAAGACCCCTTTGCTTAACAATTTCATAATTACAATAAAACTAAAAGTGCGGCTGCTGTGGCAGCATTAATTCGCAGAAACACCTGTACGCTTATTTAATTAGTTTCGCAGACGTATATTTTGTAATACATTACGGTGATGTAACTAACAGTGCAATACCATATACATCTAGAAGTATTATCGTAGCATCTCTACTTAAAAGTGCAAAGTTACATAATTTCTTAGATTTCGCCGATAAAAATACTTCTAGTTTCGTTTTTGCCGGCATGCAAGTCGATCGTTACTGAAAACTAACGTGACTTGATTCATTTTGTTGTGAAGACTGAATTTTGTATTTTCCTGTTCGAGTTTTTGTCTACATTAAGTTTTTCTTTAGCGTTACCGTTTCTGTAGTTAAAAAACAGTAAAATTGATATTGAATTGCGTCTACTTTCTTTAAAGAAAGTGCCCTTAACACACGGGTTCTGTTTGAGATAATGTATATTTTTTAATGATTTGCGAAAAGTTTGACCTATATATGTTTAATCGCAGTTTTTACTTTAAATTTTATAAACACCGTTTTTGAACCGTTTGTATTTTTAAAGTTAATAGAATTTGATTGTGCAAAATTGATATTATGATTGTTAACAAATAACGAATTTTTGAGTATAAAATCAAAATGGCTGAATGGCTGGTATGAAAGTTTTAGTATATTAAAAATAAATGTTGAGTGTCGCCTTTTGCTAATGGGCCTTAATTTTTTAATTTATTTCTTCCTGGGTCAAATTTGCGGGCACAGGGTCATATTATTATAATTATTTTTTTTTATCGTTGAATCTTTGACATTATGTTGGCTATTTAAAATATTTAGAGTAATTGTTACATAAGCATTAAATGCTTGAAGTGCCTTTATAATGTCAAATAACTGTAGAAATGTGTACACATAGATTTATGTAATTCACTTGCGATGTACCCATGATGTTACAAGGCTCAATATAATTATATAAGCTAGAAGCTATAAAGTCACAAATAGCCTATGGTTAAGCAGGATGCGTTCGCAATATTAGAATTAATTGTTTTCCAACGTTTTCTCACCGCTTTGGCATTTATTATTCATTTAGTGGTTGTTATTTAGTACTTCAAGGTTTTTAAATATTATAGAGAGTGTTTCTTAGGATGAGTTGGTTTGTTTTTAGGAATGCTTTTTTAATTGTCTTTTACTAATACTAATTAAGTGTACAAAAGAATGGAATGTGAATGAATGTTGTATTATCTTTAGCTTCAAAAAACTAATTTGTTTTTCCCAAGACCTTTATCAATTTTTAACATTTTAAGAAAGTAAATACTACAAATTAAGTGTAATTAGTTTTAAAACTGCTTTACCCGAAGGAAATACGTGATTACTGTCTTTTATAATGGTTTTATGTACAAGGTGTTTCAAATAACAATTAGTATTTTGCTATATTTTCAGCATAGTGTTGTTTCATGAAAATTTTCGATTTCCAGATTTGACGGAAAAACTCAATAAGGCGATTTTTAAATGCATGCGTGCGCTTCATATCTTAGCTCAGTCAAACTACAGAGTGGCTAGGAAAACCCCGGCCACTTTTCTTGCGGCGGTCAAGAGATGGCGCTTTAGTAAAGAAAAATTAAATTAAAATACTGGAAACAAGGCAGAATCCAAGACGTTATAGTTATTAAATACGCCCCATATTAAATCAAAACAACTAAAACGTCTTGGATTCTGCGTTGTTTCCAGTATTTTAATTTAATTTGTCTTTACTAAAGCGCCATCTCTTGACCGCCGCAAGAAAAGTGGCCGGGGTTTTCCGAGCCACTCTGTAGATCGAAAAACTCTGTTTGAGTGAACCAAATTATAGTTTTCACATACGATAAAACTACTTGTGAATGCTCTGAATCAAATATCCGTTGAGTCACCCCCAAAAGTGGTGGCTTCATCCCCTAAATTCAAAAAACCACAAACTCACAACTGTTTTGTTTTGCAATTATCTCGTAACATTTGCTCATACGCATTTTTGTTGCGCCCAAGGCAAGAAGAAGGGAGTGAAGTCTAACGCGCTGCAAGAAATTTATAGTTGAGAATTTGTACAACTCAACATCGCACTATACCCGAAGGGAAGGGGAAAAGAAGAGTGCGATGAATATATGTAGTACATAAAGAAAATAGGAACCGATTTACTTACATTTAAGCGTTTCAAAATTAACTGTTTACCGAATAAAAAATATTGGTATATGTTCAACTTAGAACTTAAGACATCGAATTAGTTTTTCTTTTATTTTAAAAAGTATGGATGGAACTTTTAAACAGTTCCAAGCAATTTTTTGCGCATCAAAGTTAATCTAAAGTTTAGTCATGTTTCGCACCTTAATTTTTAAATTTTAAGTTTGCAGCAGTGGCGTTCGTCGTCTGGTGTCAGGATCGAACCAATATGTTATGCCCTGATGTGTCCCTAAGCTGTTTGCAAAAGCGGAGTGATACCATTTCCATAGGGCCAAACCGTACGCTTTTTAAGTCCGACCCTGCGAAAACTGGTTTTTGCTGTACAGGGTGTTTCAAAAAATTTACAACTTTGACTTCTCGCATGTAAAGTCGAAGATCTCGACAAGCTATATTCAGCTGTACAAACCCCACCTTGCTAACCGACCTGGTTTCGGAGTTATAACGTGTCAAATAAAAAACTTTGGCGTCCTCTAGCGGCAAAAATAGAAATTTTTTGCATTTTGTACAAATTTTATTCCCTGCAGATTTGTTTAATAACATTTTCTATCCGATGCCCCGTTTACGTGATAATTGCAAAAAAACAGTTCGGGGTCACCGGTCAGGAGTGTTTTTTTTTTAATTTAGGGGATAAAGCCACCTTCGGATAGAAGGTGGCTTTAATCTCTTTAAGTATTTATTTGTACATTATTCACCAATACGTATGCCAAGTAAATTATTTCCTTTAAATAGTCTATTTTGACTGGACTATCCGCTAATCAGACGAGCCGATTTCGATGAGCTGTAGCATATGGAGATATACCAAAAATTCCTCGACAAAATAATACTTTCAAAAAAATCCGAAACCGAAAGCAAAAATTAAAGTTAGCAATTTCTTTTGGTAACTTTTTTCAGAATTATGAATTTTTGAAATTTACAAGATCGATAGAATATGTTAAGAAAAGTTCAACATTTTTTGCGAAACTTTCTTACGATTTTTTTACGCTTTAGTTCTCAAAAACCAGTTGCCAAATCTACATAAAATGCAGATATTAGAATAGTGAGTAGGCCCAAGAGGAAACAAATTTTTTTTAATCCTCTAAACTGTTTGTGACACCCGCTATGAAGTTGGTCGCTTGAATTTTTAAGCGCAGGAATTTTTGGGTGCAGAAATGTTTAGGCGCAGGGGCCCCAATATTGTTGCGTTAACAGTATTTCGTACACCGATAAGTGGCAACTACTAATCAAAAACGTTTTTTGAAGGTAATCGTGAAAAGCTACAAATTTTTTAACAACAATTATATTTTTATAACATTTAAAATAACTAATTGGAATGGATATGAATAAAAAAAAAAGAAACGAAACAATTTTTTTATAATTTACAATTGATTACGTGTTGAGGTTTCCTGAAACTTCAAACATAAACCCGGCTCGCGTCGAACTGCCCCTGGCCCAAACTTCCCTGCGCCCAAATAATCCTGCGCCCAATCGTCCCTGTGCCTAAACGTCTCTACGCGTGAACGTTCCTGAGCCTAAACGGCTTGCAACGAAACGTGCCGCGTCCCCACCGCTACGGCTAATTCTGCCTGCGCCCAAATGTTTCTGTGTTCAAACGACCTTGCGCCAAAACGTTTCAGCCCAAACGTCCCGCTCTCAAAATTCCCTGCTCTCAAACGCCTGCAGCCATTCGGCTGTGTTCAAACGTATCAGGTCTTGTTTTTCTTTCCCCGTGTGGTTTAACGAGTTGTGTTTGGATTTTTGATATATTATTTAACTACAATCTTTTTCCGCAATAATCAAATCTTTTTCTAAGCCAAGATCTGGGTTTGTGTCATATGAATATTTACTCACTACTTTTCCTAGCATTGCATACGGCTAAATGTTTCTGTATTTATGTTGTTATGTCATACAGTAACTGTTGGGATTATAACGTTATGTTCAAAAACCGGACTATTAGTCGCAGAACAACAAAAAATTTCGTTAAAATTTAATAAGTAAACAATAACCATGGGCGTACTCAAATCCATTAAGTTATACGTGCACCATGTTGGGCGATTTTGCAAGGTTTCTACAACTGTGATATTTACTAAAAGTTAATGTTGTAAAGTACCTGGTTTCGTGAGAAATGGACGTTCCAAAAGAAATGAACAAGCAGGGCTTCATAAACTTCAACATAGAATCGTTTTGGCAATATTCCTAAAATTGGAATACATTGGAAGGCAAACATTTGTCGCTAAGAATCATTTGACCACTTTCATTCTATTATTGGCAATTTGGCATTCGGCGGAGAAGTGGTCGCAATGTTTTAAGCAAGTGTTGCATCGCAATCGTGGTTACTCACGATTATTAGAAATTGCCAGTACACTAAAGTCGACGCATAATCCAGTCAGTTGTTCACCGGCCAATTTTTACAGTTTTGCTCCATTAACGAGTTGCGACATTGAAAGGTCATTTTCAATGTTCAAAGGTATTTTGTCGGACAATAGAACTAATTTTTCGGTTGAGAATTTAGAAAAAGTTGTTGTGTACTGCAATTCTGAAGTTTTTTATTCAACAGTGGTTTTCCGTCCCTTATGAATGCTGATAGCCCAAACTGTTCTTTCGTAGAATTTTCTCGTGGTAGTAATATATTTACACGTTATATTTTCATCAATTCGTGGTTGCTGGTTTACATTTCAATTTAAAAAAATATTTTTGCAGTTTCATAAAATTGTTTCTTGAAGAATTTTTAAAACTCATGACTATTCATATTCTACGCTTATGAACCCTGCTTTATTTTATTTTACTGTTACACAAGCATCAATTCCAGCTGACCAAATAAATAATAACCATCTACACAAGCTAGCATAAGATCAAACAGATGGATTTGTTGCCATTCTAAGCTAGTAGTTAATTTGTTTAAAATTTTACATATGGGGCTACTATACAGGGTGTTAATGAATTGTAGGGACAAACTTCTAGGGCTTGCAAAACACAACAAAGCAAACAACTTTTGTTAATAAATGTGTGGTCAAAAGTGTTTCCTTTAGAAAATAGAGCCTCTTAAAGATTCTTTAAGAAGTACCTGAAAATAGGCTACCCAAATTGCATTTTCAGTTATTTTGCACAGGTCTTTTGAAAAAAAAAACGATCTAGACATACATGCATTCAAATAACGTCAATTTTGACACAATTCGATATTTTTGTGATATTTTTGACTTTTTTGCATTCGTTTCTTTCTGTGCCTTTTATAATTCGTTTTTTTCGTTCAGTGATTTTTTTGATAATTAGTTTCTTCGTTATTTTCGTTCTGTGTTTCGTATTTTTGTGTTATGGCGAATTATACTTTTGCCGAACAGCATGACATGATGTTCATGTATGGAGCTGCTTGGGGTAACGCACGCGAAGCTGCTTGCCTGTACCAAGAACATTTTCCGAATAGGAATCATCCATCGCACAAAGCCTTTAGTGTAGTTTCACGTCGGCTGCGGGAAGAAGGTACATTCGTTGTCAACAGACACAACTGTGGAGCTACCAGAACATGGCGAACGGTGGATTTTGAGGAAGAAGTTTTGGAGAGAGTGGCTGAAAATCCTTCTACTAGTTCAAGAGCCATCGCTCATGAAATGGGAGTGAACCATGTTTCAGGGAGGTACTACATGAGCAGCAGCTACATCCGTACCATCCACAGAAGGTACAAGCCATGGTTCAAGCAGATTTTCCCAGAAGGGTAGAATTTTGCCAGGAATTTCAACGGCGGTGTAATGAGGATCCAGAATTCCAAGTAAACGTTCTGTTTAGTGATGAGGCATCTTTTACGAAAGAAGGAATATTCAACAGTAGAAACAGCCACATTTGGGACGATGAAAATCCCCATGCTGTGGTTCAAAAAGGATACCAGCAAAGATTTTCAGTGGACATTTGGGCGGGAATTGTTGGCGATAGACTCATTGGACCATATCTGCTACCCCAAAAGGTTAACAAGAGCAATTCATTTGAATTTCTTGCGTCATGTCCTGTCTGAACTTTTGGAAGATGTTCCACCTCAAATGTGGCTGCAGCACGATGGTGCACCTGCTCATTTTTCGGCGGAAGTCGGGGAATTTTTAAATAACACTTTTCCCAACAGATGGATAGGTCGAGGAGGGCATGTGGCGTGGCCTCCACGTTCTCCTGATTTGACCCCACTTGATTTCTTTTTGTGGGGTCATGTTAAAACGTTAGTGTATGCTACCCCAGTTAAAACTGTAGAAGAACTTACGGCGCGTATTCTTGCTGCATGTGAAGAAGTTCAACAGACTCCTGGTATATTTAAAGCGGTGCGCAGGAATTTATTTCGTAGATGTGCTTCGTGTGTAGAAGCTGGGGGGCGACATTTTGAACATTTACTAAAATTTTGTTAATTTTTGAATTAGTTATTGTAAATTTTTCAAATAGTTTATTTTTGCTTTGTAATTTTGGTTTTTTCTATTGCTCAGTTTTGAAACATTTTGTTAATTAATTTATTTTAAATTTAATTTGAATTTTAAAAGTGGGAAAGAGGGCTTTATTTTTCTTGTATTAATTTCCGTCGTTATGGAAACAAATAGTAGGTAGTAAATTGAGTTGCCTACATTTAGGCGCTTCTTAAAGAATCTTTGAGAAGCTCTATCGCTGAAAGAAAACACTTTTGACCACACATTTATTAACAAAAGTTGTTAGCTTTGTTGTGTTTTGCAAGCCCTAGATGTTTGTCCCTACAATTCATTAACACCCTGTACATTTAAAGAAATTATGCCAGAAATTATTAATAACTGATTGCTTCATAATTTAAATTTGACAAATGTATAAAGATGTACTCTTTCTAACACCAAGAATAAATTATTATTATTAAATAAATACTTGATTAGAAATCAGGACACTAGTTATGTTATAAATTATTTTCAAAGATATAAAAAGTTACTTTTTTTAACTACACTTGTAGGCGTTAGTACACGAGTGATGACTTACTACTTATCATAAGCTTGTTGCAAGTGGCTAAATGTTAGCAATATGGTATAACTGTTAAGATTTGAATATTATGATTTAACACAACTTTTAAAATAAGTAAGTGTGGGAAAATCCGGGTAAAGTGCTTATTCTGGGTTATGTTAAGAAATGTAAACTCTAATTTCACGTATTTTGGAAAAACTGCAACCACGCTTTTCCCATTAATTTAAATTAACATAAAACGTTTAGCTAGGTCAGTACAATTGTGCAACTAGCTCGGGGTGTAGGACATAACATAAATTACATGTTTCTCGACCCTCCAGCACATAAAATAGCAAAAGAGCATAAACGTACCACGACTTTGTTTACATGCACGTATTTGCAAAGGAATTCAAAGCCTGCGGATGTAGGACTAGTTAATTTAACACGAGCTTAAAAATAAGCAATCTCCAATGACTGTAAAATTAATCCACACTGTTACCTATCAATCCAAATATAATTACTCATCTTACATTTCTATAGAAAAAAAAATTCAATTTTATCTGGATCATCAATCAAACCTCTATAGAGTTTTAGCGCACAAGTAATTAATTCAAGCTTACCTATTTAGTGACAGTTATATCTAAGGTCACAAAAGTTAAATATGTATAAAGATAGTCGGGCCAGCCCACAAGGAAACGGAAAATATTTCAGTGGGGCCCCCATACATTATGTATTTTAAAATTGTAAAGTAAAATTTGTGCAGCGAGCTTGTTATTACGTCTGCTATTAAGTAAAACTGTTATACCATTGTTATAAAATGGAGAAACGAGCCTGCACATTAATTCTGCTAATTTGAACGTACACCGTGACACAGTTTTAAAAAATTAGATCTATATTAGAAAAGGTTGAATACGTGAAAATTCTTGCAGCAACGGTATGATTAAAATGTTCCTTTTGTGCATCTATTAACTCGTCTGACAGGTTTGCAGAATTGTTTATTTATATTCATACATATATGAAAGGTTTGTTTATAGTTATACACGTGAAATATACGAATTGAAAGTTGTAGTTTCAATGCTAAACTATTTTTGGATATTCAATTGAAAAATACAACAGATTAAACCACCATGTTGATTAAAACGTGGAGAATTACGTAAATGAAACCTATTTAAACAATTGCTCGTTATAAATATTTTATTGGGCATGGTAAAAGTGAAAACTGTTCGAGAATAGCGACAGATGTAAACCACCTGTTGATGTAACTGTTGTATAAAAAGGGAAACAATAATAAACGTAACAACAAGAAGAGGAAATAAAAAGTAGAATGGGACATGTATCAGACAGTTAAATTCATTACTCTGGGACAAACATATTACTAAAACTACAAAAAAAAGAATATACAACTCCATGGTTCAAAGTATAATGACCTATGGGGCGGAAAACTGGGTAATTAACAAAAGGAATAAAGGAAAGATAAATGCAACAGAAATGCAATACTGGAGGAGATGCTGTGGTGTTACGATAATGGATAGAATAACTAACGAAGAGATCAGAAGAAGGATGGACATCGAAAAGGATGCTATACACTATATAGAAGAAAAAAGGCTGATATGGTATGGTCATGTTCGAAGAACGGGAAGAGATAGATGGATTGGAAAGATCACAGAGTGGAGCCCAACAGGAAGAAGAAAGAGGGGAAGGCCTAGAAGATCGTGGAGAGATGAGGTGGACGAAGCGATGGAAAACAGAGGCCTGGAAGATGGAGAGTGGGAAGACAGAGAGAGATGGAGAACCTGGTTGAGGGAAGGGAGACAGCGACAGCTGTAGAAACCTACTATATATATATATATAACAACAAAGTAGATTCTTATACAACCGGTGTCCGTATGTTTTATTTCATAATTCTTTAATAAAAAGCCTACTTTTTAAGTGTTATCAATGCTTAAGTCTCTCAGTAGCAGGTAATTTCAAAACAAAGAATTTACTTTTATTATTTTTAGAAAAATATTTATACAAAGTCGAAATGTTGAAATTGCCTCCTCTTTACTTCAATGTCCTCACCACACTGATCAACCACACCGTCGCACAAGCCAATGTGAGGCGGCCCTTACAGCCTACCTCTTAGTTTAACGTGGCGGCACTTAGCGTGAGTCTTATCTGCCACGTCCCTCTTCTGACCGGATTGATATAAGCTCAATCAGCGCGCCTGCTCAAGTTAACAACGGTTCAACGAAAACAAGCTACCAGTCTTGACATCAAACTGCAACTCCTAATTCCCCACTGATCGGAGGAGATTACCTAAATCTCTACTGATTCTGCAGATCAGTGCCCGAACTGAAAAGTTCATCCGTAAACCGCACCAAGAGAGCCTGCATGGGCTAACCGCTGCCACCACAAGTCCTACACCGTGACCAAGACGGGAGCTGTTATTCCCGCGTCGGCTCAGACTTAGTTCCTGTGGTACCAGTCAAAGTCACAAGTTCATTAACTTTTCGAAACAGGCATCTGCCGAAAGCATTGCTACCCCTACCACTTTAGGCTACTCGCAATTCTTAGTACTGGTTGGTTGCGCACCGCTTAGTTTAGTCGGTAATCGGTCTGATCATCGTAACCGGTACCTTAACAGCGTCCAGTGCATAAGCACAAATCCCCTGAGTCGACACTTTGATGGTAGGCAGGCAAAGTGCAATTCATCCCTAGGGCCCAAGTTCCTAATGACAGCAGCCGCACCACTTCTTTCTGGAGCACACCTTCACCTGCCTAAATCAGTGGGCCTCCAACAACCCAGTATATCGTCTAGGCAAATTCATACCCCCCGGGGGTCACCTCGACGTAGTGACTGAGACGTAGACAAATTTATAGCCACGGTCAGGGGCGGGAATCCCGTTCCAGAAGACGTGCTGCCGCTAAGGTGTTAGATACCCATACTAAGCGCTAGCAACACCTCCCCTCGCGAAATCACTCACCCAGTTCTTCAAGTTCCCAATTATGGTAAACCGTGAACCTCTCCAAAGAGAGGTAAACGTACCAAGTTGAAATCACCGAAGTGACCGTTACAACGCCGACCCCGCAGAAGGTGTCTTTGTTCACGCCTCTCACCTAAGTGAGGGTCCTTGGCTGATACGCCAGTAAGGAATTTTTAAGAAAAGTTGGCCAAATCCTCAACATTAATCAGATTTGGATAAAAATTGGCACTCGGGAGTTTTTTGAGGTTTTACGAAGCCAGTATCAAAAGTATGAAATTCAAAATGGCGGAGTAAATATGGCGACAAAATTTTATTAAACTCATCCGATTTGCATAAAAATATCTAATAAAAAGTGGAATACTAATAATGAAGTAGGAGGTTTGTTTAAAAATATTATATACGTGTTGCGATGGTTATACAGCACCGATAACGTCGGAGCTTCCTATAAAACGGATTATTGCAGCCAGTCAAGGTCTAATTGGTCAAGAACCTGACAATAAACGGCTCTCATTGGCTGTTACACAGCGAGTGGAATATTCTAAAATATTCCATTATTAAATTAAAACCTCTCTATAATTCTGTCTTTCAATAACCAACTTAATTGTGTTGATGCACGGCAACATCGCTCCTTCTTCGGACTCACAATGTTTCCTATAAACAACACAATTTTGTTATTAATGAAGCGACAGAATTATTGATAATTTTTAAATCACTTATATTTCTGTTGATAAGAAAACAATTCTTGTAGTATATTTTGCTTTAGCAATGATGCATTTTAACGGTAACGTTTAAAACTTAAACATTTTTGTAAACTATTATCTCTTGTCGCATTAGCGCATTTGGCCATGCTGACATCTAGTGACTGATTTCAGGAACAGCTTGAAAATATTCCCATTATATTTAATTAATTAAATTTACATAATAACAAAATTGTAGATAAAATGGACGCTACAGGTTTATTATAGTGAAACCATGAGTAAAATTAGGTAAACCTAACCTCTAATTTGTAAACTTATGTGTGAATTGAGAGATTTTAGCTTTAAATTATTTTTCTTAGAGTATTTTAAAAATCCTGAGATCTCATGAAATTTCCTAGCACCTGGCAACACTGATTGCAGGAGAAATATTTTGTTACCCATCTCTTAAACCGGCAGCCAAAGAACATAAACTGGCAACGCTGCCCCTATAGCGTCCCGCTTATTTACGGGGAATGAACCAACGGTGATTTTCCTTTTTCCTTTTCATAATAAACGCAACTCTGACCATTCACCATTCTACTCAAATGAAGACTTGCTTCATCTGACCACAAGATGCGGTCTAAAATGGTTAGGTCATGCTTGCCAAGATTCAGTAATTCATTACACAATTGCTTTGATTTTTCGTAATATGTACCTTTTAATTGATTAATCAGCTTACGTTTACGGCATTTTAGCCCAATTTCTTTAATAATTTGCTGCAAAGACCTATGAAAAATCTTTGTTTGCCTCGCTGGCATCCTTTGAAACGTTCTTGGCTCATTAAGAAGTAAATCATGTATTTCGGCAGCAATTTAAACTGTCACGTCAATACTATCTACTGGGGCGTTCACTTTTTAAATTTTTCAAAAATTTACAAAGTTTTATTTGCCAAAATTTTCAATTTTGAAAAATTTTCACAATTTCAGTTTAAATTTTCCAAAAATTCTTACTAAAATATTGTCAAACATGGTGTAATAGCTATTTATGTAACAAGTAAGGAAATGAGGGTGATTATTATTGGAACGAATGTGAAAGTTGCAACACGGTCCGCTAGGCGAGTGTTATAATCACATGTGTAAAATAATCAACCGTTTTCCTTACGCGTTACATACAATATTTTTTTCTACCTCCGTGCGAATAAATCCAAAAATGCATTTGAAATTATGAATTTTTGACATTTTCATGACACTTAGAAATCCGAAAAATCAAGATTGCCCGTTTTGACCAAATGATCTCATTATTTCACTAAGTTAAATAAAAGAGTTTATTACCGAACTCAAATCAGTGTCATAAAGTGACTATTACCTAACGGAAGCAAAAAAATATATTTAAAATATTTCGACAATTTTAGAATTTTTCTAAGTTTCCATAAAATCGTCAAAAGTTTCGAGATATTTTAAACATTTTCAAAAATTTCAATAGATGCGAGGAAGGTCCCGTGACGGTTGCCCGACAGTTATTTTGTTCAAGTTTTCTACTGAACCACACCTTTCAACATTGTAAATTAATTGCTTAATCGCATTTCTGACGAGCATTACATATGTGAAACTCTCAAATTTACAGCCAAATTGTCGATAATCAAATAAAGGTTCTTCACAATAATATCTGTTTTTACGAGTTAAATAAATCATTGCAACGCTAAACAAATTCGTAAAAAAATGAGAAACTGAAATGTGACACTCACAATGATTAAAAATTTAATAAAACAAGGTAAAGCGATGAACTTCACATTATATTTTCGGAATTTAGACAACTTTCAGTGGAGATTTTCTCATTACCTAGATATACGCAGTATACAGGGTGAGTCATTTAAGCTTCACCCTACCATTATTTCTTAAAATATTAAGAATATCAAATTTTGTTCTTAATAAAAGTTGTTGATCATTAACTGCTGCATAATTTGAAATTATTATCAATTATACTGGGTGTTTAGTTATACCTGTACAGAACATCACCTTGGTAATTTAAATAAAATACCCTGTATATTATTCCATTTTTAAATTTTGCATTTAATTCTAAATATAAAAGTGAAAAGTGACTATAATCTTAAAATTAGTGATTGTCGAGTTATTTGACTTTTTTCAAAAATTTTGATTTATTTGTGGACTAATATTACAAAATTAATATTTTAGATACCAAAAACCCATGGCTATTTTGCACAGCTATAAACACAATATAAAGTATTTAGCGGTATGTTAAAACAGTAGATTATTATATAGGGTGTTCCTAATTTAGTCATTTTGCAAAACTATTTTGAATCAAAACAGCTAAATATTTTTTAACAGGTTTAGAATAGCAAATATTAAAATCGCTATGGTTTTTCGTGTTTTTTTATTTTTCGTTTTTAAATTGCAAATTTAAAATAAGAAAGTAATGTGCTGCACAGACATAAAAACACCCAGTATAACTGGTAAATGATTTTAGGTTATACGGCAACAATTCTCATTATCTTAGGAAATATTAGTAGGGTGGCACTTAAACGATTCACCATGTATATAAAAGTTTGATGTTTTACGAAGTAAATCTGAATGTTTAAAATATCTTAGATTTATTTACATTTTTGCAGTTTTAGACTACCTTTAACAAAATACTCTCGATACCTACCTAAAGTGTTCAGGCCTCAAAAAATAACGTAAATTTGATACTTTTAATTAAGCTTTTGTAATAAAATTAGCATCTCTACAATTCATACAACTCGTGAAACTTCATACAAATTCAATTTTTATATCAAATCCGGATCCCTTTCACCTGTCTCAACTTTTGGTGGTAATCTGTGCGTCCATTACCTAAGGCGCATGTTCCTTTGTACAGTAAACCGCTAGAGTTTTCAAACCGGTTGCAATATTTTTAAGCAAATTAAAATTTTATACTCGTTGATTAATTCCTTTAGATAAGCCTAGTAATATGTTAAATTATAAAAATTGAAATATATTAAAATGTCGGGTTTAGCTTTGCAAAATGATTGAAAATTCGACCTTTCGGTTCAGATCAACTAAGTTATTCAAAAAAAAGAAATAACTAATAAAAAACAAAGAAAATAGATCTTTATATTAAATCCGGATCATTACATAAGGCGCATATTCCTTTGTACAGTAAACCGCTAGACTGTTCAAACCGGTTGCAACATTTTTAAACATTTTAAAATCTTATACTTAATGATTAATTCTTTTAGATAAGCCTAGTAAGAATAAAAATATATTCAAAATTTCGGGTTCAGCTTTGCAAAATGATTAAAAATCCGACCTTTCGGTTCAGATAAACTTAGTTATTCGAGATAGTTTCTTCAAACGTTGTTTATATAATTTATATTACAAAAATCATAATGAAACAAAGAGAAAACATTCTAATTTAATGCACTTTTTACCATACAGTAAATTTCCGTGAAACTGTTCACAAGTTTTGTATTGGATGTAAGTTAGTAAAATTTTACACGATCTTATGCAAGAAATTTCGTGAATATTTCTTACATGTACCCGAAATAATACATGCTAATTGTGCAACTCATATACAGGGTGTTTCTTAATAACATGCTAATATCGAAGGAGGTTATTCTTGGGTCCATTTTAAGAAAAAAACTTCATATGAACATATGTCCTAAAGGTCTTAACTTTTGAACTACAGGGTGCTAAAGTATTAAGAAAAAATTATTTTTTTTATGATAACTTTGGTATGACCCTAGATATTTTTGTGAAACGTAGTACGCATCTTCTACGCATCAAAAGGCATTTTCTGCTGTACAACATAATTTTTATTCTTGCCAGTGGCGTTCGTGCGGGATTAGCACTGAATCATTTTAAAGAGAAAAGTGATACGCCACTGCTTTTTCTTAAAGTAAAAGTTATTTTTGAAATTCTCATTCCTTTCTGAGCAAATCTGGTCTCTTAATTTTTTTTCGTTTGACGTACGGTTTTCGCATAAAAAAATAGAATTCATTCATTTGCACGTTGTTATGAAATTGGGTATTATCAAGGATTAAAAACGTATCTAGTAGGTAAGAAGCAGATTTTGTTTTGTAAACATAAACAGTTTTGACAGTTGTCTACCTAGTCTAGTTGTCATTTTCCAAAGAGTACGTGAGTCCACGAGAAAAAGAGCAGAGGCATGCATATTTGCAGGAGGTTCACATTTTGAACATCTGATTTAATTTATTTCTTTGTGCGTTCAGGGTAATTTTGTGTTAGCATTCCAAAATGTATTTAGATTACTTTAATTTTATAATTTTACCGTTTAAAAATTATTCTCTTAAATAAATTTTTGTTTAAACTTACATAAATTGGTTTTTGTCGTAAGTGGTCTAGCGAGATGCAAATGAATGAATTTTATTTTTTTATGCGAAAACCGTACGTCAAACGAAAAAAAATCAAGAGACCAGATTTGCTCAGAAAGGAATGAGAATTTCAAACATAATTTTTACTTAAAAAAAAGCAGTGGCGTACCACGTTTCTCTTTAAAATGATTCAGTGCAAATCCTGCACGAACGCCACTGGCAAGAATAAAAAATTATGTTGTAGAGCAGAAAATGCCTTTTGATGCGTAGAAGATGCGTACTACGTTTCACAAAAATATCTAGGGTCATACCAAAGTTATCATAAAAAAAATAATTTTTTCTTAATACTTTAGCACCCCGTAGTTCAAAAGTTAAGACCTTTAGGACATATGTTCATATGAAGTTTTTTTCTTAAAATGGACCCAAGAATAACCTCCTTCAATATTAGCATGTTATTAAAAAACACCCTGTATGTTCGAGTGTGCAAGACTTTATTTTTGTAAATTAAAGTACCGTTTTCATTAGCAGTTACTTAATTCAGTTAATAAAAATAAATCAGCTCTAAAACCCACTCCATTGTTAAATTGCTTTTGCTGGCATACATTTAAGGAGTTTCCTAATATACTTTATAAACATAATACAGCTATATAAACATTACTACATGGTCTGGATACCTTGAACGAATTTATTATGCCCGAGAATTGAACTGGAGTAGGTGGTTACGTAAACCTTTCTGTATTTGAAACCGAACCCTGTTGTTTTGACAAGAATTCCTGCCAAAACGAACATTTTCTATGAAGTTAACTGTAAAATATTAAAAAAAATGAATATTAATGTTTGTAAACGAATTTTATGTGCTATTAGGTCGGGGAATAAATTAAAACAGATAAGGAAGGAGATGAGTAATAAAATGCTGAAATTATTACGTAGGTGTTTCCAAAATTACAAATTGAGTAAGTAATAATGTAAAAATTAACAAAAATAGTTTTGCAACCATGCCATTGTAAAGTTAAATTGTAGAATTAATGAAAGATCCTAACTGTGTTGTTTGATAAATGTTTAAGCTTTGTTAAAAGTGTTAATAAAAATCTCTTTGTTCTATGGAAGCGTTCATGAGGGTGGAGAGTGAATGCTATGGTATTCCCCGATGTGTCTGATTAATTTCTTTTAAGCGACAAAAAACACTTGTAACAAAACAAGTGACAGATCGGCCGGAATTTTATGTGCATGCAACCCGGCTGTAGGTGCATGCACATAAAATTTCAAGTAGACTGTAGTAGTTCACTCTTTAAGTCTGACAACACTATCTTCACTAACTCAAAGTGCGTAAAAACCCGCAACGGATGTCCGTTAATCCAGTCGGTGAAGCATTAATTTACGCCATTGTGCTCACTTTCTGCTTCCCGCACAAGAAAATGTGACACAAGAACTCCAATGCGACTGTAGGCCTTCCCTTGCCACCCCAAGATATACATTCTGGAGTCACTGGTTATTACTCTTTCAAGTCAAGTCAAGTCAAGTCAATCAATCGGGTTCGCCTCGTATACAAATCGGGTTGAGGTCGGGTCCACAAAAAAAACCGGCTTTGTGAAGATAGCAACCGGGTTTGACCGCGAAACCCGTCCGGGTAGAGGGTCGGGTACGGGTTGGGTGCGGGTCGGAACCACAAAATAAGACCGGTTTAGTTAAACCAGAACAAACTCAAGCCAATGCAACAACAGTCAACAAGTGCTTTGCTGTGAGTTTGATACCAAATCCGATTTTTAAGACCCGAATTAGAAACCGGATCCGTGCTCGAAAGTGGGCCCGCGTTTGGGTTAAGCTTCGGAGCCGGGTCGCGTACTGATCGGATGCGGGCCGAGACCATAAAACAAGATCCGTTATGTCAAACTACAATAAACTCAAATCAAAGTGAAAGCATAGTCAACAAGTGTTTTGTTGCGAGTTTATAAACAAATCCTAATTTTAAGAACCTGAGTTGGAAACAGGGTTCGTGCTTGAGGCAGGGTTCAGGTTTGAAACCGGGACGTTTTTTAATTTTTAACTTCACACATGCACCCACTGTCTACAATTGAGAGTCAACCGGGTATGGGGGTGAGCAGGTAACCAGACCGAGTTTAGATCACGTACGGATCGGGTCCGGGTCGGGTCCACAAAACAAGACTCGGTTTCGTGAAGACAGAAACCGGGTATGCGTTTGACCGTGTTTGAGTCCGGGTCCGGGTCTGGTATCGGTTGGGAGCGGATCCATTCCACAAAAAAAGACCCAATAATCAAACCACAACAAACTGAAGTCAAAGTGAAAGCAGTCAGCAAGTGCTTTGGTGCGAGTTTGAGACCAAATCCTAATTTTAAGGACCTGGGTTGGAAACCGGGTTCGTGCTTAAGGCCGGGTTCGGACGTTTCTTTCCTTTTAACTTCACACATGTACCCACTGTCTGCAACTGAGAGCCAACCGAGTATGGGTGTGGGCAGACCGGGTTCAGATCACGTACGGATCGGGTCCGGGTCGGGTCCACAAAACAAGACCCGGATTCGTGAAGATCGAAATCGGGTATGCGTTTGAGTGTGTCTGGATCCAGGTCCGGGTCGGGTAGCGGTCGGGTGCGGGTCCATTCCACAAAAAAAGACCCAATAATCAAACCACAACAAACTCAAGTCAAAGTGAAAAGAGTCAGCAAGTGCCTTGGTGTGAGTTTGTGGCCAAATTCGATTTTTGAGAACCTGAGTTTGAAACAGGGCCCGTGGTCGAGACCGCCTCCGGGTTTGAAGACGGGCCTGACTTCGGAGCTGGGTCGGGTCCGCAAAACAAGACTCGGTTTCGTGAAGATAGAAACCAGGTAAGCGTTTGAGCGTGTCTGGATCCAGGTCCGGGTTGGGTACCGGTCGGGTGCGAGTCCATTCCACAAAAAAAAACAATAATCAAACCACAACAAACTCAAGTCAAAGTGAAAACAGTCAGCAAGTGCCTTGGTGTGAGTTTGTGGCCAGATTCGATTTCTGAGAACCTGAGTTTGAAACAGAATTCGTGCTCGAGACCGGCTTCGGGTTTGAAGACGGGCCTGACTTCAGAGCTGGGTCGGGTCCACGAAACAAGACCCAATAGGTGAAATCAACAAACTTAAGTCAAAGCGAAAATAGTCAACAAGAGTAAAGCGAGTCCGGGTCTGGGTTTGAAACCGTAACCGCGCTTCTGACCGAGTCCGGGTTCGGTCCGGATTAGGTGGGTTTTGTATTGCCAAAACCGAGTCGAATTGAGTTCAAAAACCTAGACTCGTTGACAACTTTAGTATACAACCCTGATTAAAGTACTCTACCGCCCCTCATATTTATCCACCAGCGTCGCTCCGAGAAGTGTTTAAACCGGACGCCTTACGAAGCATTACTGTTTTGCAGTTGGCCAATTAAACTTCTAACACATTCTTAGACATTTTATTCAGTAAAAGTGTTAACAGTACAATATAGTAAAGTAATTGTACATCTTGTTTGAATAAACCCTAATTTATTGAATCTGTAACAAGATTTTTAGCATGAACGTTGCTGTCGATTCTTGTTTTTCTTTAATAAAATTGAGAACAACAGCCCAGTAAGTCACAAGAATAAGCACAGAAACACTAGCAACCGAAGAATTTTGCTCATTAAAATTGCAAAGACAACCTCTATGTCATCTGTGTGTGAACTTGGAGACACTTTCCTACTTTACCACAATGTTTAGGAAAGATCGTATCAGATTTATTCACAACAATCATGGGAAATACATCGGACGCTGAATGGCATCGCTTTGACTACAGCTGCGGTGTTCACATGACCCAATACAACTTCATACAACTGTTTATTAATTTTCTCAAGTTTCTTTTGTAATTAGGATGTAAATGACTAAATAATTTAAATTGAGTTATTTAATGCAGACGGAAAAAGTTTGCTGAGTATTGAACTATTACTGAAAGTGTTGCTTATAGATTATTTGTATTTTAATACATCAAATCATGATTCGTGAAGAGAACGCGAAAGATATGAAGTTTTTGTTTTTTAGTTAGTGTGATTATTATTTGTCCATAAATTAATAAGTTCGGAAAATTCCAGAATTGTTTAATTTTGCTTAGGTTGCAGCACCTAAAATATTTATGAAAAATTAAAGTTGTAGGTCCTCTCTATCTAGAATACTCTAGTCAGTACCCGCTATCAAGAATAGTATTTTCGGTCCTCTATTATAACATTGTCGGTCCTCTTTATCTAGAAATCCCGCCGTTGCGTACAAACTATAGAAAAGTCACAAAAAGCCTTAAACTCAAAATTTTGAAAACTTAATAATAGGTCACATAACAGATACTCGTTTCGTTCTTCGAGTTAGTTGAAACACAAAAGTGGATTAGAATGCGTCATCGGTCAAAACCAGATCCGAAACAAAGGCATATTTGTTAAATAAATGGCAGAAGAATAACTGGTATTGGAAGAGACGTGGGAAAAGCGCCACACATACTACAAAAAGTCATAAATCTGAGTTTCAGAGAGCAAACAAGTATCTTCGGTTAATGTATGCAAGTTTGTTCTCATTAGGAGGAAGGCGGTTTCAGAAATATCTGGCTAACATTAATAAAAATATTACATAGTTGCTTCACACACATTAAAAACAAATCAGCAGAGGGATTTCTAATTCTCGGTGTGAGTAAACTCGTCTACACCGTAGTGGTCAATTTAAAAGGTAAATGTCATCGAAAGTCATGTTTGTTAAAAGGCGAGTTGCATTTTAGACGGTGTTGTCCTCGAAGGTCACAAGGGGACCTGCTCACCTAGGTGAAGCATGGAGCAAAGGTCGCTGATAAAACGTTCTCTAATTTTAAGGTATTGCCACTGCTTATAAATCAAAATTAAGCAACAATGTAAAAATTAAAATTAAAGAAAAAACAGTTTTGGTGTTTTGTAAGCTACACTCAATAACCGATGAAAGACCTTGAAGGTGATAACTGTTGAGCTTTCAGGTATGAGTGATATTAATAATAACAGCTGTATTGTTCCAAGCACCAGTTCATTAGGTGAAGGGTTAAAAACCTTTAAATAACCGATTAATTTCTTTTAAGTACAAAAATGTAAAAATTCGTCTCTGTCATAAAAAGCATATACAGGATGTATCAAATTGCGTGGTAACTATAGGGATCTCGCTTATTTGAAGAGATACGACGATGGTAAAATTAGAGAAAAGTTGTGGAATTTTATGCCCACTAATAATCTAAAAAGAAATTGGAGCAATCTTGCTTCGTTTCTGAAATAACTGGAAAAACTGAAATTTTGGATTTTTTGTTTTGGGCTATAACTCATTTGTCATTTGTATTACATATTTCTAGTTAACGCATTATTAAGACACGTTTTCATGCTAAATCTAAATTTTTCATTAGATTTGGTATAACTGCTACTATTGTTCATTTTCGACTGTTAACTTTTGTTTTTCTTATGGTCGGCATTTTAAATTTTTTTATATTGGAATAGAGTTTTTAATTCTGATTTCAACGATGTGTCACACTTTGCATTTTGTTGAAGTTTTGAGCGTTTTATTACAGAAAATAAAAATTTTATGAGTGCCATGGAAAGACCACGTCATTTAATTTATTTTGAAAGAATTCTAGTAGGTCATGGATGGAAGTAAAACAAAACACTACTTTTATTTACTTTGACCTTTAGATACATTAGGTATGCGAAAATTTCAGGAAACTTTGTTTTGAGTGTAGGCAGCAAGTAATTTTTTACAAAAAAAAATTAATGACACAGTTACTAACACATAGATTAGAGAGTTTATTTTAGACAAGCTTCTGAGCATGTTTTACAAAAGTGTCATTGAACATTTATTTAATATTTGTATTAGTGCAGTTCTGGTGTTATCTGTTGTTTTTACTTTACCTGTTATTCAAATTTGTTATGTCAGCTGCAAACATAAAAACTGCAAGTGGAATTTTTAGTAAATTGCGTATGTTAGAATCTTTGTAAATTCATGATTTTGTAAAAAATAATTTAACCTGCTGTCTTCACTCAAAACATAATTTTCTGATATTTTCGCATACCTAATGCATCTAAAGGTCAAAGTAAATAAAATTAGTGTTTTGTTTTACTTCCATCAGTTCATGGCCTACTAAATTCTTTCAAAATAAATTAAATGACGTGGTCTTTCCATGGCACTCATGAAATTTTTATTTTCTGTAAGAAAATGCTCAAAACGTAAACAAAATGCAAAGTGTGACACATCGTTGAAATCAGAATTAAAAACTCCATTCAAATATGAAAAAATTTAAAATGTTGACCATAAGAAAAAAGAGTTGACAGTCGAAAATGAGCAATGGTAACAGTTTCTACCAAATCCGATAAAAAATTTAGATTCAGCATAAAAAAGTGTCTTAATAATGCGTCAACTAGAAATATGTAATAGAAATGACAACTGAGTTATAGCCGAAAACAAAATATCTAAATTTTCAGTTTTTTTTCAATTTATTCAGAAACTATGCAAGATAGTTCCAATTTCTTTTTAGATTATTAGTGGGCATAAAATTCCACAACTTTTCTCCTAATTTAACCATCGTCGCATCTTTCAAATAAGCGAGATCCCCATAGTTAACATGCAATTTGATACAACCTGTATAGTGTGATTTATTAAAATTTCCTTAATGAATACCTTCATTATTTTAAAAGATAGGAAAAGTTACTACAATGATATCTTATTCATCATAAATTGCTTTATAAATTGATGTCATTGATTTGGTGTTTGGTTTAAGCAGAGCGGTTTTTTATAAATAAAACACCTTACATATTAGCACATATTCCATTAAAGAAAAAAAATCAGCTTCTAAAAATATATTACACGTATATGTAGAACGCCGTTTTACTTCTTATCAAACATTTGTTGACGTCAAAATAATTGTTTGGCTTCGGAAAGTAACTTTTTGGCGTGAAAAAGTATTTATTAGGCGTAATAAAATGTTTTTTGACGTAAATAAATTATATTTGACGCCAATAATTGTTGTTTTAACGTCATAAATCGTTTTCCGACGTTTAAAATTTATTTTTTGATTTTGTGACGTAAAACTTGATTCTTTGATTATGTAATGTAGAAATGATAACAATACAATTTAAATATTATTAAATAAAACAAAATTGTTGACGTCAAAATATAATTAGACATTAAATCGACGTAAATGTTATTTACAAACCATAATTAATTATTTCCAGACGTCAATTCATGATTTCTTGACGTAAAAACTGTATTTATTGACGTCAAAAAATTATTCTAAGGCGTTTTCGACGGCAATAAATGATTTCTTGACATCAAAAATGTATTTATTGACGTCAAAAAACCAGCGCGGATGTTAAAAGCTAAACTTTGAATTCAAAAATTAATTTCCGCTGTCTGAAATACAATTTACGATGTCTAAAATTGTGATTTGAGAACAATGTAATTTTTTTTTCACAATTCAGGCTAACATAACATTTTATACTTTACTGCTAACAATAAATCAAAACCTGTAATTTACAAACAAGCATAGCCTGCGTTAAATCAACAAAGAATAAAACAGAACCAATACGTTTTTGGCAACTTGTGAATCATTGCAAATTACAAGGGGATTATATAAAGTCACTTTACAACTTTAAATACCTACAAAATTTTGATTAATAATGGGACAAAAATAAAAACATTTAAAAAAAGAATTAAAAAAAAATCGACAATAAATTCTAAACAAAATCTTACACCAGTTTAACGTTTTAAAAAACTGAAATAGAAATAATTTGATCAGTTTTGTAACAGTGGCAATACCATAGCAGGCACCTTTGCCACAACAAGAAGGTAGCGGTTGCCATCTTGCAGTGTCTAATAAGAAACTTTGAGCCGCTGATGATTGAGTGCGAGCGTTTATGATTGAGAGTCGAGCGTTGATGGGTGAGCGTTAATGGTTGAGCGCCGAGCGTTGATGGTTGAGCGTTGAACGTTGATGGTCGAGCGTTGATGGTTGAACATCGAGCGATGATGGTTGAGCGTCGAGAGTTAATGGTTGAGTACGAGTATTGATGGTTAAGCGTCGAGCTTTGATGGTCGAGCCTCAAGCGTTGCTGGATGACCGTAAAGCGCTAATGGTTGAGCATCGAGCGTTGATGGTTAAGCATCGAGCGTTGATGGTCGAGCCTCGAGCGTTGCTGGTTGAGCGTCAAGAGATGATGGTTGAGCGTCGTGCGGTAATAATTGAGCATCGAGCGTTGCTGGTTGAGCATTGTAAGACGAGCGTTGATGGTCGAGCCTCGAGTGTTGCTGGATGAGCGTCACGCAATTATGGTTGAGCGTCGAGCGTTAATGGTTGAGCATCAAGCGTTGATGGTTGAACGTTGATTGTCGAGCCTCGAGCGTTGCTGGTTGAGCGTCGAGCGATGATGGTTGAATGTTGAAAGTTGATGTTCGAGCGTCGAACGTTGATGGTCGAGCCTCGAGCGTTGTTGGTTGAGCGTCAAGAGATGATGGTTGAGCGTCGTGCGGTAATAATTGAGTATCGAGCGTTGCTGGTTGAGCATTGTAAGACGAGCGTTGATGGTCGAGCCTCGAGTGTTGCTGGATGAGCGTCACGCAATTATGGTTGAGCGTTGATCAGCGACGTTGAGCGTTGATTGTCGAGCCTCGAGCGTTGCTGGTTGAGCGTCGAGCGTTGATGGTTGAGTGTTGAACGTTGATTGTCGAGCGTAGAGCGTTGATGGTCGACCGTCGAGCGTCGGTGGTTGAGCATATTGGTATATTAACACTTGCAATGAATTAGCCGCTAAAATCCCGTGACATTAAACCTGCAGAATATTCACATCTTGCATTCTATCCCATTTTAAAAATATCCTCAAAGCATTCAGCCAGATAAAATGTACAATTTATCTGCTAAGTTGACCACAAGAGTAGACCAAAATTATGGAACGTTTGAACATTTACGACAGTAGGCATAAAATACCTTGCTTTCAGCTACATTAGTTGATGTTTTTATACATGATTTTTATGTTAGATGAATGACAAAGGACTGTCGATACTGAGGCGCGCGGTAGAGCAGCGGTTGAAGCCGCTGGATTCGGTGCTGCTCTGCCAAACGTGCCGGGTTCGAGTCCCGGCCTCACCATAGATGTTTGTGTCAATCTTTGCATGCTAGATGGGGCTAATAACCACAAAAAATGACGCTTTCGTCGTGCATGTCCAATAAAAAAAAGAAAGCGTCGATACAAAAGTAAACAGACACCCAAAAAAAGATGTACGTTAAAAATTTCTAAAGTTAATATATTTTTGAGAAGCGGATTTTATTATTTATCCAAATACGTGATAATTTCTATTAAAAACAGTTACACTTACCGTCACGTTTAAACTAAACACCCTGTGTATAAAATTATATCAATTTATAGACCAGTGAAGATAACTTAGCTTGTCTGTATCATCTAAGATAACAAAAGTATGCAGTTACTGAATCATCCTGTGCTTTTAATTAAAATTTGCAAATATTTTCCGATCCTTTCATAATTTTGACACTTACTAATCATAATCAAAAACAGAAGAAAGATCCGTAAAAGCTTGAAGTTTTCAACATTTTCATGGAGAATTTCTGTACCTTCAAATAGCTTAGGGTCTTGTTCATGATACAGAAAATGTGCGACAATATTTTATACATATATTAATATTTTTTTTATATACTAAAATAAAAATTATAAACGTCCTTGTCTCTAAATGTTTCTTTTTTTCTCACACTTCCTTTCAAAATCTTTTACACCTTTATTACTTAAAACTAAGAAATGCAATTAAGTTTTATTAAAAGTGTGCCTTTTACTAACCATCACGCGAAAGTAGTAACCGTTAACAAAACGAGTTTCCAAAACTGTATATAAACCTAAACCATAAAACGCAAAAAATTTAAATATTTACACTCTTAAAAATCTTTAATACCTTGTTGATATTCGATTAATATGCCATAAGTTAGAATTTTGGTTATGACTTTCTGCATTGGGTACAATTACGAAACATGTATCAACAATTCTCCGCCTTTGTACCATTATAAAATGCAATAGTTATTTGTTCCGAAGGTTAAAGGTGCGTATTCGTGAAATGTCCGTTCTCTCCCAAAGAAATCTCAAAACCTCATCTCTCCATTCGCGTACATCGATGGAAATCAAGATAAACAAAGGCGTTCCAGATCAAAGAGATGAAAGTGGTGGCCTCTGTATTTAAAGCAATCTATTGTTACCAACACATTCCACCAGTAGGAGTGTTGGGTTAATTCGTTTAGAAACAATACTGTCATTATTATTATTTTACATACATATATGTCTATACGTTCTTTTTTCCAAGGGCTGCTTTTGATAATTTTGTATTGTGATCTAACATTATTTTTGCAAGTTCTTGCTTTAAATATTAATACAATTTATTTTTGCTGGTTATGAACTCGTTAAAATTGGGTGGTGTTTGATATACAGGGTGGCCCACCTTAAACGAAACAGGCGTGTTTTGTGATACTGAACCTCAATTTTTGTAAAAACAAAATTATTTTTTCAAGGGGGACATATAATATGGCTATTTCCGTTCCCCTATCTTCAACCCCAAAATTGGGGCGACTTTTATCCTAAAAATTTTAAATGGCAAGAGGCATCAAATGACAGATTTTCTTTTAAACGTCTGTTTTTCCGTCGAATACAGTTTTTTCCTAAATGGTACAGCCAATCGCCATATTGCTCGCTATTGGTCAGATTCTAATCCAAAGGATATCATACGAAACACGTACCTAATATCACCAAAAATTAAATGTTTGATCTGTCAATTGATGATCGTCTTGTTGGTCCGTTTTTCTTGCCTGCTAATTTGACTGGAGAGATGTACTTGGAATTGTTACAAAACAACATGATTAACTGATATTACAGAGAACTAGTGTTACCTCGCCGAAATTCGACTGCAGATTCCGCGTTGACCGACCCCGAAATGCTAAGTCACGTGATGCAATAGTTCCAATAATAAGACGCGACGTTAGTGTAGATGTCGCCTCAAGTGAAGCGCGTCTAGCAGACTTTCATATATATTATAAATTAAAATATTTATTATTGAAAAATCGACGTAGAATAAAAATATAAAAATGTTTCATGTTCCATCTGAGGTTAGAGACCTTTCATTGAAAAAAAAATGGTCCAAATTGGTGAAGCGGTAGCTGCTGGAGGAACCGGAGAAAAAAACGCTTTGAGCTTTTATATATGTATATGGATGATAATCAGTACCTCGACTCGAAGATCGTTTGGTATTCCAACAGGACGGAGCTCCTCCGCATTACGCACTGCACTGCTTGTTCGGCAGTATTTGGATCGAAGTTAAATTGTCCAAAATTAACTAAAGTTATTACAGAAAAACGCGGACACGCATTTGTAATGACTATATAAAATGATTTTGGTTTATCGCGTGCTCTATCGCACCTACGATCTCAACTTTTACCCTTGTAGATAGCAAACGCAGCCACAGCAACGAGCGGTTTTATCGTAATTTTATATTCTTTCTTCACTAATTGAAATCCACTAGTAATTTTTTCACCCATTCATTTTTATTGTTTGTTGATAAAGAAATAGAGCACTCTGATTGGCTAATTAAAATATCTGTAAATAGTAAAAAATATTGCTTAAAATTTGGTCACAAAATTTTATTTTGTACGTTCATAAAGCTAGGAATAATCTACATTTTTGTCTTGTCTATGCTGAATTACTTATGCGTGATCCTAAAATAAGATTATAAACTTTACCCGCTACCGCTATACATAACGAACGAACCACTTTCACCTTACTTATACAGGGTCGCTCAAAAGTATGGAATAATGGTTCTGGTGACGTAAATATTGATTGTACAGAAAAATACTTTAAATAATCGTTTTTTATTGCATTTTTCTCTACCTTTCTGATTACTTCAATAAGCTTTTGATCAACGCTGTAACAGCTGTGGTGCGTTTTCAACTGTTTTATTTACAATACATTAATATGAACTTCAACAAAGTTGATTAATTAAATACGAAATAGTCGTATATTACGTCTGCAAACTTGTTATCTTTCCGTTTAGGATGAGTGCGAGTAATAAAATTTTCCTAGGCCATAATATACAGTTATTTCACGTTGTTCATGTTAAGCTGTAATGTTCCACCTAAATTGGAAATCACTTTATATGATAACCACATTTTAAAAACAATTCCGTAACTTTTTGATATTGACGTCCCTGTCAATTCTTGTTTCAGAAGAAGTATTTTAATATACCGTGCAGCACTATTTATAAATCCTTTGCAAAAGGAATACAAATTGTAGTTACTCAGAAACCGCATATTTTCTGGTTAACGCAATTAAACTAAATGAACTTCATAGTTTTGATTAAGATTCAAATCTAGAACATTTAAGATAATAAATAGCTGAACCCGCGACCTTCGCTTCACGCTGTTTTGATATCGCCGAGATGTAAATTATTTATACATAAATATTTGCTCAAAACAATAAATAAGTTGTGTCGAAATGCAAGAGCCCGTCGCGTCGTCGTGTTATGGTGACACAGTTACGGATTTAATATATAGATTACTAAGACACTCGGCGGTAAATATCCCAGAAACTTAAATTTATTTTTTCAATAATTATTATTAATTTTATTATTTCTAAAAATATTTTGTATGGAGCAAAACCTTAAAACGAATTACGGATTTTGCCAATTTAGTTAAAATTGTCGGTCCCCTCTATCTAGAATAATTCTGCTTGCCTGCTCTGCCTAGAACTACAACATTTTGACATCCCCTTTAGAGATGAAGGGTTTTTTCCTATCGAAGACTCTGTCGATTCTTGTGTCTGAAGATGTGCAATAACTTTTAAGAAATCGTGCAGCACGTTTCTCATATTACGTGATTAATCTGAACTCGGAATTCTCGTGCACTCGTTCAGGCGTTTTTTGTTCCCGAATTGAGGCAACAAATTAAAAACGACGCGGATATATGAATAGCGCATTCGTAATATTATGAAGGTATACTTTTGCTTCCGTAGTCATTAAAAATGTGGATCTCCAATTGATCTTTCACTGCAACACCTTCCCAATTAAGAACTTTTCCCGGGGCAAAAGTTGAACAAGTTAAAAAATCTATGTCGAAGGTCGTCAAAAATTACAATGCAATAAAGTTCAAAAGTGCAATTTGGGTTTTTGTGTAAGGGCAACTATAATTTGTGCAAATGCCAACGACTTTTGTTTTTAATTTTAATTAACGCCCAAAATTGTGTCTGGGATGAATGTGAGACGGTCGAAGGAGGCAACAGACTAGTAGCATTTAGAAATCACTGCAAATTTGAAAGTTTAGCCTTATGATGGATATCCTTAATTGAAAAATGTAAGCATGCATTCGTATTGTAAAGAACAGACAAAATCAATAACATTAAGACGTTAGAGAAAGTTTTAAATGATTTGGTTGTTCACCATCCCTGCTGCGAAGTTAACTGTGTTTCATTAATAAAAATGTCGATAATGTTAGTGGGGTCATTTTACAAAATGAATAGAGTAAGGAAATGGTCGAGTTTATTCAAAATTGCATCATGTACATGAGCACAAAATAAGATAAAAATCGGTAATATAATTATTTTTTAAATTAAGTAAGTGGTGGTTCGTAGTTTACTTGCAGTGAAAGCTTTTTTGCAGAATATTGGTATTCATAAATATAACAATATAACGTAATAAAATAAAATTTATAATACAAAAAAAAACGATTTTTTTTTAAATCACTTTTGGTTTGGAAATACAATAAGGCATGCCCACAGGCAGCTTGCGCTAAGCGAGGGGGTGACTCTAAGTACGTAATGTGAAATAGACCAACAACATTACGCTGCAGCAGCCGCCAGCCGTGATTATCAATGAGGAGGGGGTTATGGATAAGCTCGTTGTGACTGCACGTCATATTACGTATTTTTCGTAGAACGATCGGTATCTGTACGACGTGTTAAGTTTGCCTTTTGCGAAGTAATAACCTTGAGGGTTTGTTTTATACCACCACTGCTGTGGGGATATACAACGTTGTGCGTAAATACTTTTAATTATAGGAAAAGGAAAAGTTTTCCAAGTAGGGAAAGTTCAGGTTGTAAATATTGTATTGTTAATTTAAATATTCGTTTCGGTATTCATATCAAATAAATTGCTCTATTCAAATACTATTTTGGTCTTGGTATTCGAATTCTTTTTTTGTACTTCAAATATTTAGTGTTCGCGTTCAACTACATTCTCTCTGTATTCAACTCAGCTCTGCCAATAGACTTGAGTCCCGAAACGATACCTTACGGAGTTACAGCTTCTGTAAAAAGCAACAGAAATTATTGAAATTGTTCCCCTTTCCGGAGGCTGCAACTTCGTAACGAAGCACTTCCGAACCCATGTTTATATATAATTTTTACTGCCTTGGGTTTGTAAAACCCATCCTCGAAGTTCGGGGAAACTATTTGGGCATCTTGAGAAAACGCTCAGACTTCCATGACAACTCGATTTTACAATTACATTGAATTTTCTAGAAAACTTTAACGAATTTCAACTAAAATATCGTTTTTGCGTACTAGTTTAAAGAAATCTTTTATGACTTTGAACAAATCTTGAAAACTATTAAAGGCAAAAATAGTCCAATTAAAAGTGGCCTGTGCTACCCCTGTGTCTACGCCACCGTGTTTTAATATGGACTATGATTATCAGTTATTTTCGGAATATCTTAAATAACAGATACAAATCAAACTGCAAAGTACAGAGTGGCTAGGAAACCCCCGGCCACTTTTCTTGCGGCGGTCAAGAGATGGCGCTTTAGTAAAGAAAAATTAATTTAAAATACTGGCAACAACGCAGAATCCAAGACGTTTTGGTTGTTTTGATTTAATATGGGGCGTATTTAATAACTAAAACGCCTTGGATTCTGCGTTGTTGCCAGTATTTTAATTTAATTTTTCTTTACTGAAGCGCCATCTCTTGACCGCCGCAAGAAAAGTGGCCGGGGTTTTCCTAGTCACTCTGTATAGGGAAGTATTGTTTCATGAAAATGTTCAAAATTGAGATTTTAACGGAAATGCACTCAAGGAACCCAAAGAACTGGTTTTAAAAAAATGCTTGTCTGTGTGTGGGTTTGTGACGTATTTAAAGGCGAGAGTACTGAACCGATTTTGATGAAATTTTAAAATGAGAAGTTTAACGAAAATTGTAGTTTCAGTTGTACTATTTGAAGTACTTTATTAGAATCAGCAATAATTTTCAAATTAAGGAATAAAAACGAATTCTTGTATATCAACAGCGCGTTTTTAGACAGTATCAATTAGCTCTAGTTAAAAAATATATTTTTTTGATAAGTCTTTAAATAACGCTATTATAGCAATTTTTGTCCGGAATTTGTAATTAGCCCAAGGAGGGCGCGGCGCTTACCTTGCTTTCGTGCAGTTTAGTCGCTGCCACTATGCGTACAGTTACGGTACGGAAACCAATCGCACAGGCTATCGCAAGTTCAAAATCACGCTGCTTGTTTTCTTAGACATGAAATAGTCGGTTATAATTACAAAAAATTACGTTTTGCAAATATGGCAAGTTTTAATATCTAGTATGGGAAAGTCCACTCGAAGTTAACATTTCAGTTTATTTTTCCTTTATATGAGTAAGGAATCCACAGTATCAACCTTGACATACCCCACGTAGACACCCTCTATAATGAATAAAGCATGATTTTTATAGCCGTTTATCTCAAAGTGCGAATATAAAACATGTAACACTTTCACGAAAATAAATTAAACATTTCGTGTAGGTTACACTAAAAACTAATAAATCTGTATTTGGAGTAACAAATAATGTTATTAAGATATTACAAAAATGTTACAAGGTTAATAAATGCTACCTGATCAGACTGATCACTTTTATTTTAAAAATAAACAAAGCTGTATTATGTAAACTAATACATAACTGTGCTAAATTTATGAATTATTTATAATTAAACGCACAAGTCATTAAAACCCAACGACGGATCAACTTAATAATTATTAATGCACGATTAGCGTGTAACATTTAGAATTTGTCATAAAGCAAGGACGAACTGTAAATTACTTAACGCATTTTAATGAGTTTATGACAAGAAAAAAAATATTTTAAATTTTTTTTGATAAAAATTCAATTTCCTGGGAAAATTAAAAAAAAACGATTTCAGTATGTTTATTTTAAATATTCAGCCTTGTAAAAACTAGCCTTCGATTAACAGACAGTAATTTTTGTAAATATCAAGATGATCCGGTAGTTGTTGAACAAACTGCGTTTAACTTATTCACCTCGCCTTTAGTTTCGGGCTATGAGAATTTGATGCACTAAGCTTGTAACAATTTTTGAATTAATTCAGGCGAGGCTACCAAAAAACATGCAAGATTGTAATAAAAAAAAATAAATACCTTCTTTATCTCATCAATTATTGATTAACAGCATAAAAACGTAACCACAAGGATTTGTTTTTTTGTGTTAAAAATAGTGTTTTTCTAATAAGGTAAACCTTGTCAATATTACAATTTACTTTCGGCTTAGACCGCGTCGTCATTTGGGAACTACACCCAGCATAATCAGGTAAGGACCGACCCGTAGCTTGTCTGCCTTTACAAGCATTTCCTCTAGAAGTCTGAGCAATATTTGTTCGTAGGCCCTGCCTGCCTAAACAGGGCCGTGTGCTTAGATTATTTAAACCTTGGGGCAGACAAGGATTTGATCTTAATGTATTTTGTTTGCCAGGACAATAATACGTAAATGGCTTATGCCTGTTGTGAACCCATACAAACTAACGTTTTGCAAGACATTGCAGCTTGCATCTTCAGAGTAAATAGAACACTGAATTCAAATCCGGGAAGCGGAGGTATTTAAACCTCTTTGAGCTAGTCGAGCAGAACGGCGGAGTTCTAGTTGGCTGTCACCGTTGGGCAAAGGCGGATCCGGTGGAACGTGATCGTGAGATCGATGATGCTTAGGAGTCCTCAGAGGATAAACTACCGGAGTCCAAGCTTTACCGAGTCTAAAACCATCCTCCCTGTTTATGTTGTCAGGTTGTTTCTCAATTTCAATTGTTTCACGTATGATACGAGAGAATTAATGAGGTACCCTGGCGAGTACCCAAACATTGTCAAAGTCCATCTTATGCCCAGTTAAACCAGTATGTTCAGCCACCGCAATCACCTTTGTGCTCTCGCACTCTTAACTTAATGGAACGACCAGTTTGTCCGATGTAGTTTTCGCCACAAGAGCAAGGGATGTTGTAGATCCCGGCTGATTTTAAATTTGATATTTGATCCTTTGCGGATCTGAAACCGTTTCCCAAAGTTTCATTAGTCCTAAAGACTGTCTTTATGCTGTACCTTCCAAGAACATGACCAATCTTATCAGTAATGCCTTTACTGTAAGGTAGGAAAGCTAAGCCTTCCGGAGGTGCCAGTTCCTTTTCAGCCTTGAGCTGTTCCGCATTACGGATTGCTCTATGAATTGCTGTGGCTGTATAACCGTTTTAAAGGTAAACCTTGTAACATAAAATAAATACGTGCTCATCAGTATGCTTAATAATAACAAAAACGTAAAATTATAATAAGTCTTTAAAATTTTTCCTGTAAACATCTCCATCATTATATTATCTGCAAAAACTTCCAAATCTGCATTTAATTTTTTCCTGTGGCGATAACGAGTTTTTAATTCCTTAAAACTAAATCATCAGGTCAGTATTATTAATGCCACAGGAAATAACATAACATATACAAAAGGTTATTACACGACGTAATTTAATTACCCGCATGATTCACAAAATAGCCCGTGTACAGCTATATTTTCTTTAGAGCATAACGAACCTCACGTGGTATTTAATTCGAATTACATAAAATTTATTCCACGCAACCTTTCCGGCTTCTTGTTTTATTTACGTGAAGGGAAAGGAGACGAAGTGGGTCCGTTTGTTGATTAAATTTCCTCGAGCGGTAATTTTTTCCTGCATGAAACAATACCCGTTTGGGCCTTGGTATTTATAACGGTATTTGCAATAAGTCAACTGAACTGACCACATATCGGAAACGATTGTCTGTCCGCAGAGATTTAAGAGACCACACAATTGCTTGTTTCGCATAAAAAGGATTTTTTTGATTGGTTAACTGTTAACTTGAAGTAGCTGTTAGTGTTTCGGTAGAAATTCGAAATTAATGTTTAAACATCGTAAGAAGTTTGTTTTTTTAATTTATCTCTCATCTGCGTGTTTCTAGTGCTAAGACCAACCGCAACGCTAAATGAGACTTATTTCAAAAACTTTCAGAAAAATTCCACAATAACGTACGTAAAATTCCATTAGAAGCCTAAACGAGTGATAACATCTAAAGAAAGAAAGAAAACAGAATAATATTAATAAAATTTAAAAAAATTGTGACTTCTGACAGCTGACAGAACTCGCTTAGACTTGGGACTAACCGTCCCGAATGCAAGTGTTCTCGAAAACAGACCCTTCTCGATTAATAACGCCAGTAAATAATAATATTATAATTTTAAATTATATTATATAAATTTTTGTTACAAAAGTTTGGGTTAAATACACCAGAGACAACAAAAAATGTGGGAAGAGAAAGACTCGTTTCTCTAAATCAGAATAATAAGTTTAGTAAGAATCGTATTTTACTGTCACATATAAGCAATTCCGCTTAATAGAATAATCAGAATCTGTATTGGCCATCTTTGATTGAATAAAAACGAGTGAATATCTAAAATAATTAAATAAATTTTTCACTTACATTCATAGAGTGCGTCACAAGCCAAAGATTTTACGAGTATTGCCGAAATCATAATTATTGCCGATACTGCCCTTACCAGAATCGCCGGTATTGCCATTATTGCCCATTAATTGTTGGTATTGCCTATTACAATATTTGCCCATATTATCAAATTATTGCCGGTATTGCTAACTAACGATAGTGTCTGTTTATTGTCGTTATTGCCAATTTCCGTATTTATCAACGGTTTGGTGGATTTACTACCGACCTATTGCCTATTTATTGCTGAAGTTACCTGGCCACATACCAGGTATAAACCAAACCAGACTCATCCTTTTTTTGCTATCATATAATGCGTCGCAAGCTAAAGATTGTACGAGTGTTGCCAAAATTATAGTTATTGCCAATACTGTCCTTACCAGAATCGCCGGTAATGCCGTTATTACCCATTAATTGTTGGTATTGCCTATTACAATATTTGCCCATATTATCAAATTATTGCCGGTATTGCCAACTGCCGATAGTGTCTGTTTATTGTCGTTATAGCCATTTGCCGTATTTATAATGGTTTGGTCCATTTATTACCAACTTATTGCCTATTTATTGCTGAAGTTACCTGACCTACATACCGGATATAAACCAAACCAGACTTATCCTTTTTCTGCTATCATATAATGCGTCGCAAGCTAAAGATTGTACGAGTGTTGCCAAAATTATAGTTATTGCCAATACTGTCCTTACCAGAATCGCCGGTATTGCCGTTATTACCCATTAATTGTTGGTATTGCCTATTACAATATTTGCCCATATTATCAAATTATTGCCGGTATTGCCAACTGCCGATAGTGTCTGTTTATTGTCGTTATAGCCATTTGCCGTATTTATAATGGTTTGGTCCATTTATTACCAACTTATTGCCTATTTATTGCTGAAGTTACCTGACCTACATACCGGATATAAACCAAACCAGACTTATCCTTTTTCTGCTATCATATAATGCGTCGCAAGCTAAAGATTGTACGAGTGTTGCCAAAATTATAGTTATTGCCAATACTGTCCTTACCAGAATCGCCGGTATTGCCGTTATTACCCATTAATTGTTGGTATTGCCTATTACAATATTTGCCCATATTATCAAATTATTGCCGGTATTGCCAACTGCCGATAGTGTCTGTTTATTGTTGTTATAGCCATTTGCCGTATTTATAACGGTTTGGTCCATTTATTACCAACTTATTGCCTATTTATTGCTGAAGTTACCTGGCCACATACCGGATATAAACCAAACCAGACTTATCCTTTTCTGCTATCATATAATGCGTCGCAAGCTAAAGATTGTACGAGTGTTGCCAAAATTATAGTTATTGCCGATACTGTCCTTACCAGAATCGCCGGTATTGCCCATTAATTGTTGGCATTGCCTATTACAATATTTTCCCGTATCAAATTATTGCCAGTATTGCCAACTAGCGATAGTGTCTGTTTATTGCCGTTCATGCTAATTGTCATATTTATTAACGGTTTGGTCCATTTATTACCGACTTATTACCTACTTATTGCTGAAGTTACCTGGCCACATACCGGGTATAAACCAAACCAGAGACACCCTTTTTTTGCTATCATATAATGCGTCGCAAGCTAAAGATTGTACGAGTGTTGCCAAAATTATAGTTATTGCCAGTACTGCCCACTTATTACCAGTATCTCCGGTATTGTCGATCGCCTATATTGCCGATTTATTGCTGGTATTGCCTATTAGTGTATTACCCATACTGTCTATTTATTTTCGGTATTGCCGATTACCAACAGCGTCTATTTGTCGCCGTTATTGCCAATTGCTGTTTTATTACTTTTGATCCATTTAATATCGATTTGTTGCTGATCTTACCTGGCCATAAACTGGGTGTAAACCAAACCATGGACACCCTCTTTTTTGCTATTATAGAGTGCGTCACACGCCAAAGATTGTACAAGTATTACCAAAATTATACTTATTGCAGATACTGCCCAATTATTACCAGTATCGTCGGCATTGCCATTTGCCAATATTGCCCATTTATTGCCTATTACCGTATTGTCCATATTGTCAAATTATTTCCGCGGTATTTTTGATTGCCGCGTTGGTGATAGTCTCTATTTGGTGCGGGGATTGCTAGTAGCCGTATTTGTTACCGGTTTTGTCCATTTATTAGCGATTAATTCCCATTTATTGTTGAAATTACCTGGCCATATACCGGGTGTAAACCAAACCAGACACACCCTTTTTTTTGCTATCATAGAGTGTGTCACAAGCCAATGATGAGTGATGTAAGATTTTTGATAAAATTGTTAATAGGGTATAAATTATTCAAAAGTGTATTTTTTTTCGCAAATATTAATTTTGTTTTTTTTGTGTTTCAGGTATGACGTGACCTTCAAAGAAATATCTATGTCGCAGCACGAAAGTTGGTATTTTTGTTAGTTTTTATTTAGAATTTTACTGATTTGGCGTTCAATACATTAAATTTTTGTACATAATTTATTTTTCTATTAAGAGTTGTAATTAAGTTATTACTTTAATTTTAATGTTTTTATTAACGTCAAAATTTCTGGTTAAAATAATTGTGAAGTTTCATATTTATTTTCAAAAAAATCTGTTGAATAATACAAAAAACAAAATTAATTCAATTTCTTCTGAGTTTTAAAGAATTTGTTCTAATTTCTGCTGTAATCAAGAAACCGTTGTTATTTAATTTTTCATATTGATTTTTATAAATCTTTGGAAGCCAATTTCTTCTACCATTTGTTTGAATTTGTGCTATTTAAGTCCGTCCGACATCTGCATATGCATATTGTACCTAGCGGAATTTTTGGTGAGAAAAAATATGTTTTAAAATTTTTTTGAAGAAAAATTTATTAGTATTAAACGACAACCAGAGACAAAAAAAAATTCGTGAGCCAAAAATTGCATAGAAGAAAAATTATTTTTCGTAAATATTGCTGCACCTAAAAATTAAGTTATGAATTTTAATCTACTATCACACATGAGCAATTTAGATTAAACAAAAATGTTTTATCGTCACCGTCATAGAGAAACTAGCGGGTTGTAGCTCATCCTAGCTGCGCGAGCGTACAAAATGGGCACAACGCCCACTATGTATTTTGTAAGTTAATATCACCCACTGTGGGCACAACGGCCGTTGTACATATTGACCTAGCGTGTCCATAACGTCCACCACTGTCAGTTGCCATAACATCCACCGTGGACAGAGTTGCCATAACATCCACCGTGGACAGGTCATGTGTTGCGGCCACAACGGCCATCTAGTTATAATGCCCACCAGTTCGGGTTATCGTGACTGTCACCTCGTACGATCGCGAATATAATACCCACTACCACAACGGGCCACAATAACCATTGTTTGGGGTAACCAGAATCCCAAACTGGTGGGTTTGATGATACCTTTTTAGTGGTGGGCGTTGTGGCCGCAATAGGCGTTGCGGTCAATATGGAGAGTAGGTGTTGTGTCCGCGGTGGGCATTGTGGACCTGCAAAATACATGGTAAGCGTAAACAGAAATGTCAAATATTGTATGTCCACGGCCCGCCATGCTAAAGACCACGTGTTCTGGATTGGTTTATAAACCCGCCATAAAGCGCACTATTTTCACAGCCAGATCACAATTTTGAATTACCGTGTAAAAGCGTGAATATTCCACTCCCATTGTAGCAGCCAATGGCAGCCGTTTATTTTTAGGCTCTTGACTAATTAGACCGCAACTGGCCGCGATAATTCTTTTTTTAGAGAGCTCCATTGTTATCGGCGTTGTATAACCATAGCAACACGCCAACATTTTTTTTATTTTTACATTTAATAAATAAATATGCATTAATACGTTGGTACATAACAAATAATGATAATAATATATAAAAATTATTAAAAATTATCTGTAATTCTGTCGTTTCATTGAGGAACTCAACTGTGTTGATGCAGGGCAATATCACTCGTCCTTCGGACTCGTGATATTGCCTAACAACAATACAATTTCGTTGTCAATGAAGCGACAAAATTATCGATAATTTTTAATTCACTTGTGGTATGGCTGCTGATAACACCCCTCCCCAGTTTTATTTACGCATTTAGTTTTATGATTTCTAGTGTTATTTAATCTAAATTGCTTTCCTCTATTGGTCGATACCATTACGTCGTTTTCACTAATTGGTTTCTAAGTTATATAGAAATATTCAGCTTCGAAACATATTTACATTCTTATTTGTTTAACCGAACACGTGAGTGCTGAGTCGGCACATTCTTACAAATTTGCATTACTTCGTCATCATTGTCAGCCTAAATATAAATTTTTAGGTAGGGGGATTTCTCCCTTCTGTGCTTATAACCCGTTCGTCTTGGTTTAGGGTAGCTACTCACTCAGTTTTCGACCGAGGAATTTTATTCTCTAATCTATCAAAAACTGTGGAACCTTTCCAAGGTCTTCCAGTACAAGATTTCAAGCAAAGACATGCTGCGACGTATGAAAACTGTTACAAATTCCAACCAATTTTTTTCTCTGATTTCCAGAACATTCATTAACAGATGTTCCCGCGCAGGTTTATACGTTTTATTTGATTTAATTTAAATTCCCGCATACATATAGTGACCGCACCTGTATAAATATACGGTGGATTCCTCCGTCACAACTGAAGAAACCGATCGGGCGAGTGCCCCTGCTGCGGTCAGTTAAGAAAGAAGTGGCCACTGCTGGCTGTAGGCATTTCGGACCGCTAACCGGAGATCAGCCTCACTTATTTTAACAACTTATTAGATCGCTCGAGGAGGAAAAATTTGATAATGTGTGCTTTCCGTATCGACAGAAAACAAGATGTATGGAAACTTTTCTTTTCTTGGACGTGCAGCAATTGCAGAATTATTACCTAAGAAGCTGTTATTAGTCTGATCCTGCACCTGCATCCTGCAGGATGTGGGACCACGTTTAAACATCTTTTAAAGTTTAAATAGTAATTAAATATAATTAATTACACTTTTGTAGTTGGGAATAGGATCTGTTAATAAAATTAAACTAAACTTTTCGATTTCTTCCTTACGTTTCGGCGATAACCTCGCCTTCTTCAGGGGAATTTATTGATTAGTATTAATATTAAAATTAAAGCATTACAATTACAATGAGACACGTTAAAATTTTAACGTGTCTCATTGTAATTGTAATGCTTTAATTTTAATATTAATACTAATCAATAAATCGAAAAGTTTAGTTTAATTTTATTAACAGATCCTATTCCCAACTACAAAAGTGTAATTAAATATCCGAGGATCAACAAAAACATCAACCTGTAATTAAATATGTATTTAAAATAATTTTTCATAATTATTTAAGACGTTCCTATAAACATTAACTCCAAAATGTTATTTATAAATTCCAGCTTTACTTCGTTAATGTCCATATTTAATGAGTATCTGTATATGAAATACTTAATTACTAATTACTAATTTTAACAATATTTATTTATTTCAACCTTATACGTATTTCGGCATGTTTACATGCCATTGTCAAAGGTAATATGAAAAAGGAAACACTTTCTTTAATGCAAAATCAAAAACAGACGATTTGATAAAATCAGGCATTTACAAATTAAATTGTTCGCATTGTAATTCGGTTTATATAGGCCAGACAATTAGAAATTTTGATATAAAGTATAAAGAACACGTACGTTGTTACAAATACAAACACCCACCTAAATCCAATTACGCTAAACATTTACTAGAACACAATCATTCAATGACATCTAATAACACCATAAAATGTTTACACTTTTGTGATGATAAACGTAAATTAGACATACTAGAAGCTTTCGAAATCCACAAACATTTAAAAACTGTACCGTTAATGAATGAGCAAATTGATCTCTTAAATTCTCCTCTATTGGACATTTTGGAATAAGAAATCAAGTCATCTGCAGACGATTGTCGAGATCAAGTCACCAAGTTCTATTGCTATCACAACACTGTTTACTTTTTCATATAACCTTTGACAATGGCATGTAAACATGCCGAAATACGTATAAGGTTAAAATAAATAAATATTGTTAAAGTAATTAAGTATTTCATATACAGATACTCATTAACACCAAAAGTTGCTGAGTCGCATAAGAATATAGTATGACAGCAGAAATGTCTAAATTATTTCAAACCTGAGTAACAATGATTGTAATCGGATTTTATTTGACAAACCTCAGTTTGAAAAAACTTATGTAAATTAGAACAAAATTTGAGAAAAATTAAAAATCCGATCAAAATTCGAGTTTAAGCAGTACTTGAATAACAAGTGAATTAAGGTAAAGGGGGTAATAAGGCCCACCTAAGGAAAAATATATATTTTTTAAGACGCTAAAAACTTTTTTTAAATTTTATTAATGCCAACTAACTAAATAGGCCTTTGAGCTTTATAAAAAATTATCTGAACGTAAAAAAATAAAAAACATTTAAAATAAAAAAAACATTATATCGGGCCTTATAACCTGGTAAGACAGGTACTAAGGCCCACATCATTAATAACACTAAACTTATTAAAATAACCGAACAAAACCTATTCTTTGGTAACAAAAAATCAAAGGAAAGCAAAAAAGCTATTTTATAATGCATATTTAAACACACTAAGGTAAAATCAATCTATGGACAGACAAAATCTTCTGCAACTTCTTCTGTCAATCCCACGAACCCAATGACTACATTTAATACACCTTCGCATGTCAGCAACATAATTCGTATAGCAAACCACACATTCCCATTTTTCTTGTGTCTTGGAGGAAGATGGTTTAGAACTTGGTTGAGCGGAATAAACAGTTCTGGAAACTGCTTGTGTTGAGATTTTCCTTTTTTAATGAGATCTAATGCTTCATCTAACATCTCTTCATCCCAGTTTGCTGAAATACCTCTACACTTTTTATTCATCGTCTGTAAGAAAACACCAGCAAAAATATATCAGTCAAAAAACCGGAGTCAAATTTGGTATCGTAATAGCCCTATACCACTGAACTATACTTATACTGGAACGCGTGCTCGGCCCGCCAGCCCGATCCCAGAGAGAGGGCCGCAAGGATCATCTCTGTCCTACTCTCGAGAGTATGCGCATGCGTAGAGCAGTCGATTGTCATGATTTGACAGCTTTACCGCTGTCTTCTCCCTCGCGCAGCGCATGCGCGGAGCGGTACGAAAAGGACAGGAATGATCCTTGCGCGCTATCTCTCTCGGCTCGCTTCTTTTTTATGGCAGAGGCCGCCAGTGCGCGTTCCAGTATAAGTATAGTTCAGTGCCCTATACAGACATAATGTTAACTACACACTGGAATATTCGAAGCAACAAAAACAGTAAGGAATATTTGAAAATTTTGTAAATTTACAATAAAAGTATTAATCAAAATCTGGGCAGAGGATTTCTTTTAAATTTTCTAAGTATCTGAACTCAACATTTAATAATTTGCAAGTCACAAGTAATAAATTTAATTTACCTAAAAGCACCCCAACAACCAATATGAAGCTGATATGAAACCTTAAATGTAAAACACGTCTACATGATATAAACAAATTAAAATAAAATAATAAAATAAAAACAAAGGGCTTTTGCCCACTGCTCGCCATATTGTGACGTCATTTTGGATTGCCTTATAATATCAAAGAATGTTTGTACGCACATATCTCTATTGCGCCCTCTTTTGTTAGGTAGCTCCCTTATTGGTCAATATTGCAGTATAGTTCTACTCCATACTACTGTCATAAGTATTTCCTTAGAGGGCAGCATTTTCCGACGTCATAAAATTCTAATTTTTCACGTCAAATAATCAGTTTTTTTAACGTGAAAATAATGTATTTTAACGTATGAAAACAGCTTATTTATGGTATAAAGTGAGTTTTTCTTTTATGTATACATATCAGCTATGTATACTTTTATAAAAAACGTGTCAATGCATTGTTTTACTGCAATGTATAGGCAACCAACTGTACAGAAAAAATAGAGAGGGAAAGGTTATTCCTCATAGTGTGAGGTTATGTTCAATAAGTATGTTTATGAATAAATGCCAAATTATTTGAGTGTCAATTTTTTTTAATAAAACTATTATTTTAAAAAACATAAAATATCAACAATAACAAATTTTATGCTAAATTAAAAAAAAAGCTAGTTGCCATTAATTTGACATTAAACAATTTGATTACTGTTTCCACAGCAGACTATTCTTTTCAAAAATTGAAGCTTTGAAATTTAGTTTATAGTTGGTTGCCTACAGATTGCAGTAAAACAATGTATTGACATGTTTTTATAAAAGTATACATAGCTGGTATGTATACAAAAAAGAAAAACTCACTGTATAAATAATTGTTTCGCTTTTAAATTGCTTGAGCAACTTTCAGACGCCAACAAAAAAAATTTTGAGGTTCTAAACTGGACTTTTGACGTCAATTAGTTTTGTCAAAATGCAATTTTGTTTTGCGTAATTCGGAATAAAAGACATTCGTCGTAATTGGCTTTTATGTCCAACTGCTGGATTCTCCGGCACTCTTCTCTGCCACGTACTCACCTTAGCGCTAAGGTGGAGTACGGGGGACCTACAGTTTAACGTCGAATCCGAACGACTATTAGGCCCCCGGCTGCCTACACCGGATAGGGGAATGCAATAAAAAACTTTAATTTCCCCATAATAGAGCAACCGCTAGTCTGTCCTACCCCTAAATATTATTGTGCGAAGAAAAATAAAATTAGTATTTCATTCTACTGCCACTTAAGGGTCATTTTGCGTAAAAGCAATATTTCTAAAGTCCCCCATTAATTCCTTTGCCAGATGGAAATTGATGCTCTATTTCAACATAACCGATTCTATGCCATGTACATTTGAATGGCATTAATTACCTTGCTGTATTATCTTGACGCAGCTAATATTAAAAATACGCACTCAAAATGGTCTTCCAATAAATTTACACAAGGATCTTTGCTTGGTCTTAAAATCACTGCATAGGCGTGAAAATACAAATGTCAAGTTCATTTCGGTCATTCCAAATTATGGACTAATAAATTCACACTGGCGTAAATTTTCGTGATCTTAAAATTACTGTATAATCACAGTATACTTATATATACAGTAGCGAAAGCGCCCATATAACGCCTGGTAAGCTATAACTAGTGGCGCTCCAAGCGGTCGACAAGTTAAACTATCGTTTAAATTATGGCGGGTTTTAAATTCTAATCCAGTTCGTTGTTGTTACCATAATTTTAATAAGCAAAACAGAAAAATTACGAGCTCCATTATATAATGGTTTTTAAATAATACAAAGATAATGCCAGTAATATGATTTATTAACATTTATAAACTGCGAATCTTCAAAATGCAGCGTGCACAAAGTGCAGTTTTTATTCAAATATCCAACCTCCTTTTCACGTTAATCTTCACGTCTACAGTTTACAACCCCCTGTTTTGATCGAAAACGACGAGAAAGTTAAACTTTAATGTATTAATATTTATCAGAATTTATTACCTTTTTGGATCTTTGGCTAATGTAAAAAACTAAGGTTAGGATTCTTTCCTTCGTTGTTTTCGCAGTTTACGGCGGAACATGCGCTCCCTTTTGAGACTCTCATAATAGATTGGTATATCACTAATCACATTTTTATAAAAACACTGGCAAACAACTTGAAAATTTTTCTTATAACGTTCAAAAAGCAGAGAAACACTACTACCGCAGCTGTCAGATTTTAGTGTAACTTGTTCGCCGCTTGGTGCTATAATTATCATAAATGACCTTTACTTTCGCTACTGTATATATAAGTATACTGTGGTATAATCTTAGAACATATAAAAACTAAGGTCACCCCGAATTGTTGGTTCGATAACTTTGGTACATAACAATTTTTCCTGATCAACAAATCACCGTGCGATCTTGAAAACGCAACACTTCTGTCATTCACATCTGTTAACTCAAAACTCAGGGTTGTAAGTTTACCCGTAGAATATTATTTTCTACGTTACAAGTAGAAAAGTGTGTAGCATATGTAGAATAATCCTTCTTCTACATATTATAAATGTAAAGTATGTTGAATATGTAAGATATGTAGCGATAGATTCTAGAAAACCACCTGCATACAATTATTGTGTTTACTTTACTATGTAGATGAACGCGTGTGTGCATAGTAGAAGGAGGGCGAGACATGTGACTATCCAACGATACGAACGCGCGGCCTTTTCTCTATTCAAACGTAGCGCACTGCAACATGTTTTTAATTGTCAGCAGTTATCAAACGAAAAGTTAGTTGGCTCCATAAAAAAATATACAATAAAATTGTGCCCTAATCGTTACATCTGGGGCAGAAGTACCGCTCGCCCCCACCATAATTCCGGGACTGGTCGCAATTATTTTACGTTTTTAATACTTCACTATTTTGAGATATTTTAAATTTTCAATATTAATTATTTTACGGTGTACGTGTTCATTTACGTTTAAAACCGAGAAAACGGGAATGAAAGCGCTGCTCCCGGAAAAAAATTTCCGTGAAAAAATTTAAAAAAAAGACCGGAAAAACAACCTTGTACAATTTTATAGAAAAACAACCTTCGTACAAAGCTTCAGGAAACAATTCACCAGAAAAATAATCCTGTAAAAAGCCCTGAAAATTTTCTTTAAAAAAAGCAGAAAACAAATTAGTTGATCTTAGCACTTTTCTCCATTTCCAGGGAACTGCCTTAACAAAGATTTTTAGAAGTAAATAAGAAGCAGTAAAAAAAAGCAAATTTGTTCAGGGTTTTCTTTCAGGGACGTTTTTTTCATAAACCGAAATTGGCCCCCATGAATAAAATTAATGTTAGGCGCCACTGATGGTATTAATAAACTTAATAAATCGGCCTCACCCAATGAATGTGTGATGTTTATTTTATGTGAGCAATAACACGTCGCGATGTTTGACAACAATTAACTTTTTTTTTTACTTATCGCGTTAACAAATCGACCTATGCAGCCAGGTCGCATTCTCGACGTACGTATTTACGCAAATACGTTTCTCTCAGACAATCACAATTTTACAAAAAAATTATGAAATAATATTAGCTTCCACTGTTATGACGCATTCTGTGAAAATGTTTCAACAACATTAATACAGACCGGTTTACTTGCATAGAGCGATGCAATTTCAAAACGGACTAACAGCGTAAATGCATATAATAAAATTATCTTTCCAAAATTTCTAGTAAATATGTGACTTTCAGACACATCAAACATTCAGCATTCAGAATATCACCAGTATCAATAAGAAAAACAAGCAGATTACTACATTAGCAAAGCATCATCAAAGTATGTAAATTACAAGTGAGGTATTTCCCCTGTGAGAATCCCACGTACCGTTTATTTAGTTTACCCTGCGAGTCTGCTACATTATCTTCAGTGTACCAATTTTGTACCTAAAAAGGCGTAAAAGAAAAATAAGACGGATACCGGTTAAACGATTGTTGACCCGATTTGTTGTAAATGAGCATCTTGTGTCACCACACGTTCTGTGGCCACTGGTCAATACTATTTCAGTTAACCAGGTGAGGGATCTTCTAGTCCCATCGTACTAACTAGATCCCAAGAACACAGTTAACTGTCTCGCCGGACTTTATTGATCAACACATCAATTTCACATCATCAGTAGGCACAATACTACTACTTTATATTCATCACCATCAACAATTTATTATTAAATGCAACATTGTTATGTGCATTGAATGCATTTCAACTAAAATGGTACTTTTTTTTACTAAACAACCGTCTTTAGTGGTTCGTTCCTGATCGCCCTCCTTCCTTTTACACCAACGCGTTTGTTAAAGTGTAACAGCTTTATATTATAATCGGCCCATTAAACTTTTAACACTTTCTTAGGCATATAATATGCAAAGTTTATTGCATAAAGTTACAAAACTGAATAATATCAAGTGTGAATAGTTCAAGTAACTCGCTTCTCCAATAAAACGTATTTCTACACAAGATATTAAAATTTAGAACAAAATATTTGACAAAAATGAAATATTTAAATATTCGACCGAATATTTTTGTAAATTTCAAGCAATTTGAACATTATTTTTAACAACTATTTTTTTAATCTAAAGTTGTCAATAAGAAATATTTAAAATAGCTTTATTTACTTGTTGTGATTTAGTAAAAACAAAATTCTGAAATAATGATGAATAATTAAACCGTAACGATTTTTCCATCAAATATTTCTTGAAGTAGGTCGTTTTAGAAAATCGAGAATAATCAAGAGTTTTTTTAGCACATTACCCACTAATGAAGGTAAACAAAATTGTGAATAATGCCAAACTGTTATGCAACTATATAAATTATATTAATTATTAGGTAGATACTAAAATAGCCTTTTTTTGCAAAATTATAGATATAAAACGAACTTAAACACGTTTGCAACGCTATAATCCTTGACCCATCACGCTCGGGTTATTTTTTTTAATTAATTCAGTGAAAATTACCCATATTGGCAATGATTATTGTTGAGAAATTTTATATTATGTGATCCTTGATGAATCTTGATTTATAAGATCAAAAATCACGTAACTATTTTATAAATTGAGAATTAGAAATTCATGATGCAATTAAAGCTGTTTTTCCATTTTGTCATTTTGTCTTATAACTTTTTACAGTCGTACAAAAGACAAAAAAACTGTGGTAGCTCCGAGTCGTACAGCAATCACCATCATCATTATCATTTAAGTTTTAAACACCATCATCAATGCCTTCAAAGAAATGAAACTTAATATTAAGATGCGTTAAGGCATTTAAGTTCTCTTTGCTTTCCATGTAGATGCGTACGTTAATAACATAATCACACGTAGAGTTATTATGGACGAGACGAAAACTGAACAAAAATAAAGTGCCTAAAATTTATTTTTATTTCTCTTGCGAATCGCGTTTTAAAAGTGATAAGCTAGTTTGATTAAATTGGTACAATTTCTATCAGAAAACGGATCTTGAAAGAGTCTCACGCTTATTAAGAGGGTATGGCGGAAGGATTTGTGAAGGAGAGAGCAGGAAATGCGAAAAAATGTTTACTCGTCTTTTATTTGATAAACGTGCATAGTGATTAAGATGAAATAATTATAACGTTATGAAAGTAAATTGGTCCGATTTCTCGTTAAAAAAGTTTATATTTCGGGTTTGGATGTATAAACCGGTGATAGATCACCGTGGTTAATTTCTTAACTACAAAAATGAGTAAAAAAAAATATTTTAAAGAAAGAAAATTGCATTCCACACAAAAATGTCACCATAAAATACAGGATGTTACATTTAAAGAAAGTGAGATATGGCTAATTGAATTTTCTGCAAAGTAAGACTCAAAAAAACAAACACTCTGTACAATAAAAAAAAGCACAACAGGCACTTATTACATTAAACCATACCCATTCACACTCTAACAAGTAACATTAAAAAAACATTTCGTAGACATTATTGCTAATATTATTAAAAAGTTGGACTGCTACTGTCAATAATTATTTAAAACAGTATATTTTAGCTATTAAATTTTGTAGAAAAATAAATAGCGCATTTAAAAATAAAATAATATCTAGGGTGTGTCATTTAAAATACCTAAGTTGCTTATAAACAACAGAACTATATACACTGAATACCTTTTCTGTGTATTTTATTTAATTTTAAATAAAAAACAACACTGAGCCGATCAGGGAACACCCTGTATAATTATATCTATTTTATATCATACCTTGACAATACAAAATCTTCGGCATTATTGTTTTGGAAATCCTGACTGCACAGAAAGGTCCCTGTAGAGCCCTGCAGCATCCAGCTTGTTTTAGAGCTCTACCGCCTCCAACTCCTTCTAGTGCCCTGCATCGCTCAGGTTGATCAGAGCAGTTGCTGCGACAAACCCTTAAGAGGGCGCGCGATTGCAATTTTGAATTTTCATTGTTCTTTGTGCTTTGTAATATTGTTCTTGTATTAATCTATTTGAATGTCATCAAATGTTGTCACATTAATAAAAAACATTTAAAGGTGTTGTCATTACAATTATTATTGTCAGTTATGACTGACTAGACTATTATGGAAGGGGCATTTGATACGCAAGCGTAACCGTAGACACAAGTTTTTTGAAAAAGAAAAACTTAAGTGGGAGGAATCTTTTATTTTAATTATATTATATATTTTATTTTTGTGCCTTGTTTTTAAGCAAGTTAAAATACAATTTATTATTATTATTATTATATTATTACTAATATTTACTAATTTAGACTACTATCGTGACGTAGTTTTTAGAAATTAGATCTGCAGTAGAAAAGGTTGAGTATGTGAAAATGCTTGCAGCAACATTACGATTTTAAATGTTCCTTTTGTGCATCTATTAACTCGACGGACAGGTTTGCATAATTATTTATTTTTATTCATGCATTAGTAAAACGTTTGTTTATAGTTATACACGTGGGAAATCCGAATTGAAAGTTGTAGTTTCAATGTTAAACGGTTTTTGAATGTAAGACTGAAAAATATAACAGATTAAACCACCACGTTGAGAAAAACGTGGAAAGTGAGACTCGTTTAAACAATCCCGCGTTATAAATATGCTATTGGGCATAGCAAACGTGAAAACAGTTTCAGTGAAGTCCATCAGTTCTATCACTTATAATAATTTCACTAGTTCGGTTGCTCTTTTGCTTGTTATTTCATCAGTTTGCGTGCGCATGCCTATATACTGTAACATAACCTCAAATCTGTTTTGAATGTTTTAAACTTATAAAAAACAAACATACACTCTTAACCATAAAACCTTAACCTCACTTTAATCAGAATCAGTTGAATAAGTGTTAAAATGCGCGTCTCTACTTTTGTTTCCCCACCCTAACTCAGCCCCAACTGAAGCAATTGCACAACCTCCGTTGCTTCAACACCAACCGTTTCAAAATGGCGGCCAATTATATCAAAAAAGCGGCCATTACATAAACCTTTTCACAACCGCACTTTACTACTGTACCAAAAAAATTATTAGTGATTTTTAAAGTACATTAAATTAGCTTTCCAACGATGTACCACATGAGCACAAAACTAAATGTTAGTACCCCTTTTCCTCCTTTAAAAGAACGGGAACATTCAAAAGATTTTATATCAAAAATCTTAAATAGGACAAGAGGCCAAGTAATACCTCATTTTAAAGGTCAGTTTAATATGAACAATTTTTGTATTCAAGGTTTTTCGATATCTCTCACCGTTACAAAATGGCTGCTCCATTTATAAAAATTTACTTCCTATTATTGGATGAATCGCTCCTTCTACCACATCTAAGGCATTGAATTAGAAACTATTTACTGATTTATAAAGTCCATTCACATAACACTTAAATCCACATCCGAGTTGGAATTTGACAACTCAACATCGCACTCGCACAAGTCATTATACCCAGTGAAAAACTATTAAAGGGTGTGTTGGTGTTTTTGGCGAATAGAATGTGCACCGGGTCGTGATTGTTTTAAATGTAAGATGAGGAGACGGGTGGATAGTGGTGTCACAACTTGTTAGTCCGAAGAGGAAATAAGAGTGCGTGGTCGAGACTGTAAAATACAGGGTATAATAGGGATGCAGCGAGCAGTACTTTTTCAAAATGCCGGATAACGGATATTCTGTATCCGGTTGCTCAGCCGGATAACCGGATACCGGATTATCCAACATAGTTTTTACTTTCGAAGTAGTTTCACTTCAAATATAGTAAAATGTAGGTTTTAATCACAGAGCATAATACATACTTAAAGAGTATGCAATGCACGAACCCCATGGTCTTATTCTGTAGTATGTTAGAGAGGGAGCACCGAGACAAGGAAACTACTAAATGTACTATTTCAACGATGTGCTGATTTGCTCTAATATTGTTTTTTGTTCACAATTAAGATTGGAAATCTGTCAATGAAATTGATTGTAAATACAAGAATTAATAATTTTCAACAAATGTTAAAACTAAAACGTGTTCTGTCTTGATAGATCCGACACCGTCAAGAAATCAACTGACATAACCTAACATATATGGTTTTTATCGACATTTAAATAAAATATTGACGATTAACGATCGAGTGCTTTTTATAGGTTCCTTGTCTCGGATCTCTCTGTCACATGTACTACAAAATTGAGACCTGCATATCATAGCAACAAGCGGTTCATGCATCCTCCTTATGTTATATATTACTTCGAGGTTTTAATAAATAATACTTATTTATGTTGTTTGAAATCATTTCAAATTTTTAACTCGAATAAATGCTGATCTCAATAATATAAATTTAGCAATTTTATGCACATTTGCAAAATACTGGACTTATGGGGTTTTTGTTCTCTTGCTTTCAATTGTGTTTAGTCTAGACCAACAAATCAAATAGCATGCATAATCTCTTTTACTTAAAGAAAAATCTCCGGCCGGATATTTCATATTATCCGGCCAAACCGAATATTCGGTGAAATGGCCGGATAACGGATAAAAACCGAATATCCGTTGCATCCCTAGGGTATAATAAAGGTTTAGTGCAAGTGCGATGTTGAGTTGTCCAACTTCAACTTGGATTTAAATGTTATGTGAATAGACTTTATAAATCGGCTAACAAATTTTTGCTTCACTGCCTTAGATGCGGTAGAGGGAGCGATTCGTCCAATAATAAGGAGTAAGTGTTTATAAATTGAGCCGCCATTTTGTAACGGTGAGAGGTATCGAAAAACTTTAAATACAAAAATTGTTCAGTTTAATAGGACCTTTAAAATCATGTATCACTTGACCCCTCGCTCTATTTAAGATTTTTGATATAGTATCTTTTGTATGTTCCCCCACTTTTGAGGAGGAGAGGGAGTACTAACATTTATTTTTTTTCCTTATGTGGTGCATCGTTGGAAAGCTAATTTAATGAACTTTAACGATCCAATTTTCTTGGTACAATAATTCATGTGCGGCTGGGAAAAGGTTTACGTAATGGCCACTTTTTTTGCTAGAATAGGCCGCCATTTTGAAATGATTTGAGTTAAAGATCATTTTTTTAAGTTGTTGGGTTTAATCCCCCCTTTTCCCAGACTACCCTTTCCAGAGCCCCAAAAAATTTATAAATATTTTTACTGAATACCTCGTGTACAATAAAATTTATATAAGAACTTTTTCATTCCATTCATGTAGGCTCAATGGTTTAGCCGTAAAAGATAGTACGTGGGTGGTCTGTTACACACTGTATTTACTTACTATATGGATACTAAATACTATATAAATAAAATAATTAATTAATAAGCGTATTATGTACTTTAACGTGTTTCACGTCATTACAATTGAATACGTATCAGGTTAAAATAAATAACTGTTGAAGTTAATAATTATTTTATTTGTATATTAATATGAACTTCAACGAAATTAAAATGAAACACGTAATTTCTGTTGATCTATCTGTGTCATAATTGAATTTGTATGTACAGAGTGGCTAGGAGAACCCCGGCCACTTTTCTTGCGGCGGTCAAGAGATGGCGCTTTAGTAAAGAAAAATTAAATTAAAATACTGGCAACAACGCAGAATCCAAGACGTTTTAGTTGTTTTGATTTAATATGGGGCGTATTTAATAACTAAAACGTCTTGGATTCTGCGTTGTTGCCAGTATTTTAATTTAATTTTTCTTTACTGAAGCGCCATCTCTTGACGGCCGCAAGAAAAGTGGCCGGGGTTTTCCTAGCCACTCTGTATTAGCCTGAGTTTATACAAAAATTCAACTTTTTTTTCTCTAAAATCTTAAATTTTTTAAAACAGTGGATTTAAGTCAGCAAATCAGCAGCAAGAAATGTCCAAACAGATATATGATATCTGTATTAGATAGCATGCCTGACTAGCTACCAAAAACCTGCAAAAAAACTAATGGATTTTCAAACTTGACTTAATGCAGAAGAAACTGGCTTGGCCATATTCTTAAATGCACACTGATTGATGACAACCTGTCCTTTTTACAGTTTACCATCCCACGCATCCGGATAACCTAAAAAGCGAATGCATCGATGACCCAGTCCGCCCCTGCAAGATTCAACCAAAGGAGGGTTGCCTTTGCCGTACAAAGTTTTCGTGGAACTAATAAACGGTTTAGCGGTGATTGTCAACTGTATAATTATAACTTGTGTTTCTTTTGGATTATCATTGCTCACGTGTGTCCTGAGGACAAGAATCCCGTTTAGTACTTATCGATTCTTAGATCGTACTGACCAAACCGGTCCGCGTCCTTCCGCATCATCCGCGGTCCAAAGAACACAACAAGACTCCCTCGCCGACAAGAAGTCACCTTGGATTACGGGACATTTTTTGGAGTTGTTTTTTCGTGAACAGTTTTTTGTATTGAAAGCCCAATTATTTTTTGGCTTGGTGAAACTTTGAAAAGGAGATCTTTTAAGCTAAACGATTTGTTTTTGGTCTTTATTTCTGGTTGAATATTTCATTTATCAATTTTTTTCAAGTTTCCTAGACGTTCAGAACACTTTTGATAGTTATTTTATGGATTTCTGCTTTAACTACTTTTTACCACACAGTGGTGAATTTTCAGAAGATTTTGGAAGTCAAAAGTTTATATTTGGCGGTGGTTTTATGGATTTTTGCTTTAACATCTCTTGACCCTCGTTCTGGCAAACCTGCTCAAGATTTTTGGAGATAAAAAATTATTGCTGACTTTACCACCTATATTTCATTGAATCAAACACAAATTTCTCTTTTCATAAAAGAAACCAATCCAGTTTGTTTTAAACTTTATTTATAAATTAGCCCCTCAAAAAATTTATCCGAATACGCGAACTTCATCCGATACAATTAAATATGCCTCGATCCCATTATTTTGGTGACAAATCAGAAAAAAATATTAACCAAACAAATAAATATAAAGTAAGTTTTAAAACAACTAGAAACATCTTAAACACTGTGTTTAATGCAAAATCAAAAACAGATGATTTGCAGGCAATCAGGCATTTACAAATTAAATTGTTCGCATTGTAATTCGGTTAATATAGGCCAGACAATTAGACATTTTGATATTAGGTATAACGAACACGTACGTTGTTACAAATACAAACACCCACATAAATCCAATTACTCTAAACACTTACTAGAACACAATCATTCAATGACATCTAATAACACTATAAAATGTTCACACTTTTGTGATGATAAACGTAAATTAGATATACTAGAAGCTTTTGAAATTCACAAACATTTAAAAACTGCACCGTTAATGAATGAGCAAATTGATCTCTCAAATTGTCCTCTACTGGACATTTTGGAATAAGAAATCAAGTGATCTGCAGACGATTACCAAGATCAAGTCACCAAGTTCTATTGATATAACAGCACTAACTGTTTACTTTTTAATATAACCTTTGACAATGGCATGTACACATGCCGAAATACGTGTAAGGTTAAAATAAATAAATATTGTTGAAGTGATTAAGTATTTTATATATCTATAATCAATTGTTTTATACTGATTAAACTGCATGGTGCTGTTTAAATAAGTGATTAAACCCACAGTAGCTTTGGATAATCGCTCTTTGTCTTAAATTAACTCATTTAAAACTGATTTGCACTTACTTTTTGGTATATTTATTATTATTTTAATATAGTTTATCATTGCTTCGGTCAGAAGTAAGTTTCATATTTTAATTATAACATAATTTTTGAATTAAAAACAATAATTGTCTCTGCCGTCCACGAGCAAAAAGCAAAATACGAGAAACGTCGACGGTGGCCGATGATAACAATGTCAATGTCAACCGACATGAATCGCGAGTGCACAAATTTTAGTGTAAATCTATAAGAAATATAATATTAATATGCTAATATACATTAAAAAACAAATATGTATATTTGCATTAAAACTGTATCTTGTTTGATACAAACCAAAATCTTAGATCACAACAATGTACATAACTTCAAAACTTTTACGAAATACCACAACGATTTTTCTCCAAAACGACCGACTTTTACAACAACACTTCACAGCAACAGTAAATAAAAACGTCAAAATAAAAAAATAATTTGCGAAAGGACGCCACTACAAAACATTGGTAAACAAGCAAACAATACCATGCTAAGAGCAAAGATTCCCGAAAACACCCGAGCATTTCCAACTAATTCGGTGTTTTATCGAAAAATCACTTGTTGTATTATTTATGATACTTATATTATGTATTTTATATTTTTCCACATATACAAGTAGACCTTCGGAAGAGACTGTTTAATATTTGCATCATCAATTTGTTTTCACGCATCTGTCTTTTTGTGCTAGACCTTCAAAAGAAAAATTTAGAGATAAGGAAATTCAAATTTTTGAATTATACAAACATGAACAAGATAAGCAATTTGTTACTTCTTGTAAGGAAGGCATTGACATTTTTCCAATCAACAACAATGGGATAATTAACGTAACGTTCTCACACACCCATATGATGATGAAGTTTTATTATTAAACAGGTTTATAAGTTTGCTAATGGAAAGATGCGTGAATAACCTCGACACATATCCAATTGAACATGCTAACGTTCTTTGGAATCTCAAGAAACTTCTCTCGCGTTACTTATTCACTTGCCTAACCTGCGGAACGCTTTCATTGACAGTTCGAAAGTGTACGTTATCTATAATTTAGTTTATTTTAAAATATCATGGATGTCTAATCCTAAAACTAAAATCGATGGGCATTGCAAAATATTGACATGCGTTGCCCAAATTTTTTTAGGTCGATGTTGAAAAATTGCAACATGATCGATGAAAATGTTATTTATTGCCGGATTTTGCTTACAATATTTATGACATTTTCCCAACAACGGTAGTGCTGTAATAAAACTTTGCAAGTTTTTGTAAATTTTCTTCTTTGGGAATTTTTTACCTATAACTTTTAAGCATCCGCAGGTTTTGCTATTAGGACGTTTCAAAGAATAATTTTTCAAATAAAAGGTCTTTCTATCACAGTTTAACATTTTAATGTACCAAACATCCCTTCTGGAATTGGAGAATTTGAGTGGCGGCTTGCAGTACAGATTTTATTTACTACCGCATTTTTGTAGTTGTAAGGAATCGAACCCCAGACCGTTCGCGTTAGAAGAGAGCGTCCATCCTCAGCCACCGCCACTACCGCACCTTAGCGCTAAGGAATTGTAGTGCAGGCCAGAGAAGAGCCCAGTAATGGGACGTAAAGGTTGATTACGTATTCTTGCAATGGGAGAAAGAATTTTCACTTACTTCAAATTTGTGTTTTTTACGAAAATATTTACTTTTCCATACTTACAGCGCAGGAAAATCTTGATTACATTAATTTTAAGTTCTGAAATAAGATATTTTTAATTAATTCAAAATATTTCCGAGATAATTTTAATTATTTAAAAATGTCACTAAGATAATTTTAATTATCTATTCAGGAATATATATTTTAGAACATTAAAAAATATCTTAAATATTTTTAGTATAGGTATTATAACCTCATTTAATAATGCAGTTATTTATGTGCAAACTTAAACAAACATTCTATTTACATCAGCGCGCAGCGTCCGCGTTCAAGCCTTCAGCTGATCACTGTTGCCAGATTTAAGATTGAAACTGACGTACAAACTATATATAGATGGAGGTAGCATCTAAATATCGTAGACATCCAACTTTATTTAAATCAAGGGCATAGATGGCGCCCTGAAAAATTTTAATTTGGCGCGGTTTGACAGTTTTTAATCACTATTTATAACCATTTTTGACACCTATGTTGTGTACAATACGTATTTACAAAGGTTAGGTTAATTATTGAGTTTAGGTTTTATTTTTTTAACTCATCAAATTTATTTTAAAATCAAATAAACGTTTACAGTTGCGCCATCTGTTGATAAAATTTACAAACAATCCCAAAATTTTTAAAGATTGTAGATGAAAACAAATCAGTACAGTGCAGACACCAGTCTTCTTTACATTACTGAAAAGTACTAGTAAATATTCCACTCGCATTGTAACAGCCAATGGCAGCCGTTTATTTTCATTTTCTTGACCAATTAGATCCTGACTTGCCGCGATAATCCTTTTTTTAGGAAGCTCCGGTGTCATGTGTCATCGGTGCTGTATAACCATAGCAGAACGGCAACAACATTTTTTATTTTTGCATTTAATAATTAAGTAACGCGTTTGTACGTTAGTACATAACAACTACTTATGCTAAATAATAATTTAATGTTTTTGTTCGTGCAATATTCTAAAAAATACCGCTCGTGAATTAAAAATTATCTAAAATTTTGTCTTTCATTGACGAACTTAATTGTGTTGATGCACGGCAATATCACTCGTCTTTTGGACTCGTGATATTGCCTAGCAACAATGCAATTTCGTTGTCAATGAAGCGACAGAATTATCGATAATTTTTAATTCACATGTGGTATTGCTGTTGATAATATGTCCATTATCAAATTAACTGTAAAGTGTTTAGAAAACAAAACGTATTTTACACAAGGAAGTTTAAATCTTAAAAACGTTTTTTTTTCTAACTACGCCTAAATTTACACGACCGCTGGTGCAACGAGGCAGGACCTTAAGCAGCTGAGTATGTCTAGAATATGCAGCTCATAGGTAGTACTGTTAGAGTGGCGGTAGCTTAGAGGTTGGGCGCTTGGCCTGTAATGCTAGGTTCGATTCTCCGCCTCACCCATGCATTAATAAAAATTTATGCCGCAACCCGCCACTCACATTCCCCAATCCGGTGTAGGCAGCCGTGGGGTCTTAAGACCTGAAACCTCCTATGGTAGTCGTTCGGATTCGACGTTAAACTGTAGGTCCCCCGTACACCACCTTAGCGCTAAGGTGAGTGCGTGGCAGAGAAGAATGCCGAAGCCCAGCAGTGGAACGTAAAGGCTGATTATAAATTATTTTTGAAAATATAAAAGGTAATCATTGTTAAAGTATCACGAGACGAAGTGCTTCGCCCATAGCGGACCTTTAGTTATGCTTCAACTTCATGACTTATAAAAATCTTTGCACGATAACTAACGATAATTTAACAGAAAATGATAATTTTTCCACAGACAAACACAGTTATGTTTTATAACTAAGTATGGCGTAAGTGAAATATAGCTGAAATATAAAATAATCGTGTCAAAGACGTAGGTTAGCTATAGCCAATTTAAGTTATTTATGATTATGATCACTTATGTTAATCGGTGTACAGACTTAATCTTTTAAATAATTTTATAAACAAGACTTTGTTGAAACTTCAGGTTTGCCAATTTATTTTCCAAATATAATTTTTCGGAAAATTTATAGGTACTTCCGTTATACTGTAGTAACCTTTTGATATAAACTCACACAACCTCATTAATTCTGAAGAAATACCATTTCACATTTGAATCTGCCAAATACCACCAATTAACTAATCAACGCGTCTGCAAACACAAACATGTAACCACGCATATCTATCGTCCATCACCAAACAAATCGCTGGCTATTTGTCCAATTAGCCAACATATAAAATTTAATTAATTAATTGAGGATTAGAACAAAATTGAATTGCCATTGATATCAATAAAAATTCTTGTTGCGTAACCAAACATCGTTTTGAGAAATGCAATTCCAATAAGTAATCAAAATTTCAAGGTATTGATAGTATTAACGCAGAATATGCAATCCTCGTGTATTAACGTTCCTTTGTGACTGCAATGATCCGTTACATCTTACAGGTCTGGATTGAGAAGGTCTTCGTGAACAAAGAGTGCAAGGAGAACATGAATGATGTCTATTTTGCCAAAAACATTTTGAGAGCTTCTCAAGACACTTTTGATTTTTTTTGATTTTTTAATAAAATTAAAAGATACAGGACTGGATTAAGGGAAAAAAGACGTGAAAATAGGAGCTTCTGAGTATCAAATAATGTTCATTAAACTTAGAAATTCCAAAAATTTACTTAAAGATAATTGTTTTAATTTTTAAACGATTTAATAACTCGATGAAGTCCTAAAATTACATTTTCTATCTTTGGGAGTACATTTCCTTGAAAAAATTCCAAAAGTTTCTCATTAATTGAATTTTGACCATTCAATATGTTGATGTTTTTTTATGATTCAAATTTGACGCAGGTCCAAAAGGAGAAAGAACGTAAAAAAGAAGGTCCTAATGACCATCACATAACAATTGTTATTTGTGGAAAAACTCTAGAAGTTTCTCAAAACTTATTGTTTTTTTTCATTGAGTAAGTTGTTTTTTTATTAATCAAATTTGACGACAGTCTAAAATTTCAGGTGTGTATTGCGTTGTGAAAGGGAATGGGCGTGAAGAGAGAAGGTCCTAATGACAATTGCATAATATTCATTATTTGTGAAAAAATTCTAGAAGTTTCTCAAACCTTACTCGTTTTTTCCATTCAGTAAACTGATGATTTTTTATGATTCAAATTTGACGAAGGTCCAAAATTTCACGTGTGTATTGCGTTGTGGAAAAGGAAGTGGCATGAAGAAAGAAGGTCCTAATGACCATCGCATAACATTTATTATTTGTGAAAAATCTGTAGGAGTTTCTCAAAACTTGTTTTTTTTTCATTCAGTAAGTTGATACTTTTTTATGAATCAGATTTGACGAAAGTCCATAATTTCAGGTGTGTATTGCGTTGTGGAAAAGGAAAGGGCGTGAAGAAATAATGACGATCGCATAACATTTATTATTTGTGAAACAATTCTAAAAGTTTCTCAAACCTTATTGATTTTTCCATTCAATAAGTTGACAATTTTTTATGAATCAAATTTGGCAAAAATACAAAATTTTATTGCGTATTGCGTTGTGGAAAAGAAAAAAAGCGTAAAGAAAGAAAGTCCTCATGACGATCGCATAACGTTTATTATCTGTGAAAAAATTCTAGAAGTTTCTCAAACCTTATTGATTTTTTCCATTCAATAAGTTTCAATAAATTTTAGGTGTGTATTGCGTCGTGGAAGGAGAAAAAGCGTGAAAAAGGAAGGTCCTAATGAGGATCACATAACATTTGTTACTTGTGAAAAAATTCTAGGAGTTTCTCAAACCTTATTTATTTTTTCATTCAGTAAGTTAATGATTCTTTTTCATTCAAATTTGACTTCACGTGTGTATTGCGTTGTGGAAAGGGAAGAGGCATGATAAAAGAAGGTCCTAATGACGATCGCATAACATTTACTAGGTGTGAAAAAATTCTAGGAGTTTCTCAAAATTTATTGTTTTTTTTTTTTCATTCAGTAAGTTGATGGTTTTTTATGAATCAAATTTGACGAAAGTCTAAAATTTCAGGTGTGTATTGCGTTGTGGAAAGGGAAGAGGTATGAAAAAAGAAGGTCCTAATGACGATTGCATAACATTTATTATTTGTGAAAAGATTCTAGGAGTTTCTCAAAACTTATTGGTTTTTTCAATCAGTAAGTTGATAATTTTTTATGAATCAAATTTGACAAAAGTCTTAAATTTCAGGTGTGTATTGCGTTGTGGAAGGGGAAAGGGCGTGAAAAAAGAAGGTCCTAATAATGATCGCATAACATGTTTTATTTGTGAAAAAATTCTACGAATTTCTCAAAACTTATTGGGTTTCTTATTCAGTAAGTTGATGGTTTTTTATGATTATATAACTTGATGAAATACCAAAATTACACGTGTGTATTGCGTTGTGAAAGAAAAAGGGCCTAAAGAAAAAAAGTTCTAATGACGATAGCATAAAATTAATGTTTGTGAGAAAATTGTAGGAGTTTTTCACAACACTTTGAATTTTGCCCATTCAATAAGTCGATGATTTTTTATATAATATACTGATTTTTTTCCCATTCTATAATTTGTTTATTTGTTTAAAAGATTTAATAACTTGATAAACAGCTAATATATCGGATCTGAAGGAAGTGGGGAAAGCAAATATAAAAATGAGCATAATGAAATCGCACAATGTTTATTTTCTTAAATAAAGTTTTCTCAAAATACATAAGTTGATTTTTCCCATGATGTTTTATTTTTTTTTAAACAAATTCTGATTTTACCCAATACATAATATTAGCTAATTGTTTTACAATTCAATAAGTTGATAAAGCAAGAAATTCTATATTTACAGTGGTGCGGCAGTCTGTTTAGCTTCAAATGACAATCCATGCAAACGATACTAAGTCCGGATCCTTTCCACCTGTCTTATTAGAAGCTGCGTCAACTATATAAGGCACATATTCCCATGCAACGCTGTGCAGCCGGCCAGTGTAGTTTCAAGCGCCAATCAAAAAAATTGTGTTTACGCCCTACGGTCGGGTGATTAGGCGCGAAGCGAAAGCCTTCAGATCATTTGCAATCCAATCTCCGTGGCTTACGCATTGCATAAGCAGCCTACTTAATTGAATACTGGATTTAAAATCATAAATCCTAAATAATATACACGAGTACAGACTGCATCACAGAACCATATATTGTAGTAACTAAATCTATAATCGCATTAAATAAATATTTATGCTGTGTAAAAAGCTTCCTTTAAATTAATTTATTATTGTGAAATATCTGACGGTCAAAGTGTTTTCTTAAGAAACGCAAATAGTTTGTACAAACTTTGAGGAAAGGTTCTAAACATCAAGGCGATAAAAAAAGTTCTTACAAATATAGCCGCGGAAACGTTTCCTTACGGAGTTAGAGCCTCCAATCCCAACTGTCCGAACTGTTCCTTCTTCCGGAAGCTATACGGTGGTACAATATTTAAGGAGTGTGTGGTACTCTCAAAAACAAACAAAGAAGTTTTATTAAACGATTTTTCAAAAACCATTTACTCAGGAGTTATAAGACATTTTCTGCACAAAAAAATAACTCGATTTTAATAAAAGTTGAATTATCTAGAAACCTTGGATTTAATGAGTTTAGAAGAGTATCTTTTTTGTGTATTTTTGTATGCAGAATCAGATTATTTAATAAACAAGTGTACATAATGTGCAAAAGACAAGCTTTAAAAATAGAACCAGTGCCCCCACCCCCCTTTGTGACGCCCCCGAAGGAAGTTTTCGAACAATAATTAATGTAAAACATAGACATTTAATAAGTCTAAGCGCAAGCAAAATTTCTATATATTATACAGGGTGTTTTTTTTGTTTTTTAGTGTTAATAAATAAAGCAGTTGTAAGCGAAACATTTCCATATCTCGAAAACGAAGCCTTTTAGGACCCATCTTCATTAAGACTTTTTTGTTTGTTTTGATAAACATTACATGCCATTGAAATTTGATACCACCTTTTGTCAGCAGTTTATTAGAAAATCCAGGCTACATTTTTTTAATATTGCACAATTAGTTTATTCCTTAATACGGATCTGACATCTTACAGTTACATATTTTTTATGCATATAATTTATTTATCTTTTACTTTTTAAAGCATAAAAAATTTTAGCATTTCAAAAATATGAAAAAATGATTAATGGGAAATATATTATTTTTATTTCGCAATTATTAACGCTTCTTGCGTTCTTGATTTACGTATCATAATCACGTAGCTGCATTTTTTAGATTGGATATAAATTACTGTGGTCCAAATACCTATCTTCCATGTAATAAGATGTTGCTAGTTTTATTTGAAAATAATAAATAATACCACTTCGTTCGTAATTTTTTTTACAGTTTTTGTTAATTAGTTAATTGATGGTTTGGCAAACGGTAACTTAATGTTGACATAAACCTTTACGTTTGGCATAACATGTCGTAAAATATAGTGTTAGCCTGCATTAGGTACTAAAATTTTTAAAAGTGGGCGCAAGTTGTAACGGAACAAGGTAAATGTTCAGTTTACATTGAAAGTCGTTCTAATTTGTTCTGTAGCAAATTGTAGACTATGTTGCGAATATCCTGAAACCATTAAGGAAATAATTATACACAAACAAACGTAGTCAATAGTAAATAAACAGTTATAAAGAGACAGTTATTTCATTTTGCATATTTATAGTGCCTTCTATTAACTATTGCTGTTTATAGGAAAAACAAGAAAATAGTTTTTTGGAAAATTGTCCTTTTCTTTTTTTTTTAAATTTTTTAACATCGGCTGTTATAGTCATTATCACTAGATATTTAATACTTTTCTATACCTTCGATATAAGAAGGTATTGATTTCATGAAAATTTACGACATCGAGATTTTAATGGAAATACACGTTTTGGGACACATGGAACCCAAAACAATGTTTTTAAAAATGACTGTCTGTGGGTGGGTGGGTAACGCCTCTAAAGGCGAAAGTACTCGACCGATTTTGATGAAATTTCAAATTAAGAGGTATATCAAAAATTGTCGTTCTACTGAAGCTTTTCAAAAAAATCCGAAACCGGAAACGGAAGTTAAACATGATTTTTTGGTAGCATTTTTTCCAAAACAAAATTTTGGAATCTGATAGAAGAACTTAAGGCAAATCAAGAACTTTGTTACCGAACTCGCTAACTTCAAAATGGCGACCGCTACAACTTTTTGAAAATATCGACTTGAAGCCCATTTACTCAAAAAGTAGTTGTCTGATCGAGATCAGCTACAACTTGCTTAAGACCCCTTTGTGCGCAATGGCGCTGCTTCAAAATTTAAAAACAATTTCAAAACATTATTTTTCAAAAACTGCCCACACGATTTTTCTTAATCTTTCTGAACCGATAGAGTTTGCAGTGAACTACAAATTTATTTTTACTAATCTCCCAAATTTTACTTTGACGCCTTCCAGGAATTTTTTTAAAATAAAATGGGAGAAAATCGGTATGTTACGAGAAAATGTTTCCAAAAATAATAGCATTGTGCGGTCGCCATTAGAATCGTCTTTTGTCACGCCATTTTCCTTCTTTTTCTTCTTCTTATAGTGCCATACCCTATTCAGGGCGTTGGCTACCTCTCTCCTATGTCTGTGTTTGGTGCGCGGCGATAGATATTTTGCACAGACAGACATAGGGGACCTACAGTTTAACGTGGGCTCCGAACCACAGGAAGTGCATGCACTTCTCCTCCAGAGAGGGTTTCCTGGGGAAAAATCCACCTCGCTGGTTTTCCGTTGCCTTGCGAGGGAGAACGACCGGGCCGGGGATCGAACGCGGATCCGCTGCATTGGTAGCCCACTGAGCTACGGCCGCTCCGCAACGCAATACACACCTGAAATTTTAGCCCTTCGTCAAGATTGAATCATAAAAAATCATCGACTTATTGAATGAACAAAAATCAAAGTGTTGTGAGAAACTCCTAGAATTTTCTCACAAACAATAATTTTATGAGATCGTTATTAGAACCTCTTTCTTTACGCTTCTTCTTCTTTCACAAATTGTACTTTGATGCCTTCCAGGAATTTTTGAAAAATTGGAAATTGATTAATTATTTATTTAAAAACTCAAATGCCGATCGTTATAAACTTTTAAAGTTCGATAAACTATTTAAAGTACTTTATTAAAAATTTTAAAAAAGCGATACTTTTTAGTATCAATAACTTGTTTTTCGGCAGTTACATGATTGTAACTAAGCCTGTTAATTAATTCTTCTTCTTATGGTGCCATACCCATTCAGGGCGTTGGCTACCTCTCTCCTATGTCTGTGTTTGGTGCGCGGCGATAGATAATTTGCACAGACAGACATAGGGGACCTACAGTTTAACGTGGGCTCCGAACCACAGGAAGTGCATGCACTTCTTCTCCAGAGAGGTTTTCCTGGGGACAAATCCACCTCGCTGGTTTCCCGTTGCCTTGCGAGGGAGAACGACCGGGCCGGGGATCCAACCCGGATCCGCTGCATTGGTAGCCCGCGCGCTTACCACTGAGCTACGGCCGCTCTTGTTAATTAATTAGCTTTAGTTAAAAAATATATTTTTCATTTTTTGCATATTTTTAATAAATCTATTATAGCAATTATTATCCGACATCCGAAGCGAAATTTGTAGGGCGCGGTGCGTACCTTGCTTTCGTGCAGTTTAGTCGCTGCTACTAAGCGTACAGTGACGGTACGCGAAAACAGGCTATTGCAGGTTCAAATTCCCGCTGTTTGTTTTCTTACAAATCTAATAGTCGGCGAACTGAACAACGTTATAATTGTAAAAAATTACACTTTTGCAAATACGGAGTTTTTTTTTTTTATTAGAAGTTGTACCAGCTCAACAAAATATTTTGTTATACATGGTAGAGTTCAGAGTAAGAATAACATCACAGAGTAACAGATAGGTAAGTATCACCTTAATTATTTTGTCAAATGTTTACATTGGTATCATCACTGTTTAACTAAAGATGGTCAGTCCTCATCACTACTGTTTATATAAATGTCTTGTGGAAGTTTACGTTTTAGTCGCGTATGAATTTCTTTTTGTCCAAGTTCATAAAAAGTTGCGCCCGCACAAGTGTTAAGATTTAGATGGAACGTTTTGGTCAGCTTTTTGATGTGTTCTTGAATGGTATCCATACCAAGTTCATGGTGTAGTTGTTTATTTGTTATGTACCAAGGTGCGTTCACTGCCGTCCTGAGTACTTTGTTTTGAAGTACTTGAATTCTATTTATGTTTGGTTTGGACGTATTTCCCCAAATGGTGCATCCATATAACACCAGTGGCCTAATTAATGATTTGTATAATAGGGTGACACATTTAGCTTGTAGAGACGATTTTTTGTTAATCAGTGGGTAGAGTTGTACCAATCTAGTGTGACCCTCTTTAAGTTTCCTATTTATGTGATATTTGCAAATACGGAGTAAATATCAATATCTAGTAAGGGAACGTCCACCCGAAGTTAACACTTTAGCTTATTTTTTTTTAATTCACATTGTATTGTTAAGATTCTTTATTTCTATCAGATAAAATATAAATTTGTGTACCTGAAACGAGATCAGTGGCAGTAAAACGTTAATAGCTAAGTATTAAAATTAAGCAAATTATTTAAAAAAAATTCAAGTAATAAAGCGATTGGTATAGCAAAGAAAATAACAACAATAGAATAGAAGAATTCCTCATTTTACGCTATAAACCGTTTACTTCATCTCAAACAAACAAACAATTAACATTAATTCCAGCCCAGGTCATACCGTTTCCATGTGAAGTGTATTGCACTGTACTACCGTAAATAAACACACGTTGATTATGAAATCTGCATATGCAAATTACTATAAAATGATAATTCTCACAGCACCTGTACAACTGAAAAATTAACAATAATATTTCCAATATTAAATACGCTGAAAACAATAGAGAACTTTTCCGTGTTTAAATTATTGTCATCACGAAAGTACTTGAGTAATGATTGTATGCTTAAAAGCATGTCATTAGTTGTACAAAATTTAGGCAAATTTCTCATTACATTGACAATTTATCACATCATTATGGTGCAGGGTTATTCAAACATTTGGACTTAAAGGCCGATTATTGTAAAAATTCATTTTATGAATAAATGCTTAATACAAACCTTTTTTACATATTTGTGGCTACATTTTGTGACCGTCAAGTAGTTTAGTTACACTATGTGCTACGATGTGAAAGACGTGGGGTTCTGGTTCAATACTAGCATTAGTAATAATCGATGATTTTTCTAAAATAGCAAGTTTAGAATCATTGTGGTCAAACAAAGGCGATATAACCTTAGATGTTGAGTCGTCTATAAACTTTAGTAATTTATTTATTTTTAATTTTAAAATTGCACCATACCATTACTTTGCAGTAGTATTGATTCCATGAAAATTCTCGAAATTTAGAATTTAACGGAAATACACGTTTTGGGACTTACGAAACCCAAAAAAGTGGTTTTTAAAAATGTCTGTCTGTGAGTGGGTGGGTGGGTGTGTAAGTGTGTATAGCCTCTAAAGGCGAAAGTACTGGGTCAATTTTGATAAAATTCTAAATCAAAATTTATATCAAAAATTTTAGTTCTAGTTAAGCTTTACAATAATATCCGAAATCGGAAACCGATGTTAGATATGTTTTTTCCAAAACTAAATTTTAGAAATTTCAACACGAGATCTGAGAGAAAAACTTATGGAAATCGAAAGTTTTTTTATAAAACTCTTTGACTTCAAAATGACGGCCGCTACAATTTTTTGAAAATCTTGACTTTAGCGCCCATTTATTCAAAAAGTAGTTGCCTGATCGGGATCAGCTACAACTTGTTTAAGAGCCCTTTGTGAGTTGTATACGATGAAGCAATATTAATTTCAAAAATTTAAAAACGACCGCAATGGTGCTACTTCAAAATATTTTTCAAAAACTGCCTACACGATTATTTTTAAGCCGATAGAGCTTGTAGTGAACTACAAATGTGTTTTTTACTGTTCTCCCAAATTCTACTCCGACGCTTTCGAAGAATTTTTAAAAATTTTGAAAATGATTAATTATTTATTCAAAAACGCAAACGCCGATCGCTATAAACTTTTATCAGTTCGATAGACTATTTAAAGTACTTTATTAGGATTAGCAAGAATTTTCAACTATTTCAACATCGCGTTTTTCGGCAGTTACGTGATTTTAGCTACGCCTATCAATTAGCTCTAGTTAAAATATATATTTTTGATTCTTTGCATATTTTTGATAACTTCCCAAATGAAGCTATTATAGCCATTTTTGTACGACATTTGTAATTAGCCGTAGGGTGCGGCGCTTACGCTTTCGTGCAGTTTAGTCGCTGCTACTATGCGTACAGTTACGGCAAGGAAACCAATTGCACAGGCTATCGCAAATTCAAATCCCGCTGCTTGTTTTCTTATAAATCTAATAGTCGGTGAACTGTACAACGTTATAATTAATACTTCAGCTTTTTTTAACTTTCCGGTTGATAGTACACCAAAAATTTAAGTTTGTAGCTCCCTTGGAAGTGTGTTAGAATTTGAAAAAAAATACACGCATACGTTCTGCTTTATATAAGTATAAATTTTAAAATTATTAGTTTTTTTTAAGTACCTCACTTTCAATTCTTTATAACTCAATTACGCCATACACTTGCCAAATTACTTCAGAACACGAACTTTAAAAGTAATTTTAAGTCTAATTTCGTGTGTCAGTTTAATAGTTGTTAAAGCGTGCTAAGTCGTCGTACTCCGCAGCAATAAATAATTTTCTCGGGATTTTTCGCAACGGTTAGTTGCTTTATTTCGTGCACATCCATCATTCACGTACTATGCGTACTGTAATTCCATGAAATTAACCAATGATTACGGTTAATAACTACTGATTATTTTGAGCTGCGAGTGCACTAATTACTCGTAATGATAGGGAAACCTATTTGGAGTAGTTTGTTTTTCAGCGTTGAACTTTATAATCGCGTTCAGATTTTCTCCTTTCTTGTGCCGTTTAATGAGAATTGATGGTAGAATATTAATGAGAAAATTAAGTCTGACAAGCGTGAAGCGTGGAACGTTAACGTATTTAATGATAAAGATAATAAAATATAATTTTATGGCTAGTAGGATTAACTCTAAGGTTGTAAATTACAAATCCGCTACTGCTGTTTAGAAAAATAATTTTGCTATAGAAAAAAATAATTTATATTTTAATTGTTTCGGTAGCTAGATTTGTTTAACTATTAAATAAAAAATTCTATTTGAAATATTTTTTTGCAAAAATCATAGAAATTTTCGGAACAAGAACGTGTGTTTATGAAAATTACTGTGAAATCAGAAACCTACTGTACCAGCAGAAACAAACCGTTACGAGCACCGAACAACAGTTACCAATTATCAAACAAAAAATTGTAGTTGAGCGTAGATTATTTCAAATGATATTGATTTTATATTAATCAGAAGCGGAAACGCTGCCCTCTAGCGGTTAAAGGTTGCTAAAGTGCGAACATTTAATTTCTGAAAATTTTCAAGCAATGTAAACAAGCGTTGCTATGCAACTTCGCAAATATAGCTAATATAGCCATTTTTGTCCGAAATCCGAAATGGAATTTGTAACTCGCCGAAGCGCGGCGGGCGCTTACCTTGCTTTAGTGCAGTTAATCGCTGCTTCTTATATGTGTAGAGTTGCGGTACGGAAACCAATTGAACAGGCTATCGCAAATTCAAATTGCCGCTGCATGTATTATTAGAAATTTAATACTCGGTGGACTGAACAACGTTATAATTATAAAAAATTAGACTTATCCAGCAAGTATTAATATCTAGTATGGGAAAGTCGACTCGAAGTCCACACTTCACTTATTTGTCTTTGATGGTAGACATAAAATTTTGAGAAAAGAGGCGGCGCGGACAAACATAATTAGTGGTTTTGTTTCTAAACCATTAAAAAGTCAAATATTTAATTGACGAGAAACGTAGAGTGAGTGATTCAAATTAATTATGTAAATAAAATGCTTACAAAACTGATTTTAGGTGTAAAAGTTGTAGATGATGAAACAAAACTTCTGCTCTGCAGAAATGTTGATGACCTTGTACTTTTTATGGTAATGAGCCAAGGATGATCTCAGATTTTTTCTTAAAAAAACTACTGGTTCTTGAATTAAAAGTTGCAAAAGTTATTATAGCAAAATTATTTTTTTACTTCTTGATCTCTTGGAAAAAATCAAGAAACTATTACTTTTAATTGTTTGGGTGACAAAACAATTACTTCTTTATAAGCGCATTTATATTCATACAACTCGATTTACTTAAAACACATGATTTAGGTACATCTAGCCATTGATTGGAAATTAAAGCTAGTTAGTAAAATAATCAAAATCTTATTAAACTTCGGCGATTCTTAACTTTTGGATGGTAGTGTCGTCAAAAACACACGCATTAATAGTTTCCCACCGGGTGCAATAAAGGTTTACCAAAAATACGCAAAGAATGAAAAATATATTTTTTAACTAGAGCTAATTGATAGGCGTAGTTAATATCACGTAAATGCCAAAAAACGCGTTGTTGATATTAAAAAGTATAGTTTTTTCCTTAATTTTTAAAATAGTTGAAAATTCTTACGGATTTTAATAAAGTACTTCAAATAGTTTATCGAACCGATAAAAGTTTATAACGATCGGCGTTTGCGTTTTTAAATAAATAATTAATCAAGTTCAAATTTTTCAAAAATTGCTGGGAAGCATATTAAATGAAGTTTCTAATTTTCAAAAATTCATAGAAGGGGCTACAGATGAACTAGCAGACTGAGATACCACCTAAACTAAACATGAGCCTACAAAATATTAAAAAGATCGTGTGTACAGTTTTCGAACAATTTTTGAAAATTCCTGAAATTTTCAAAATTTTTTCACTTCACAGTTTTTGTTCTCTCGAAAATTCTCGTATATAGTAACATTATGTTCATCTAGACTCAAGAGTCAAGTGTTTCTTTGTAATAATCAAAGTTTGTACCAATCTGGCAGCTATTTGTAAGTAATAATACTTTAAAAACAAAATTTTCAAAAATTGTAGCTGTCATCATTTCAATCCAGAACGTTTGAAAAAAGCTCTGCGGAGTTTTATCAAATTTTGTTTCTATATTTGAAAAATTCTGTTTTCCGCTTCCAGTTTGGGCTCTGTTTTTAAAGATTATATTGCCGATGATTATTTGATATACCCCTGCATTCCAAAGCGCAAATAGGACCATCCGTTCGGGAGTTACTCAACCAACTTACCCACCATTTTATCTACTGACAGATGTTTTTTGAATTACTTTATTATTGTTAGTCCCAGAAGGTGAAACATGCATTTCCGTGAAAATCATGAAATCTGAAATTGTCATGAAATCAATACCTCTTTTTACGGATGTATCAAATTGCGTGTTAACTATGGGGATCTCGCTTATTTGAAGAGATACGACGATGGTTAAATTAGAGAAAAGTTGTGGAATTTTATGCCCATTAATAATCTGAAAAGAAATTGGAGTTATCTCGCTTAGTTTTTGAAAGAATTGGAAAAAATGAAATTTAGGACACTTTTTTGCCAAATCTAAATATTTGATCAGATTTGGTATAACTGTTACCATTGCTCATTTTCGACTGTCAACTTTTTTTTTCTTATGGTCAGCATTTTAAATTTTTTCATATTTAAATAGAGTTTTTAATTCTGATTTCAACGATGTGTCACACTTTGCATTTTGTTTAAGTTTTAAGCATTTTATTACACAAAATAAAAATTTCATAAGAGTGCCATGGAAAGACCACGTCATTTAATTTATTTCGAAAAAAAATTCTAGTAATCCATGAACTGATGGAAGTAAAACAAAACACTACTTTTATTTACTTTTAGCTTTAGATACATTAGGTACGCGAAAATTTCAGCAAACTTTGTTTTGGGCGTAGACAGCAGGTTATGTTATTTTTTATAAAAACAAATAAATGACAATTTTTTTAACGTACACAATTTACTGAAAATTCCACTTGCAGTTATTATGTTTGCAACTGACATAACAAATTTGAATAAAAGGTTAAATGAATACAACAGATAACACTAGAACTGCACTAATACAAGCAATTATTAAATAAATGTTTAAAACATTTGACACCTTTGTAAAACATGCTTAGAAGCTCGTCTAAAATAAACTCCCTAACCTGTGTGTTAGTAACGGTGTCATTCAATTGTTTTTGTAAAAAACAACTTAAGCTGCCGCCTAAGCTGAAAACAAAGTTTCCTGAAATTTTCGCGTACATAATGTATCTAAAGGTAAAAGTAAATAAAAGTAGTATGTGTCATGACCTACTAGAATTTTATCAAAACAAATTAAATGACGTGGTCTTTCTATGGTACACTTATGAAATTTTTATTTACTGTAATAAAATGCTCAAAACAAAAGTATGACACATCGTTGAAATCAGAATTAAAAACTCTATTCAAATACGAAAAAATGTAAAATGCTGACCATAAGAAACAAAATGTTGACAGTCGAAAATGAGCAATGGTAACAAGTGCACCATTGGGCCGGCGGGTGGTCTAGTGGTTAAAGTCCCAGGCTTTGAAACTAGACTCCCAATGGCAGTTGGTTCGAGTCCACTGCTCGTCGGTAATTTTTCTGAATAAGTTAAATCCGACGGGTTCATGGATAGTGCATGTAGGTGTGTATGTTGGGTTGCATGTATTCAGGGGTGGGGCATGTTAGACCGGTGAAGAGCACTTAGTGTGCTGAGCCCGGGTAAGGGGGTGGGATGGGAATCATGGGGTCGTGCACACGCACGGCTTCATGATTCTTAAAAAAAAAAACAAGTACACCAAATCTTATCAAAAATTTAGATTCAGCGTAAACACGTGCTCTAAAAAAGCGTGAACTAGAATAATGTAATATAAATGGCAAATGAGTTATAGCCGAAAACAAAAAATCTAGAATTTCAGTTTTTTTTTAGTTTATTTAGAAACTAAGCAAGATTTTTTTTCAGATTATTAATGGGCATAAAATTCCACAACTTTTCTCTAATTTAACCATCGTCGCATCTATTTAAATAAGCGAATTTGATACATCCATACTAAAAAATGTATAAAATTATGAAAAAACTATGCCTTGCTTGTCCCTAGCTTTATCCACTAAGAAAATTTTTTAAACGTAGACCTAGAACTCACCTGGGCATGTAACATTGTAATGTGATAAAACTCTGTAGACACCCTGTACAGTTGTCTTTGTATTTACAAAATATTATGTGAAAAAAATATACCAAAAAATCATATCTAACTTCGGTTTCTGAAAACATTCGATAAAAACCACTTTTTTAAATTCCTGGATATTAAAAAACATGTATTTCTGTCAAAATTACAAAAATTATACATTTTTGTAGAGGAGGCATGGGAAAGTAAAAATGGCCTAGAACCATCCCATTATTCTCTAACCTGAAGAATTTTAAGAATGGTAAATGGGATTGTTAAAAAAATTTGCAGGTACCACACGCACTTTTATTGTTGCAAACTTTTAATAATAGTTTAAAAAAATGTTCAGAGCCACCCTGTTCTATTGTAGTATAACCAATTATAGTTTCATCATAGGCATACTTACTCGTATAGTACGCGGGATGCAATTTAGAATTTGAATTAAATAATGTAAACGTTCCTTTTCAAAAGGTCAGCAGGTTGCTTCACAGAGTGTCATCGTGACTTGGGTTTGGTAGCCGCACCCACATTACCACAACAAGAGAAATACTCATTGAAAGGTGACCTGACATATGCCTTCTAAGACTTTTTCCAACATTTAAGAAATCCATAGGTCATTGGGAGAGATAAGAAATTGCAATCTAGGTAGATAATTTGCTACGCCAGCTTTTATGCCTTCCTACGACTTCTTGTTCTGTTACTCATGTTCTGGTTAAACCGCTTTCTTATACTAGTTTGGTAGTTTTCTCACTTTGAGTAATGAAGATGACACAGAAATCTTCATATTGCAAATGGAAAATCAATCAAATTTTTAATTAGAACGGTAAGATTTTCACTGCAGCCAAAAAGATGCAGTTATGTGAAAAAATCAAAAATTTCAAATTAAAAACAGAAAAACGACAAAAACTGCTCAAAAAACCAACGTTTTATTTTTAGAAATTTAGAAAATACAGAATAAGTAACACATAAATTACTAACACTGTGCTTTCTCATATATGTGGAGATAAAATTGGGAAAAACCTTATAAATGTAAAATGTTGTCGAATTAATAATTATTTTCTAACTTCATATTTAACGGAACTGGATCTGACGCCTACATGGACCAATGCCCTAATTTGTTAAATTTCAAGTAAATAAATTTGTTACAAGTCTTTTAGTATAAAAACAATAACAGGTGCAGTTTCCTTTGACCTTAATCAATTCATTCGACTGTGTCTCATGATATTTCGTGGATAACAATTAATCAGGTTCCAATCATATTAATTAACTCTTACTTATGCAATCACGTACGACACTAAAACAGCAATAATTATAGACATTAAATGGGAAGTACATAAAAATTGAAATTTATGTATTCTTCATTCAATATTTAATCACTTGATTACGCAAGTTGTACTTTTGTTTATTTGAGATTATTAGGTTTGTTGCATTCCTCATGCGAGTAAAAGTATTGAGTGCAGTAATTTATTGTCAGTATCCAAATGAACCCTAGTAAATTATTACCCAGATGCAGTGGCGTATCGCAAACCGTAAGCCCCCCCTCAAACTTTTAAATTGCCCCTCCCCATTCCCCCTATAGTTTTGTTACAGGCAATTTTAAACGACATATCTACCTTTAACAGTCGCATACCAGAATTATTATTAAACATTTTAAACATCACTAAAACTATTACACTCTAGCAAGTAAGCCCTTATTTTCGTTAGTGATAATCTTATGCGGCAAAAACACAATTTTGTCTATTACCAACCTTAGTTTATAGTGGTTTAGCTAGAATCATATTTAATAATATATACAGAGCCTTCATTAATTACTTATACCCACGTGACCACAAAATACAGGCAACCCAACTTACACTGTTGGTAAGCCTTTTATCCAAAAATTTCCAAGCCACACACATTACCACACTTTGAGTGTTGACAGTGACACTTACAGGGAATTTTTAGTTACCACGAGTACCAATCCTGAACTGACTTCAACATCTAAATCTAAAACTCCCTAAGTCACTGCGGACCAAAGGTCACGTGGGTATCAGTAATTAACGAAGGCTCTGTACTAGCACAACCCGTGGGCTACGCTCCCCGTTGTGTTTTGGTACCTTGATAGTTAATACCCTGCACTTCCCGCTCTGAATGTTACCTCCGCTGAGTCGGTCTGAATAAGAGTTGCCCCTGGAAATAAAATCCGCGAAAAAAAGGCTGGAAAAACCGCCCCGTAAAACAACTTGAAGAAAGCAAAACCGCCGTAAAATCTTCAGGAAAAACACCCCCTGAAAAAAATCATAGCCCCAGAAAATTCCTAAAATGAAGCGGGAAATGATTTCCTGATTTCCAGGTAAGTACCTTAACGAAGAATTCTAAAATGTTTTTGGAACTAATAAATAAGCACTAAACAATGTTGTTAGACATTTGCATATAACTCCACAATTAAATTCGCTCTTATTCATATAACTCAGAGTTTCGACGAGTTTCATTTACGTGATTTGAAGTATCAGAACCCGCAAAAATAATAAATACCTGCTCAACATGATAATGAATGCGTCGTCAGTAAAAATCTAATTCATACAGATGCATCTAGAATTTGTAATAAATAGTTTTGTAGTAAACACTTTGTAATAGTAAGCGGAAACTAATCCAGATTTTAACCGATGAATGCTGGAATTCTTCTGCGTTTGTTGTCAGCGCGATAAATACACATTTCAGACCAGTTAGAATTAAAGTACTAATAAATAACCAAATTATACCAACATAAGTAACAGCAATGTAAACTTTCATTGAAAATAATCAATAAAACAAACCGACATGTAACCGCCCGCGGGTGCGTTATAGTGGTAAATCTTTCAGAGATGTAAAATTTAGTCGCGTTGTTAAGGTGGGACATTTACGAATTTAGTATATAGATACGTTAAAATTCAACCACAATTTAAATTCAACTATCTAGTTATTCCGCTGACATGGTGGGATTTTATTTAGGTTACATATTAAGAAGCCGACTGGCGGGCCAGATCACACATTTCGACAACGCATCGACGCGAAATGTTGTATATACCTACTCGCCATAAAAATCAAAATATTTGTTTTTGATTGTATGTTTTGTAGTACAATGACCGTGTGTTTTTCGACTTTTTCATTTTTAGTTTCTGACGGCCCTTGATCGCTCTGGGACCCAAAAAGGCTTGTCCCCCCGCGGTTTGTGGTATGCAGCGGTGTTTGTTACGCCACTGCCCAGATATTGTTTAACTGATGTGATATCAATAAGGATATTTAAAATGTCATAAATATCAGAACCCGCAAAAATAATAAATATTTGCTCGACATGATAATAAATGCGTCATCAGTAAAAATGTAGTTCATACAGATGCATCTAGAATTTGTAATAAATAGTTTTGTAGTAAACACTTTGTAATAGTAAGCGGAACCTAATCCAGATTCCAATTTTAACCGATGAATGGTAGAATTCTACTGTGTTTGTTGTCAGCGCGATAAATACACATTTCAGACCAGATAGAATTAAAGTACTTATAAATAACCAAATTATACCAACATAAGTGACAGCAATGTATTTAATATGTAGATATTTTAAAATTCAACCACAAATATATTCCAAATTTTTAATTTAGATGCACGTTCAGGATTTAAACCGAAACTGAACCAATCATTTCTAAATTCAACTATCTAGTTATTCCGCTGACATGATGGGATTTTATGCTTTTATTTAGGCTACAAATTATGAAGCCGACTGGTGGGTCAGATCACACATTTCGACAACGCATCGACGCGAAATGTTATACCTATACCTGCTCGCCATAAAAATGAAAATATTTGCTTATGATTGTATGTTTTGAAGTACAATGGCCGTGATTTTTTTGTCATTCTTTCGTTTTTAGTTTCTGACGGCCCTTGATCGTTCTGGGCCCCAAAAATGCTTGCCCCCCTCCCCGCGGTTTGTGGTTTGCGGGGGTGTTTGTTACGACGACACTGCCCAGATATTATTTAACTGATGTGATATCAATAAGAATATTCAAAATGTCATAAATCTTTTCAATCAAATTTCTGAATAAACAAGCATTACTTACACATACGATAATCGTTTCTAATTAATAACATGGCATTTGAGTAGGTCTGTGCATTGAATTCAAATAAACAACAAAAAAATATATTATCACACGGTTGCAAAACATTAAATTAAATCTGTCGATCTAAATAATTTATAATTAATTCTAAAATGCAAATTTGCCCACAAATGTGTAACAGCGACGTAATGCATGCTTCTTTATGTGTTCACAAGAAGCGATTACTATGCGTTGGTATTTGAAAAGTGGGTTGTATAAGTACCTTGACATATCACCTATTACCAAACGCGATACTCAAAATCAATTAGACTACCGTTACAATAGAACGTTATTTTGAAAGGCGGCGGTTCCAACGATCCGAGAATATTTTACTTTTGCACATCAGTGTCATAAATTTACTCAACTACTTGTTGCCCCATAAAAATTGAAGCTATACGAGTAACGTGATACATCAACCCATTAATTAACTTTATTTTTTAAATATTTTATCCGTCAAACGGTCGCCAGTGGGAAATTTTGCGTCTTTTTTAATTATACAGCTAAGTTTTAAATAATTTAATTTTACACCTTAAAAATTATGATTTATTAGGTAGGTATTATTTAAATTAAAAAGTTTTTCGCTGCACTTATACGACTTTTCGCTAGTAAAATTGCACTTTTTAAATTATTGTAAATTTATTAATAATTGTAATGAGTATCTGTATATAAAATACTTAATTACTTTAAATATATTTATTAATTTTAACCTTATACGTATTTCGGCATGTTTACATGCCATCAAAGCTTATATTAGGAAGTAAACAGTTAGTGTTGTTATAGCAATAGAACTTGGTGACTTGATCTCGGTAATTGTCTGCAGATGACTTGATTTCTTATTCCAAAATGTCCAACAGAGGAGAATTTAAGAGATCAATTTGCTCATTCATTTACGGTACAGTTTTTAAATGTTTGTGAATTTCAAAAGCTTCTAGCGTATCTAATTTACGTTTATCATCACAAAAGTGTAAACATTTTATGGTGTTATTAGATGTCATTGAATGATTGTGTTCTAGTAAGTGTTTAGCGTAATTGGATTTATGTGGGTGTTTGTATTTGTAACAACGTACGTGTTCTTTATACCTTATATCAAAATTTCTAATTGTCTGGCCTATATAAACCAAATTACAATGCGAACAATTTAATTTGTAAACGCCTGATTTTAGCAAATCCTCTGTTTTTGATTTTGCATTAAACAACTTGTTTAAGATGTTTCTAGTTGTTTCAAAGCTTACTTTACATTAATTTGTTATGTTTATAATTTTTTCTGATTTGTCACCAAAATATGGGATCGAAGCATATTTAATTGTATCAAATGAAGTTAGGGTATTCGGATTTATAATCTTTTTCTTTAATTAATGTATTAATAAGTTTAGTATTATAACCATTACTGTGTGCAATTTGTTTAATAATTGAAATTTTTCTACTATAATTAATTTCATCTAAAGGGACCGTCAAAGCCCTATGTATCAGGGACCTGTATGCTGCTAATTTATGTGTTTTATTAATAATTGTGTCATTTTGCTTTGATGTCTAAACATGTGGACATTATTTTTAAGTCGGTAAAATTGAAACTGAATTCAATTTTTTGTTTCAGATGCAGTTGTGGCTGTTTTCAGCCACCGTTCTGCAGGTAGTATGGTTAACAAGTTCAGAAGAGAAATTCGTGCCATGTATTGAAGTATCCAGAGAATTAAGATTTCCATGTAGATGTGCGTTAGGACCAACAGAACCAGCATTAGATGGCGATCCTGCTGTTAGTTTAGATTGCGACAGGGTTGTGTTTGCTGGGGACTTCCCCGCTATTCCTTATGGTGCTCCTATTGTCTCCTTTAGACAACGATGGGCAGGACATCAAGCACTGCCTACACAAGTAATTTAGTTTTGGCTTGAAATTACATTTTTGTAAAACAATATTACTTTGTAGATATTTAGCCAATCAGGTTTGCCATTACGCAGTGTTGATTTTTCTGGTAATTCTCTGCGAAGGCTGACAGAGAGGCTACTGCAAGGCTTGCAAGCATCCCTTATAGAACTACGTCTGGCTGACAACCTTCTAGGAGACACCCTCAACCCAATATTTTCAAGCAGCGAATTTCATGGTCTGAAACATTTGCAACTACTTGATCTCAGTGGAAATAGCATTAAGGCCATCGAAGAGGGAATTCTAGAAGGATGTGAAAATTTACTGGTAAAAACTTCTTATTAGTGTAAATTCGCGTTATTTAACAATGGTGGTTGTTAGCTTTGTAAGTTTATGCAACACTTTTCTTGTTTTAGGAACTTTATCTTGATCGCAACAGCTTCACCACGATCCCAAGCTCATCCCTCAATGGTCCAAAAGCTTTAAAAGTGCTTTCCTTAAAAGATAACAGAATAGGTATTTAATTACAATTTCGTTTTATATAATCTCTTCTAAATTTTTAATTTTTTAAGGTGTGCTCAAACAAGAAGCTTTCCTTAGCCAACAAACATTGGAACATATCGATTTGAGTCACAATTTGATATCAAACATTGAAGCAAGTGCTCTCCAAGGTTTGGAGCGCTTAAGGTCATTAAAAATTACCCATAACAGACTAACAAAGTTCAATAGTGATGTCTTCCAAGGAGCTGATAACTTGCAGATGTTGGATTTGGCTGAAAATTTTATTAACGAATTTCCAACGGTTGCTTTGAAGACTTTTACGGAACTGCGATTTTTAAATTTATCATCAAATTTAATTCAGGTATGTAGGAAACTCAAAACTAAGCAATAAATTGTGGTCACAATCACACCGCCCACCTTGGTCACAACGCCCACTTTTTGTTTTGGTCAGAACTACCAGTTTCGTTCGTAGTCACAATTCCCAGCTACCTTTTTGGCCGCAACAACCAACTATCATTTTGGCGTTTCCATGAAGACGCTGTTAGACTTGTTTTGGCGCCATCCAGGAGGTCAGTTCGACTTCAGGAAACCTTTCAGTGTAGCAATATTTGAAAGACCCTTGGAGGGGTGGATTCGTGAGCTGAAGAATGGTGACTGTTCCAAAACTGCAAAGAGCACCTGAGCCGGAATTTATTAAGAAAACACAGGAGATGGCATTATCATTACATTGAGCACATTCACAAACGTTTTCCAGGCGGAGGTAATAGCAATGACGATCTGCGTGTAGGTTATAGAAAAGATTTGTAAATAAACGAATCCTTGCGTCTCCAGTGCGCTTGGAATATCGCTTACAAAACTGCTAAACAAGACCGGTCCAAACACGAACCTTGCGGAACACCCTCTATAATATTTTTAGTTTCTGATTTATCTGATTGATACTTGACATTGACAAAGGACTCTGTAGTGTTAATGAGACTTGCAAGAATGTTGAGATGTCCTTTTAACCAGCCACGAATGCAGAGTGGTTTTGTTTGAAATAACCAGCTGCATAGAGAGCTCAGCATGCCGACAATAGCAGAATACATTCGTGCCACAGCTAAAAAAATCTTTGTCAAAATGAATAAATTCCCTGACGCACAACACGTCGACATTGAGAGAAAAAGACGTATATCCACAGGCTAAAACCAAAATTGACACAAGAAATCTTTGTGTGAGACGGTGATGAAACCAACGAGTAAGTCATAAGATTTAGCGAGACAAACTAACATTATTACTAGTCTGTGTAGCCTGTAAGTGTTGATCCAGCGCAGTCTACAATTAAAAAAAACGAGGTAAACAAAGAGGCGGAACAACTAGCAAAAACAGAGGCGAAAACGAACAATGATGTAGTGTCTTTCTTAATATCATGCCGATTTTCAATCATGTTGTTGAATCTTTAACTCAAATAAAGATATATTCGCATCGTAACTCTTATGAAATGGCGCAGTCGGTAGGATAATTAGAAAACCTTTAATTTAAGTGTTTATGTGGAGTAACATTAAGTTCTTTTTTGTGTTGTTAAAAAACAGGTAGTGTCATATAGGTTAAACAACATAAAGTTGGTGTCAATGACAATCGCCACGAAAACTACAGGGTGGCCACTTAAAACTGCTTTTCAAATTCCCTGACTTTTCCCTGACTTCCCTGACTGATAAACTTCAGTTTTCCCTGACTCATTTTATTGGTACCAAAACTGTTTTCAATTTGAACTGTTTTTTTTAAACAAAATTGTAACCCAACATAAAAATTAGCAAAGTAAACTTAAATTACTTTATAGCAAATGGAAATTTTTCAACAAGCGTAACAAAATACAACATCTAAACTTTAAAGAAAAACCAAATGAAACAAATATAAATTTTGAAAACATATAGCAGGTAACAAAATTTTCGTTTTGCAGACAAAAAATTAAAATATTAAAATAATTGCATTTTACAGAATTTTCCCTGACTATTTCGTGAAATTCCCTGACTTTACGTTGAAATTGGTAAAATTCCCTGATTTCCCTGACCAAAATAAAAAAAATCTAAATTCCCTGACTTTTCCCGGTTTTCCATGTTTTCCAGAAAAGTGGCCACCCTGAACTAGTAATGGGTCTATTCGAAAGAAATTAACTAGCGATATGAATCAGTGATTTCAACATTCGAGTGAATCTATTCGAATAATTTAATCGTAGATTAATGAAGTGCTCTGCAACGTAATAAATTATGTCATATAATTTTATGAATTAACGATACTTATGCTTTCTAATATTTATATAGCTCACCGGACATCGCAGGGTTTTACAGCGATTACCAAAAGGACACTATCATCATTCATTAGTCTTACACGTCTTGCATCAAAGCATTTGCTTTACTTATCACGTTACGCGTATTTAAATTCGTAAATTCATTCGTCTCATTAGAATAGCTATTTACAAGTGAACAATTCGATTCGTTGGCAACTATCGAGTAGTTTGATAGCTCTATGAGTTCTACGAACAATGGTGTAACAATATCTTTGTTCATACAATACAGATTGTCGTTAGTGGGCCTTATGACAAATGTGGCCGTAGTATTTAAATTAAAAATTGGGCGTTGTGACCAATGTGGGGTTTTGACCAAGAAAGTAATTGGAGGTTGCGACCAAGATGTGCGATGTTGTGACCAAAATAGAAGTTAGGCTTCAAAACCACGTCGGGGTTATAACCATCATCGAATTGAGTAAAATATACACCGTGGGCCTTTTTAAATAGTGGAGGTTGTGACCAGGTAGATGCACGATCTTGCCAATGAGTACACCCAGATTTTATTTATTTTAAATTAAATACCAATTAAGTTTTCAATAAACATTTTTTTTGCAGAGTTTAGACAACAATCATTTGGCATCGCTGATCAATCTTTACCGTCTGGATTTAAGTCGAAACAACATAGCAAACATCGTACCAGGAACATTTTTAGGCTTGAAACAATTAAGAAGACTCGACATTAGCGTCAATTCTTTAAGAACGGTCTGTACCTTTTCTTTGTGGAATATTAAAAATTTTCAACTCTTTCAATTTTTTTTACAGATCGAAGATGATGCATTTGAAGGTCTCGACAACTTGGAAATACTCCTGTTAAAAGACAACAACATCCTCCTAATACCAGCATCAGCAGTTGGGCGACTACCACGTTTAAGTACTTTGCAATTGGACTACAACAGAGTTGCAGCTTTGTCTGGAGATATCTTACGATCAATTGCTGATCAAGTAACAACTCTTGTTATATCAAAAAATGTAGTTCGAGAACTACCACCAGCCACTTTCCAATACTTCCAGCAACTACAACATTTGGATTTAACACGCAATTTAATAACAATTTTGAACACTGACGCTTTTAGCGGTTTGGAAAACACACTCAAATCATTATATCTGTCTCAAAACCGAATCAATAACTTGGCAGGTTCGCCTTTAGCGTTAACAAAACTGGAAAAGTTAGATTTGAGTGACAACCAGTTAACAGAGCTTTCCAGGAATGCATTTACACTTGTTCCAAATTTGAGATACTTAAATTTGAGCCACAATACCCATTTATCTGCACTTCCAATCAATTTTCTGCATAAAACGCCTAAAATTACAATTGTAGATTTGAGTTACACAAGCCTTAAAATGATCTCAGGGGACTTTTTCACAAAATCGTTATACTTGGAAGAGATTTATTTAAGTAACAACGATGTTTCCGAAATTTCCGAAAACACCTTTGTAAACTTACGCAATTTAACTGCTGTTGATTTATCGTTCAACAACATAAACAACATAAAGCCAAGTGCTTTCGTCAACGCAATGAACATACAAAAGTTGTACCTAAGAGGAAATCAACTAAATTCCTTCAAGGGCGAATTTTTCAATACGGGAACAAGTTTGGAAATTCTTGATATATCCGAAAACAAACTTAGTTACTTATTCCCTTCGTCGTTTAGGATTCATCCAAGATTACGCGAAATATACGCGGCCAGCAATAAATTCAATTTTTTCCCTGCTGAACTCATTGCAACCTTGCAATTTTTGGAATATGTTGACTTATCAGGAAATGAACTTAAAACCGTCGAAGAATTAGATTTTGCCCGATTGCCACGACTCCGTACCTTACTTTTGGCTGATAATCATTTGGATTCTATCAGCGAAATGGCTTTCCACAATTCGACGCAATTGCAAGTGCTGGATTTGAGTAATAATAAGTTGGACCGACTTGGCGACAGAACTTTTGAAGGTTTAATAAGGCTTGAGAATCTAAATTTGGAAGGAAATGTATTGACCGACCTCCCAGAGACGATTTTCGAACGAGCTCGTTTACAAATGTTGGAAAATATTAATTTGGCAAGAAATTTATTCGAAGTTGCACCTTTAAAATCACTTCAACGGCAGTATTTCTTTGTGTCTTCTGTGGACTTGTCTCACAATCGGTTAAAAGACATCCCAGCTGATGATAGCATTATGGTGAACATCAAGAAATTAGATTTGTCTTTCAACCCATTATCAGAAGACGCTATAAAAAATGTTTTGGGCGAACCGAAAACGGTGCGGGAATTAAATTTGGCTGGAACTGGCATGACCAAGGTTACGCAATTAGAAACGCCCTTTTTACATCACCTTAATATATCCCACAACAACATTTCTGAGCTTTCGGAGAAGGTTTTTGAAAGAACTACTTTGCTGGAAACCTTAGATTTGTCCCACAATAATTTATCTGATGCAACAACGTCTTTCCCAAAAGTTTGGTCCGTCTTGAAGAACATACAGACACTAGATTTGTCTGCTAATCCAATTACTATGATTTCACAAAACGATTTTGAAGGTTTGGAGTCGCTGAGATACTTCAGTTTGCATGATTTAGACGAGTGCAATCGTATTGAGAAGAACGCCTTTAAATCTGTTCCAAATTTATCAGTTCTTAACGCTTACAATTTCCCCAAGATGGGCTATTTAGATATCCAAGGGCTTCTACAAAACTTACCATCGCTTGAGAAGGTAAACATTGAAACGAAAGATGCAGCTGTGGGTAGTGATCAGCTACAAACAGTTCTTCATCCACGTTTACAAGAGTTAGGGCTTAGAGGGCCGCGGCTTCATAGCATATCATCGGGAACTCTATCAGGAGTTAAGGGTGCTAATGTGGTTATTCGTTTAGAAAACACTTCTCTAACTTCCTTACCTCCAACTTTATTCTTCCCCGTACCAAGGTCTTCTCATATAACTTTAGATGTGACGGGAAGCAAACTTACAACTGTAAGTCCACAAATGCTGGTAGCTTTAGATGATAGAAGGGGTGATTTAAAAATCGTTGGATTAGAAACAAACCCGATTGTTTGTGACTGCAGTGCTCGAGCTTTAAGACGTTGGTTGCCCGCACATATGACATCAATACGTTGTTCAGGTCCTGAGACACTCAAAGAAAAATTGTTGGTAGAAGTTGGAGATGATGAACTAACATGCGATCCACGTAAGCCATCCACAACAACACCCTCAACGACAATACAGCAATCTCGAACCACTCGCCTACTTCCCAAAACAACTGAACCTGAAATTATATGGTCAGTTGCATCTACGGAGAAAGCCAAGCCTAAAATTCCTCCAAAAGTGCCTAACACTGGACAATCAACCATGGGCAATGATGACACTTTAATTATTGGAATTGTTGGTGGCGTTGTGGCTTTTATTGCGATTTTAATAATTATAATTTGCATTATTCGATTACGTATGACTCAAAATCAATACCGAGGAGGACCTTTGGCTAATGGTACACCTGTGATGGGTCCTCCAGGAATAGGACCAGGTAGCAGTTGTGCTTGCAGCGTGAAAGGTGGAACACCTATGTATGCGGTGGCTCCGTATGGACCTGGATATGCATCAACTTTGCCGCATAAAATGAATATGTCAGGACAACCTTCATCCCGCCCTGCTTACTCAACCATGGGTAGGGTACCTTATTATCAAAACAGTGCACAGCCGTATTATGTTGCGTTTCCGCCAGATGAAAAAATATATCGGTAGTTTCATGTGAAATTTTTTTAATATTTATGTGTGTTATTAATTATATGTTGCTTTATATAAGAGACTAGGAGCTAAGGAATGTATGTACAATTATCTTTTGTAGTAAAAATAAATGTATCAATACCGTTTTCGTTGTTCTTGGTTTAGTTATAAAAAAATATTCTTGTCTTTTGATCAAGAGCAAGAATGTTTGTATGATAATTCAGATAATTTGTAGAATGGTGCCTCAGTTTTGAAGGTTCTTATTTAAACTAAAATTGATGTCCACACGCAGTAGTAAAGATTATAAAAGTGTCAAATATTACGGCATGTGCAACATTATCAGAGAGCATCCCTATCTTTTCTCCCTTCTTATCTAAATGTAAAACAGATATAAATATGAATAATTGACTACACATAATCATTCTTTAATATAATATAATATAGATTGGTATAAAATTCATAAGAACAGGATGCTGATGTATGTAGCTAACTCGCTAAACTTGCATCATATTTGTAGGCTCGGTGTAATGACCGAGACGTAACTCAACATTACAAATATTTTGTACTTGTACGTCAAAGAATTATTCTGTTTAAAGACAGTTTTGTACAATTTTGTATGGTACAACAAAATACCTTCAGTCTAAATAATAATAAATATACCGGGTGGCCGCGAGAACAGGTAACAACCGGCCATTTGCTTAATTTTTAAATTATTAATTTCAAATTTTTTCTGGGTAATATACACATAAAAATGGATACTACGACATAAAACGGTGTTAATTTAGACTTCCGGTTTAACCGGAAGTGAAAGCAATTTCTTATTTTTAATGAAACACCCTGCATATTTTTGCATACTTGATAGACCTTTAAATTTTCTTTACAGCATACTGTGCTGTTATAGACCGTTTTACGTCATACTGCACTGTACTGTAAAATGCGTTATTACAGTACAGTGGGTTTTTACAGTACTCAATTCAAAGCCACCTTTGCAGAACAAATTTATTAACAAATTTATAAAAAACAAACAAGAAACTAAGAACATTTTGGTAAGGCAAAATTAAAATTAATGGTACAGTTTTCATTTCCACTAATTTGGATTTTGAAGGAATTTTCACACAATCAGGTAAGGATAGAGTATTAGTACCAAATACTTGAGTCTTTATACTCATATTTCTTTTGGAGTTAAATTTGAGGTTTGAATTGCTTTCAGATACAATTTCTGACGAAGATGCTTCTCCTCGCCGACTTGCAACGACTTCAGCAAAACTTTCTACACCTTGAATAATGCAAGCAATTCTGTTTTTTCCTTCAAGAGAATCTTCAACATATTTTTCTGCGACGGTGTTACTTTTCCATCCTCCAAAACGCTTTAGAACAGAAATAACAGCCCCAGAATCAGCGAGGAGAGTAGAACCTGTTCGTCTAAGCGAATGTCCAGTGTAGGTTTCATGGTTTTTTAAACCCAAAAACGTTGCTATATTTCTTGCCACTCCACCAATTGTGTGAATTCCAGCTTTCTGATTGATGCATTGTCCATGCCGGTAGCCCAAATCAGCTTATTGTGATTAACAATTTTTGGTCGTAAATTGACATATTTTTGATACAGCTCCAAAAATTTAATTCCGTCAGCTTCTTTAACCTTTCAGTGGTGTGGTAGTTTTTTTTAACATCAGTGGTGTGGTCGGTCTCTGGGACCACTTTTTTCAAAATTTAATTTTGGGCTGTTAATCTTCGAATTAAAATATAAGAACAGTTGTACTGAAGGGTTAGTTCATTTGTGTCCTCAGAATAATGGAGGATAGGCAATAAAAAATATCTATATTGTAAAGGTGCACAACCACAACTAGAAACAAATATTCAAAAACTATTTTATTTGACGCTTAAATTTAATTTTTACAGGTGAATTTTATTTTTCAGATCTAATAATATTTTATTTTTCAGGTCAATCTTATTTTTCAGGTGTATTCATATTTTTCTTTTCAGGTAGATATTTTGATTAAAGACTATAAGTGCATTAAAGTGAAAAGTGGTTATCTTTATTGTAAGAAATGATATTTTGTACTTGTAACTAATTGTAATTGCTAATGAAATGTTGGATACGTGTGCTAACGCATTCGTGACAAACTGTACTTCCTGTGCCAAATGTAGATAAATTACATTTTATTACCCTCAGTCTATTGACTGGAAAAACACAGATGGTCAAGTCGGCTTTGACTGACAGGGGTTGAAGTGTCGTATGTCTGAGGATATTCAAGTCGTTTGCAAAGGTTGTCGAACGCCTTCCTAAGAAATTTATTTATGACACTCATTATCATAAATTGGGGTGATATTGACAAGTTGAGTAGGTCAATAACATAACAAGTGTTTGGTGGGAATCTTAAAGTTTGGGCAGTTCTATAATGAAACTTTGACCAACCAAAATTATGCAAAGAGTGGGGTTTCTAATGTAATTGGACGTTTGAGTATTGACAACCTTTAGGGTTGGTGTTAATAAAGTTGATAAAACCTCGAGCTAGAGGAAGAAGGAAAAATTGATTTCTCAGACAGCAAAACGATCAGATCGAACTGTGAAGACTGGAAGCTCTGCAACCATTAGCGTTGGCACGATTATTAGGTATTATCCACGTACAAGTCCGACAAGTTTGATTAATAACGCTACTCTGGCATTTTCTCTCCAATCGCTACTCTTTAGGGGAGTCCTGATTAGGCGTCTTGACGCTACTACAGGGCAAACCTGAACTAGGCGAGGTGCGGAGGGGAGGTGCTACTAGGCGGAATTGGACAAACTTGCAGCGGATAAAAAGCTGGACGTTGATTATTAACGCTACTCTGGTAATAGGTCTACCATCGCTACTCTTTGGGTTAGGCGTCTCGACGCTACTACGTAACTAACCTGAACTAGGCGAGACTTATTACCACTAGGCGGAATTAAGAGACGTCTTGCAACGCTACTCTGGCATTTTCTCTCCAATCGCTACTCTTTAGGGGAGTCCTGATTAGGCGTCGTGACGCTACCACAGGGCAAACCTGAAATAGGCGAGGTGCGGAGGGGAGGTGCTACTAGGCGTAATCGACGAGATTTCGTGGATAAAACCAAAATAAGCAAAATAAGAAAAAGTACTCATCAAAGAAAGGAGAGTAAATCATAAAAAAGAAGCAATTCTAGCGTCATATAGACAATCACGTTCAGTTCAGGGTGAGAGCCTGAATTAGACGAGGTTTTCACACAAGGTGCTGTTAAGCTGAAGAAAATAAAAAAATATATCAATGCTCTTACATCCAGTATACAGAAACATTAGAAATTAAAAATAACTAGAAAAAGAGGGAAATAATAAACCACAATTTCATCACGCATACGATACGGCAAACCATCATTTAATAAATTCCACGAAAGAATTGAATAAATGCTAATTAAAAGGTTTTAAGTGTGTTTTATTCAAGTTCATCATTAAAATAATTTTTCCTTTTGCCCTCGTCAACCGTGGGTTTTGATAAGATAAAATAACACAACGTAAGGTCCATTAGAACATTCTGGCGAGTTATGAGAACTCGTCAATAGGTAAATAAAGGTAAATAAATTAACATTTACCAAAACGATCAGGCTAAAACACGGGCACAGGTATATAAGACCGACCCTGCACCGTTACAATATGTTGGTAATTAATTTTTATTTCAAAAAGTTACTGTTTTGCGCACAGCTACCTTTATTTTTATTTATTTAAAAAAATAAAAAATTTAAAATTGTGTCTTTATTATAGTTACTTATAACTAGACCTCAACAACATAAAATTCTAAAAAAAACTGAAAAATATATTCTAGTTGAGATGGAACCTCTTTCAAATTTTGGTTTCATTTTCTTGGTAACACTCTTCACACATTACTATAATGTGCTCCAAACACATAAATTTTCTGCAGTTTTATCTTGTTTTTCTTGTAGGTGCAGTAACCGCAACGGCCGGCCGAACTCCAAGAAATAAATATACAATTTTATGGTAAATTTAAACCAGTGTCATACGTACCCAACAAATTTCTCTAATGTGCCAATGGTGTGGTCGGTGTCACGGACTGAAATTGTAAATAACTTAATCTGCACTGCACTGAGACACCTGCCGATGCGTACTGGCATTTAGTAGTGCAAAGTGACATGAAGGTACTGAGAGCTACAGCAACCTACCCCTACCCAATTTTATACATTTGAGGAAAAACTAATCAGTCGGTCTCTGAGACAGTGCCACACTACTGAAAGGTTAATTACAGTAAATACCCGTGACCGGTTAGTCTTTGTTCGAGGAAAAGTAATAACCATTTGAGAAACAGTGATTTCTATATCGCTTAGAGACATTTCGTAAAGTTCTTCTCTGTAGCAGCCTCCAATCATAGAAACCACCTAAAAATAGAAAACGTTTGCTAAATAAGTTGCTTCCCCGTGCTTAAAAAAGTTCTCACCTTTGTCAGAAGATATTCCTTATCCCGAGCATTTCTGAGAAATTCATAAATTTCTTCTTGGCTGAGAGTTTGTGCCTGTTTAGCCTGGTAACCAACTGATTTCGTTTTAAAAATTGTTTCAGTCTTGGGAATGTTGAAATGTCAACATTCTCAAACACAGCAACATTGACTTTACCATGGAATGTTTATTTATTTATTTACAAAGAAGTACCACAACATTTTTTAGAGTAGAAATGAACAAATATTTAAAATGCCAAAAAAAAACTTAACAAATCACACAAATATGCCTTTTCCGTTTTCGCCGACTGTTTTAAATTCTCTGACTTCTCCAGGTTGCTGGGAAGGAAGGAACTTAAAGCTGTAGCAAATAAAGAATTAGCAACAATTAAAGCCTCGTTTGACAATTAAAGCTTGGCCTGACCAACTATTATCTATTAATTTACAAAAAAAATACATTCATTTCACTTGTTCAGCAAATAAGTCCCAAACATTTGAAGATCTAATCATCAGAAGCGGAAAAGAAAAATATAACATACAAACAACTAAAGATATAAAATATTTAGGTAGACATATGGACCATCTAAAATAGGATATTCACGTTAATAAGGTCGATGCTGGATGCTGTATCGATTTAACCAACTTAAACAGATATTAAATTTAAAATACATAAAAATTGTTTATCCTTCATTGGTGGAATCACATTTTTATGGAATAGTTGGTTGAAGAGGTGTATTCAAACATCATTTAAAGGGATTAGAAATACTACAAAAACACTTTATCAAAATTTTATTCCGAAAAAGTTATTTATATCCAAGTGATTTATTATATAAAGAAATTCAGTTATTTAACCTCAGACACTTGTGTCCTTATAAAATACTTTGTTTGCAATACAAAGAAAAAGGCAACCCAAAAGACATAACTCATGATTACCATACCAGATACAAATGTCCTGCAAAAACACAGGTCGAAAATATAGAAAAAACTATTGGACAGCGCTCATACAACTATCTTGCGCCACCTGTGGGCCAAGTCCATACTTCATTTATTTATTTCTGAAAGTTCTGGTCTCAAAGAAAAGGATTAAAGGCAATTTTTAATGCAAATTTACTTTCGGAATTAAATATTATTATTATTATAATGTAATACCCCTTTTATCTTATATCGGGGCAATTTCCAGGACAGTAACTAAGAATTATGCATGTAAAACTACATCTAGAGAGCTAAATAAAACTGCAGATAAATAGTACAAATTCTTTAATACTTTACAACTCTTTTACAAAACAAAAATAAAGCAATAAGTATCCAAAATGCAAAAGATGCGAAAACCTGAAAATGGATACCTACTTCAGATCTTAATGGAATGGTAATAAAGAAGAAATAGCACTAACATTATCCCACTGGTCATAAAAACTACAAAAACCTTTTTGTTTCAATTTTTTTATTAATGTTTTCTTTTATGTATCTTAAACAACGTCTCAACACAATCGCCATTTAAATTTAAACATTTATCTTAGCGTGGCACAAGCTTTTGTATACCACTATCTGTGAAATTTGCTTCTAACTTTTTTATCCAATCTTTAACAATTGTTTTTAGTTCATTATCAGTGTTGTATCGCTGGCCTGCTAAAAATTTCTTAAGGTGAAGAAAGAGATAAAAATCACTAGGTGCAAGATCGGGACTGTAGGGTGGATGATAAAAAATTTTCCATTTAAAATTTTCCAAGAGTTGTCGTGTGAGAGCGGCTGTGTGTGGTCGTACGTTGTCATGAAGCAAAACAATTCCAGAACTGAGAAGACCTGGCCTTTTATTCTTTATAGCCATTCGCAGTCTCTGCTGTGTAGCACCGAGAAGTTTCTGCGGCCGAACATTTTTTGCATTCAAAAATTTAATCACGGACCGTATCTCACAACTGGATGGATTTTGTATAACTTTGTTCATTTTGACACGATGTACAAATCATTTGCCTTCCAGGACCTTCTTATTTAGTAATGAAGCTTTCCTGGCCAGATTTGGCGCCATTTGATCACAACAAGCAATGTCGGTATTAATGATCCACATAATTATGCCTCTACAATATTGTAAGTTGTGGATAAAATTTTGTATTGCATTTGTGGATTACCTGCAAATAAAACTCTTGAAAATTTAAACACTCGGCCTTGTGCCTAAACTTTTTCGCGAGTTATATTTGCCTCATAATCCCTTCATACAATAAATAACTATTATATTTATAACTTGTAACTTGCTTCGTTTCGAAGCATGTAGACATTGTAGCTCACCTTTCCTGGAAAACATGTTATGATGAAAGAATCACTTTTAAAGAAACTTACCTTAAAAACAAAATATTACTGCAGATTTCATCAGCTTCCCTCAATATTCAAAAAATCCATATCTAAAACATACTAAAAAAGGAACTGTTGCAGTAATAGTCGAGTACGTTTACAGCTAGTAATGTTTGGTGGACTGACCTATACCATGACCGAAATTTACCCTAAGCACCAAGCGTTTACACTTTATCTGTACCTATGAAGTAAGCTATAATTTTTTTCTAAATGGCATTAAACAAGTCTCCTAAATAGGCAACTACACTACTCAAAAGAATTAAGGGGTCACTTTTTTCAGAAGGTATATCTTCTTTATGATATCAGCTATAGTGTTCAATGATGTGGTAGATGTTAAGATGATATTCAATTTTTATAGCATTTTATGAATATAAATGTTTCGACAATGCGTATACCAAGTTTCATTAAAATGCCATCGGCCCTAAAGAAACTTCAAGCATTTGAAATTTTGACCCCTTAATTCTTTTGAGTAGTTTATTTCCACCTTTAACAGACCTATTTCTTACCATTTCCAAGATCCCCAAAAACGGCGAGCAGAATTCAAGTTTACACTTACTTTACCATCTTAAAAGTGACAACCGAGCTACAGCAACCCTTCACAATTTCAAATGTGGTCAATAAATGGAAAATAAAAGTAGATGTTTAATTTCTACCTTCAAGAGAAAATGCTGTTAGTTTTGCTCTGGCACTGATGGCAACCGAGATACCCTGTAATTGCATCAAAAACGTCCCACCCTGTACTCTATTGTTAATGGTAATTATTTAATCAAGCAGAAACGTTAAAATTTCAGACTTTTACACAAAAAAGAAGTTGTTTGTGCAGAATTGTTAAAAAATGTAGGTTTGGGTCATATCATAAAAACAAATGAATATAGAAAACATTTTGTTGCACTATCTAATTAATAACTAATGTAATTGAACTAGGACAGGGCATTATGATTTCACATGTAGAAAATCAAAGTAACAGATGGTTTTAGTAGGAATACAAAACAAAAAAACTTAACCAAGCGGTTAATTTGACATTTCTTGATTATTTATTCACCATTGTCTTACCAACATATTGAAACAATATTACAAAATGTAGTAGACCCGCTCCTACTTTGAAAAATATTGAAGAATAGCTGTTGCAGAACGATTGCACTGCGATGTTGTTGTAAAAAATGAAATGTCGTTGTTTTCAGTTGCACCTATATTAGGTTATAAGCTGTGAAATGTTGTTTTTACAAAAATATATATAATTTAACGTAGAGCTTTGGCTGAGCATGTTCTAGCCCTACTAGTTTCCAAAATATGACTTTTGAACAACCCGATTTTGTTGTATAAAAATGTTAAGTTATTTTTAAATTACATTATGCAGAATGGAGTCACCTATAATTTTTCTCAATGGAAATTTCCTGAGATAATAAAAAAAAACTAATTCGAATTATGGAATTTGTCATTTTTATGCAACAAAATCTAGTTTTTTGAAAGGTCATATTTCGGAAACTATTAGGGCTTTTCTTTTAGTTTTACGTGAAATTTTACCCTTTTTCATTTTAGTTTAGTTCTTTTTTTACACTGGATGCAGTCAAAAGGAGGATCTTCAAAAAACTGTGACCCTACAAAACCGTCTCACAAAACGGACAAAAATGCTCTAGTTTGAGAGGATTACAGCTTGCGACCTATTACAGGGTGGCCACTTAAAACTGCTTTTCAACTTCCCCGACTCATTTTTATGGTACAAAAGCCAATTTCAACTGTTTCTTAAACAAAAATTGTAACCCAACATAAAAATTAGCAAAGTAAACTTAAATTACTTTTCACGCTACCGGCAATGTAAGTAGGCCTTACATCCATAGCTACAGGGATCGTAAGTGGCTGATAACATTCGTGTACTAGTTACCCTTGACGACGGAACTTAATAGTGTCACTTACATTCCTAGGAAAATAATGTTGATTTTAACTGTTCGTTAATATGGTAACAAGCACAGACAACTTAGAATAATAGGGCTTTTAAAAAATAATTCAGATGACAGCTGTTAAAACGAACTTTTAAAAATATGATTAAATTTCTACCTGTAGGCCTACTTACATTGCCGGTAGCGTGAAAAATTTAATAAGTAACACGGAATATATCGACTAATAACATCCTCGGCAGGCGACAAGCTTCGGCTCCGCCTCAGCTCGTATTCGCCTACCTCGGATGTTATTGCGTCCTTACATTCCTTGATACTTAAATAACTATTACAGCAAATGAAAAATTTTTCAACAAGCATAACAAAATACAACATCTAAACATTGAGGAAAAACCAAATGAAATAAATATAAATTTTATTAAACGTATACCTAGGTAACAAAATTTTTGTTTTGCAGGCAAAAATAAAAAATATTAAAATAATTGCATTTTACAGAATTTTCTCTCGTGAAATTCCCTGGCTAAATAAAAAATTCTAAATTCCCGACTTTTCCTGTTGTCCAGAAAAGTGGCCACTCTGTATTAGGGTTACAGGGTTGTTTTATTGAGATTTACCTAAAATTGAGTGTACCTTAATTCATCTTTGGACCACTTTTACGAATGATCATAGACGATATTTCAAAAAACCAAAAACATTTTTTGTTTCTGGGTCAAAAATTAAAAAAAAAGTAGCTCTTTGGAAGCGCGTATTTTAGAAACTGTTAGAGCTAACACATTATTGTTATTTTAGTTTTAAGCAGAATTTCATCAGCTTTTGTTTCTTAGTACTACTTTTAACATCTTCTTCTTTCATAGCCAATTTGTCCAATATTGAATGTAAGCCTCTAAGCTTTTCCATATGTTGTTTAGAGGGAAAAATTGGCATTTAAACGCCACGCCTGCCAGGCGTGTTGGATTTTAAGGATATAGGAGGGATTAAATATGGGGCAGAATGGATTATGGATAAGGACATGGTTCTCTCAGCGATAGGGGCAGAAGAGAAGAAACAAAACTCGCGTGGGCAGGGTCGCTTCCCTGAAGTAGACCTGTCCCTGCTGGGATTGCAGAGAGTGTCTACTCGCTACCCTTTTAACATAAGATGCAATAAAAACGAACAACCCTGAACTTTGCGATTATTCGCGCCTTCTTCAGAAAAATTTTCTGGGTTCCCGATCGAGCTGGATTCACAAAACCCTATTTTTGTGGTTACCCAAAGAAAAAATTTAAGCAAAAAATTACAATCTTGAGTTATTTCCCTACAAAAGTACCTGATGACTGGTCTAGTTTTAGTGTTAGTAAAAGTGTGCTTATGTTAAAAGAAAACTACAATTTTATATATAATAGATTTATTGGATATTGCCACAGGGCATACTTATAAGTAAATATAATAATATGTAAACAAGTTTGTATCTGATCAACCGATTATTGATTGGTTACACCACAATGAAAATCAACATCAAAATTTAATTTTTGTGCAATACTTCGTAGAAACAACGGTCTGAATTTAATTCCATACGCAAACTTTTCGAAGGAAGTGCACGCCCACAAATAATATACAATACCGGTGCGCTTCCTTCAACCATACGCATGAGAGAAAATAACCACGTGATCAGGTAAATACAAACCATATACATCTAACAATTAGTTTTCATCGCTGAACTAGGTTAACTTTAGAATAGCGGATGAGAGAAAAATTGTCAGAATATGCAGATTAAAAGACGACCATCTGAATTCTTCACTCCTAGAGTAAACAATAAAATAGTACAATACACCTAAGTAACAAATGAACACAGGGTGTGTTTTCTTTTATTTAAATAAATTTGCTACTTTGTATGATGAAACATGAAAGAAGTGGAAAACCCTCATTGTCATATATCGATGCTTCGGGGGAAGGGGGGATCCCCTGTTAAATGTGGAGTAAATATTAAGAGATATTAGACACCCTGTATAACTTTAATATTGCAGTATATTTTTAAACTAACAACACTCAGTGACAAATAACAACTGTAACATTCTGAATTGGCACAGCAAACAACTAACTAATGTGAAATATAATAATAACTGTTAAAAAACAAAGTAACATGATGAATTCAGATTAACGTCGGTACGCAATAAATATATGAACTTGAATAGAGCTTACATACAAACGTACGGACAGAAAAGCAATCTCAAATTCTAGATACACTGATAAGCCTTAGGATAACTCGATATACGTGATAAAAACAAATAGCAAGTGTTGTTCTAGTCACCAGAGTTCGAAAATCGTAAAGCATCGTGCCAAACGTGGAAATGCAAACGTATATTTATCAACTAAAATTATGCTAAAAATAGTACCGCCGTTTGCGTTTCGTGCGTTTGGCGCGTGCGTGCGCACATAGACCCACTTAATCTATCGTTACGAATGAACACTCCCAACTCTACTCCACTGGACATTAAGACACTAAAAAAAAGTGTTCTTCACTCACATATTAGGCAACATTTAAAACAAAAACATCAAGTATTCACTTCGACGAAGAAGTTCCTTTGAATATCACTAACTCTTTTAGTTCTTTGCACGCTAAATTAAAATGTGAGGTGAAAGTAAATTTATTTATTTTTTTTTCTAATAGCTCCATATACGAAACAAAATTGTGGTTAAATACGGCAGTTAAAATATGGACGTAACATTTATTGATACAGTTAAACTCTTTTATAACCACCTCTGATATAACAAAAATTTTTATAACGAACAAGGTTAAATGAGCCGCAAAGTTGCATAAATTAAAAGAAATTTTGGTAAATCCTCCAAACTGCAGATATTTGAAAACTGTTTTAAAAATATCTTACATATACCTTGCAGTGAACTGATAAGCTATTCAGAGCGAGTAAAAATGGAAAAGTAGTCTTACTAAAAGTTGTTGGTTGAATTCCAGCGTGTAATTTGCCAACGTTCAATTTTTTATACATTTCGTTTTTTAAGAGGATTTCAATAAAATACGATATCCATTAAATAATGGATACTGTATTTGATCGAAATGCTCCGTGTAAAATGATAAAAGAATTTTAGCATGTGGTTATCAAAGTTTCAGTGCAAAATGTTTCATTTTTCGAAATATTTGAATCTAAATCATAATAAACGAGAAAACGGGTGGATTAATTTTTTTTGGAATAAACCCGTTTTTTATGCTCCTGGGTGCTCACATACCCTTGAAGGTGTTGCACACAGACATTAATTTTGATACCAAATAACCTAATTTTCTGTTTATTTTTATGTAAATTATAATAATTATTACTTTTACACACTGTATTGATTTTTCTTGCTCATAAATTGTAAAAAATGCAAAAAACAGCGATTATACAAAGTCATCAACAAAGTATGTACTGAAATTTAACACAAATTATGCAGCGTATAAAAAGTTGAACATCAACAGAGTTATGTACAGAAATTTAACAAACAACTTTTAAATTTTTAACAGAATCAATATTTATGACTACATTAAGCATTACTTTTTACTCACCCTGCATAAATTTTAAATACAAAATTTATCAATTAAATTTAAAAATATTGCAAAACTGTTTATACTATTTAACCATCCCGAGTATTTCTAGTTTAACACAAAGTTTAGTTTACATTGTTTGCGCGCCAAATTGAAATTTGTGAAAATTCGAGAATTTTCCATACTCACATGCCAATCACTAAAATTGATTTACTTAATAAAATTGTTTTAAAAAAGTATCGCAGTATATTAACGGTTTCAACTTTAGTCTGTTGCTGTACAAGGATGCCGATGTTTTGACTACGAGGAAAAACTTTTGTCCGATTATTGTCCAACAAATTCCGCCTATAAGAAAACCAACCACACATTCAATTCCCCTCGAGAGTGAGGGTTCGTTAGAAAAGAGTTTAATTGCATTGCAAAATTCAAAATAAAACAATTTTTATTTAACTACCGTACATATCACAACATAATTAATATTTATTATTGATCAAGTTAAACATAAAATTTACAAACAAAAGCAAAGTGGGTGCTGAGAGAAAGATTTATTACACATCCCTTCTTGAAGAAATGAAATCTCGATTTGCGAAAATTAATCATGAAAAAGTTTCTCGTATAAAAAACAACACGTTTCGTCCTCAGGCCAATTAAAAATTGCACTAAAAGATTTCATTTCCGCCCTAATCATTCCAACAGCACAAGAGAAATGAAAAAAAAATAATATATACACAGCAAAGAAAATCTAATATTACATATATATACCTAGGAATTTATTATGTTTTAAACTAAATTACAGAAAATTTGAGTGGCAATTATTTATTAAAGTACTGTAGTTATCACTTTTTACGGCGCGATAACTAGGGAACAAATGTTCATTTTTTACACTAAATCCATAACGGCAGCGTCCGTGTGCACTGCACAAACTTATGATGGCACCCGTGTCGACGTGGTTCATATTTTTTGGATCTTCTCGCCTACCACTACAGGATTATTACGTCGGATTTCTTGCGCTCCCATTCCCCGGTAATCGAAGGTGCAATTGTGCTTATCACTGTACCGATGGACGCCGCAGAAGAGGCCCCCGCAACGACACTCAAATCCTGGAACATCCAATGTCGATCGTTTGATAAGAGATTAAATGATGATGAAGAGGTAGGTAGCTCATGTTAGAACTTACATCATCTAAATGGAGTACATTTTTCTATTAAAATGGAATAGTTAAGGATGATTTTATTTTTATTTAGATGATGTTTTTGGAAAACAAATTTGGAAATTTTATTTCAGTTTTTAATTATAATTATTATTAATTTCTTTTTAACATTTAGTTGGTTTTATTTAGCAACAAATCTTGAAAGGATAACTCTACCCTAAGTTTGCTAATATCCTTAACGAGTCCAAATGTATTAATTTAGAAACAATGTAGGTTAGATGATACCACCATGTCACATCATATTTACAGCTGGGAAGATTACATAAAACCTTGCGCTTTGTGATAGAATTGTTAAATTACGTAATTTCTGTCAACTTTTACAGTGATGCAAAAAATTAATACTTTAGATACCAAAAACGTTTATGTTTCCCTATTTTGCACAGATTATTATAAAGTATTTCGTGTTATGTTAAAATCAGTAGATTATTACATACCCTGTTCATGATTTATTGTTCATTTTGCAAAACCTTATATTTCAATAACTTTTGTTTTTCAAATGCAAGACCCAGTATTTTTTAACACAGTCCCATGTAGAATTAAATTGTCTTCTTTGATTATGTTATGTTCTTGCTTTGTACTGGACACCTAGGTCCCCCGACCTCAACCCATAGCTTTTTTAAGGAGCTACATTAAAAATGTAGTATATCGTGACCCTTGGACCACCATAGAAGATATGTAAGTTGAGACGGCTTTTATAAATATCACACCTCAAATTTTACAAAATGTTCAAAAATCGCATTCGTGTGTTTAACGGAAAATGGGTGTAACTTCCGACATTTACTGCATTAATACTAGCTAAAGTTTAAAGTATTGTTTTTGTTGTGTTCTTCTCAGATAAGCTGTTTTTTTAAAGTTAATTTTGTAGCTTTGTTCCTACTTTTTGTAAATAAAATTTATAGCACCCTTACCATTTTCATTTAGACAAAATATTTAAATAAATTTTTTCACCTACAGCAAAATGGAATAATAATTTTACAATTATTTGCCACTTTATACTTAACATAAGAAAGTTTTTGTATTGTTGTCATGGCACACCAATTTTAATTTGCGACTTATAAGAAAAGCACGAAAAAATATAGAAATATTAGATTTTAGCATACAAAACCTCGTATCAAAAAGAAATGAATTTAATTCTGCATTTGACTGTTAATAAATACTGGGTGTTCCATTTTAAAAACAAAGTTATTGACAGTTGAAGCAGGGTGCAAAAAAATCACCATTTTTATATAAAAAAGTGATTTTTTTAATCAATTTTTCTGGTGTTTTAAAACCTGTGTTTATCTTTATAAAACAATACATGTTTTTAAGTTTTCCGTCCACATCAGCGCATTTGTAATACGTGTAAGACTAAAATGTTTAAATATACCTAAATAAAGAAAAAGTGAATCACAAACGGGAATTTATTTTGCAAAAAATTCGAAAAATCAACGTTTTTGATTTAAATCATCGATTAAAACAAAAAATAGCTACGATTTAAATCTTGGTTTAAATCAAGTTGATTTAAATCTTCGCACCCTGTGCAATAATCTGCTGTTTTTAATTTAACATACCGCTGAATACTTTATGTGTTAATAATCTGTGTAAAACAGGAAAAGGTAAAATTTTTGGTATCTTAAATATTAATTTTTTAATAATAGTCAACAAATGTCAAAATATTTGCAAAAATGCTAATAACTCAAAAACAGTTACTTTTAACATTATTGAACATTAATAATTTTATACTGTGTTGAACAAACAAACACATGTCTTTGGATGACTCTTAAATTACACATAAACCATAAACCTGAACTTTTGGAAATGTAAATTTTTGGACATTGTCAAACATTAATAAGTAATTAGAATTATTCTATCACAAAGCACAAGATACGGTGAAAATAAGAAGCTAATGCCCGCCTAGCTATTAAATTCGGAATGTGTAACCTAACCATGGGAATGTATTTCATCTAGGTATGCCAATTATATCTTTATAACTAAATCGTCATTGTGCAAAAATTTTATTCTATTAACAATAACTGTTCGGCTAGGCATCAAAATGTAATGTACGATTAAAATGCAAACCTGACCTACAAAATGTTCGAAAATCTTCAAGGCATTGGGGTGGGACATAATCCCATGTAATAAAATGGTAGAGCCATATCGAGGTCGGCACAGACAATTTGATTTGTACAGACCTACTAGCAGTATAAGCTAGCTAGTCAGTGCAGCTGTTATAACACAATTATTTACAATTTTAGCAATAATTTAGAAGTTCGAGTGACACCGCAATTGAAAAATTTAATTGAAAGTAGGAGAATGAGACAACATATGTATGGATCCTTTAAATGATGGAAACGCGAATTTGCTATTTAAAAAAACAAGAATTTCCAAAAAATATATTAAATATTTGATTAAAAAGAAAATAAGAATTGACAGGGGAAATATCGAGTTTTGAGTAGAGAATCTCTTCATACCTTAAAGATACAGTGGCTAGGAAAACCCCGGCCCACTTTTCTTGCGGCAGTCAAGAGTAAGAAAAATTAAATTAAAATACTGGCAACAACGCAGAATCCAAGACGTTTTGGTTGTTTTGTTTTAATATGGGGCGTATTTAATAACTAAAGCGTCTTGGATTCTGCGTTGTTGCCAGTATTTTAATTTAATTTTTCTTTACTAAAGCGCCATCTCTTGACCGCCGCAAGACAAGTGGCCGGGTTTCCCTAGCCGCTCTGTACATACATACTTAGGTGGAATGATGGAAGAAAAAAAAACAGAAAAAAACAATATTGTTTTGTTTTGCATCATCTTTTAACTAACAAATTGTAGATGGTATAAAATGATATGGCTTCAACATTTCCTGTACTACCCCACTAGCTATACAGATTTGTTCTACAGCAATTAATTTTCAGAATAGTAGATCAGCCTTGATACTTCATTAGTGAAAATAAAACGTTTACGTGTATACAATATTAGGATAGGTAGTAGCGAGATCAGTTTAAAATATAAATTTATCCCGAAAATGTTTTTGTTTATAACAATGAGATTATACTTTATCAAGGAGCAAGATGTGTAGGTGGATATATCCAATTCAAGCTTTACTACTAAAAAATATTCAGAACTAAATGGTTACGATACCTCCCTAAAAGCATTTACCTATTGGAGAAGGATTTAGATTATAAAAAAAAAAGGAGTCTCTCACCTGTCAGTCCAACCTTCTTACGGCAAACGGCACAGCGGTTCTTTTTCTTTTTGGAGTCCTTGTCGCCATCCTTATCATTACTATTATCAAGATCAGACGAAGCACCACTTTCCGGGTTACTATTGCCACCACTAGCGCCCTCGTCTACGGCCTGAAAACCACATTAGCTGATTAAATTGAAAACAAAAAATTAACTTCTAAATGTAAGTGATTGGAAAAATATAACTAGGTATTGAATTTACATTTGAAGCAGATGAATTAAAAACTCCTGCAATGGTACTACCATCGGCAACTTCTATTTGGGGTAGTTCGCCCCATTTGTCTGTACTTTCCAAATTTTCTTCATCAGTTAGGTCAGGTACTTGATCTTCCTTAACATTGGTTGGGTTATTTAAGTTATTTGTATTTTCTTGGTTACTTTCACATTTTTTGCTATTTAGAGAGCTTGTTGACATTACTTAGAAAATTTAATAGAAAAAATTGCCAATGCGAAATTTCAAATCTCGTTACCATGGATAGTAAATGCAAAAAATGTTACAGTAGGCTGTAACTATTTTTTGGCAGATAAATTAATGGTCAACATTTATGGCAAGATCTTAACAAAAATAAACGTTTTTAGGGTTTATAAACGACTCAACAGCTCAAAAGTGGTTAATTGGAAACGGAAATAAAGTTGAGAGTAAAAAATAAATTCAATCACATAGCTGCTACCAGCAGAATAAAGTTTTGTGCTAAAAATTATGACAGAGAAATTCGTTAGTTAGGTAATATCGGTAAAAAAGACCAGGTAATTATTGCAAATAGTGAGGAGCACGTCGCATACATGTTTGTTCAGAAAACTTAGAGAAGAATATGAAAAGTGGGGTATGAATATCAACATAGGAAAAACAGAATATCTCCGCGAAGAACAGAAAGACATGAACTTTAATTTAATGGCTTGGGCTGTAAAAATTTATCAAAAGTGCCTTTGGAACGCCCCGTTCGCAGTGACTACAAGCATCGGCTCCTGCGTACCGCAAATAAACAACTAGGTAAAAATATCTAACCGTTATTTAAAAATTTTAAAAAAGATTACAGATTATGAAGATAAGTTAAACGTCTTTGAACAAATTTTTTCATTAATTATTTTAACATTTTTGTAAAAATTACAAATTTAAAGGGTTGAATGTTTTTGTTATCTTGAAAACTTTATTGGTCATTTAATAATTATCGCAAAATTATCATTTTTTATTATTTGTAGCTTTTATTCAGAAATCTAAATACATTTTCTACGACTATAAGAATATAAGCATTCTGATACAATTTTAATTGCGGAATAACTACATTCTTACACTTGTTATAGAATATTTCATTCTAACACTGTTCTGAGTAATAAAGGTTGCGTCTATCGTCTATCAACTGTTTTTTTGTTTTTTTTACAACTACAATCAAAGCGTATTTTAGATAGAAAACTTACAATTTTCTTAAGTCGTAGAAAAAGTATAGTCTGTAACACGTTTGGAATGGCTATTCCGCACTCGTGGACCGTCCCCCTCGCCTTTCGGCTCGACTGACAAACTTTCCACTCGTGCAGAATATGCTATATTCCAAACTTGTTACAGAATATACTATTGAAGTGCCACCAATTATTGAAAATTAATAAAAAACAATAAAAAAAATTCCCATTTCTAGTTGAACAAATTTTAAAACATGATTATGTCACCTCAAATTATTCAAAAAATAGGGATATTAAAGCAATTACAAAAAAAAATTTTTTCAATTTTATTTTAAACAATTTGTTAACAACAATTTTATTTAATTTTATAATAAAGTATAAAATTCTCTATATTTTTATAAACTAAAGTCATATGCAGTGACCCGCAAAATGTATGCAACATATAGTTAATTTTTTCATTAGATTTTTCCAAAAACTATTTTTTAGGATCGCTTCAGTCTCTCAGATAACCTAAAAATTAAATGAATTGGCAAAAATCGCCTTATTTGAGAAAACATAAAAAAAACGATTAGAAAAAAGTGCTCAAAATCCAATTGTAATGCCATGTGCAAATTTGGAACAAAAAATATTAATAAATTAAAAACGTTTTGTTAAAATATTTTTGTTAAATCACCAAATTCCCTTTTATTTTTTTGGAATGAACTGATTCCAGTATAAAATTCATTTGGTTAGGTCATAATGACCTGAACAAATGAATTTCGCTGGAATCAATCCATTCTAAAGAAAAAAATTGACATTTGGTGATTTAACACTAAAATATTTTTTTAAACGCAATTTTTAATTTATTAATGATTTTGTTTCCAACTTTGCACGTGACGTTAAAATTGGATTTTCAACACGTTTTCCTAATAACTTTTTTTTTAAATATTTTACCAAATAAGGCGCGCATAAACCTGCAGAACACTTATAACGCGACGGCGGCGCCACCTCGTATGAACGAGTAGAAGGTTCATGATAATAAGAAAAACACTTTTTCTAAGCTTCTACTGCTGGTTCTGCCAATAATTTAATTATTAATTAGTTTTAGTCGGCCTGCATAGTCTAGTGGCTCGGTTCGTTGGACCAAGAGCCAGTAATGCGGAGGTTCGTGGTTGGTGTCGTCTTGTGCATTTTAGATTGGGGAGGGGGGGGGGGGCATACGACCTCAATAGTTTGAAGCCCCTTCGAAAGTGTAGGAAAAAGTATAAAAAATACTTACATCTCCGGGTTCTGAGGCAGGTAAACTAGGCAGGCAAGGAGGTATTGTAGGTTGTGCTGTAGCAGTCGCGTCCATTAAACTGGCAAGGGACTGTGCATTGCTTACGGGTGCTGCTGGGCTTGGGGCTGAGACGGGCGGTTGTTGCTTCTTTTTTAGAGCCTCCTGCAATAAATACAGTAATTAACATCCAGTGCATATGCAACTATCACTCAAGAACTATAAATACCAACAGGAGTACATATTAAGTTATCATTTATAATTGCTTCTCTTCAAATACACGCTTGCAATTGTATCTACACATGCAAGCGAAATTGACGTTATGATTACATGTCTAGTACCTATACTCCTATTATTAAAAAAAAACAAAATTTAAAAACTGATCAATTTTTCAAATTATAACCAAGTTAAATTCTTGGCATATTTTTTGAGCTAATAAACCCACGCAAAAACTCGGTCCATTTCGCATTCCGTGTTTCAACCCTTTCCTTGGGGAAATCTAGTCACCCTGTCCGTTATCCCTATAGTCTGGATCGGCCAGTGAAAGAACATGCAATGCATAACTGAGCAGGGGGCAGGCAGAAAAGGAAAACGCAGTAAATTGAAACATAGTTCAGTAAACTAGACAAAGGCACTGTTTTCAACTAGTGTGCAATGAAATGCTGACTCACAAGGAAATTGTACGACCTTTAAGTAAACTTACAGTAATTTGCTCGCTCAGATAAAAACGCCGGAACACATATTGTGGGTAGTACTTATTGGATTTTTAAGCGCAAACACCATTGTGGGGTTTATTGAAGGAAAAATTATCGCTTAGAAATAGTGAAAATGTTTTTCAACGCATACAATTTCTGATTATCTAATTTTCAATTAGGTACTCCTTATCTAAATTCGAAATTTGCTTTTTGTTTTGAATAATTATACTGCTACGTATTTTCGATTTCAAATTTTCCTGTTTTTTAACCTGCAATTCTTTATTAGCTGATAACAGCAATCAAAAACATTATGGTGCAACTTTCTTTTTGCAAAGCAGTTTTTACAAGGAAGACAAAGACAATTTATACCTAAAAACTGTTCAGAACTTTTTGGAGAGAAGAAGAGTTAAGACAATATAACGCTTAATGGAAAGGGGAGGGGGACATGCAGGAAAATATATATGACGAGGTAAGGCTAAGGTCTTGCCCGAATGGGGCGGATAGGGCATCAAAAAACAAGAAAATTTCGCTAATAAACCTACCTCAAAATCCAGCGGGGCGTTAACATATTTTATAAAAAAATTTTAAAAAATGCGTTCAATTTATTAATAGCTAAGCATTAAATTTCATTAAAGTTCATGGCAACCGCTTAATATTAAGCGAGTAAATAGAAATATTTCCCAAATCACAATTTTCATTCAAGTCGGGGCTTTCTGTAAAAAAACAGCTGAAACCCGCAGTTACGCCAATGGATCTCGAGTTTGACAGTTAAGTTTGCACAATACTAGAATTTGATATACAAAACTTCTCCACTAAATTTAAGGTCGATACCCCCCGTCGAAATTTTCTTATTTGTGGATACTCTATCCCACTTTTCGGGAACAGGGTTCCCACTAACTATCAAGATTTAGAATCCATGACTTTTCCAGGATATCCATGACCAAAAATCACACTTACCCACGACTTTCGACAAAAAAAAATTAATACAATTAGAGACGTAAAAATAATCACGTTTATGCGTTTTTTATCAATTCACAAGACAGTATGTGGCGGTCTCACTTGCACCTAATCATAAGCCATATTACGTTCCTTGGAATATAACAAGGATAAGAAAAGTACCTCAATGATATTTTATAAGCCTTTAGCAGCAATTGTTTTATAAGCGGCAGTTATAAAAATTCAATCGGAAAATTTCTATTTTTTAAAATTTATGTTAACATTGCTGCAGGAAAATCAGGTTTTTTACTGTAAATCAAGAGAAAAATCAAGACTTTTGCAAAATTTTGCATAAAATCCATGACTTCCAGCTTAAAATTTTAATTCCCTGACTTTTCCATGACTTCCAGGTTATCCAGGGTCAGTGGGAACCCTGGGGAAAGACCTTAGCATTCTCTCATTCTGTATATTTAGTACGGATTTGCCGAATAGTGCTTTTGATCACTGGCCTAAAACTGAATATTCGGCTGAATAAAGAATATTCGGCTAAGTACTGAATACTTAATGGTATATACCGAGAGAAGTGGCTCCGCGGTTAATGCGTTCGTCCGCCTTTCATTCGGGAGGCCCTGGGTTCGAATCCCGACACGGCCGACTGTTCTAGCTCAGGTTTTTTCCGCAGTTTTCATGAGCTTAAAAGAGCTAAAAGGTGAATACTGAGACAGTACTTTACGCGGAAAAGTCCTTTATCCAAATTCCTTGTTCTAACCCATTCTTCCTCGGCTGAAGAGCGGCTTAGGACTCCGGTGCGGAGTCCGAAAGACCCCTATAGCGGCCCGCACCTTTACGGGAATTGTGACACCGATTTTCAATTTTCCTTATTGGTATAGTTGGGTGACGGAATCAGCAAATGCACGTCACAAGCATTTACAAATTTACTGCGTTTATATTTTACATTTTTAACTCATCGCAGTTTGATTATTAGGCGGAACATGAATTAGTATTTGCTCTAGGACTATGGTACAGAATAGTACGAAAACATTGCGGGATAAAAGCAAAAAAACTGCGACGTCATCAAATGTCTACGACCGACGTGCATGGGCCGACTACGTACCCCAACTATAATCAATGTACGCGTTCACTATACTATATATCAATTCTAATGCAAAATTTGCAATTTAGTGGACAAAATGCTGAACTATGTGTCAAGATAAAAATTTTGAAGAATGAAACCCGTTAAAGGGTCCCGCTAGGAAAAAGAAACTTTCGCAGATTTCTATATAGTTGCACTAGACACGCGACCTCTGCATAAAATTGAAGCCAGACGCCATTTTGTAGAAGGTAAACGTCGATTTACGATATGTTAGAAATTCAGGGTTGATAAAGATTAATATAAACCATTTGTAACGGTATTTCGCAAGCGTGTTGTACTGTTTGTTAGGGGCAAAAGTCGTAGAAGAAAACGACCCAGTTTGCACTTTTTTACGTTAGGTAATGCGATTATTACAATGATGATAAATTTTGTGGTAAATATGTAATACACGGCATTTCAATTTGAAATTTTGACCTCCTAGAATATGGTCTACAGGCTTCACTTATTTGTTTAAGAAACTGCAGACGTGTATCTACTAAACTTATACAAAAATCTGTGGAAACTTTACACCAAAAAACCTGTCCAATATAAGGTTTTTGCGAGAAAAAACAAACTTACCTACACCAGAATTTTTCTTCTACAGAGTGGCTAGGAAAACCCCGGCCAGTTTTCTTGCGGCGGTCAAGAGATGGCGCTTTAGTAAAGAAAAATTAAATTAAAATACTGGCAACAACGCAGAATCCAAGACGTTTTAGTTATTAAATGCGCCCCATATTAAATCAAAACAACCAAAACGTCTTGGATTCTGCGTTGTTGCCAGTATTTTTATTTAATTTGTCTTTACTAAAGCGCCATCTCTTGACCGCCGCAAGAAAAGTGGCCGGGGTTTTCCTAGTCACGCTGTAGATTTCGGAACACAGCATTTAGTTTTTCACCAAAACAGTCCTCAAGAAAATAAATTTTAGAACAAAACCATTTTATGGGCCCAGTTAGGAAAAAAATTTCAAACAAAAAACTGCCCAAAATAATGTTTTTGTGGAAAAAAAGTACAAAACTACACACGATTGTTTTGTTCTCGAGTTGGCACTTTCAGAGCAAAACATCATTTTATTAAGGGTCCAGATAGGGGAAAAAACTACACAAAGTTTGGACAAATTTATTTTAGTGTGCAATTTTTGTCTCCAAAATTGCAGACCACACTATCCAAAAATTCTAAATAACAATTAATTAATATTAAAAAAGGTTTCAACTGTCCAACTGTTTAAATTGTTCCAGATAACAGTACCAGTGTGGTACTGCAAGTAACTTTGATAGGATTTTTTCTAAATTGTATTTAAAAACTAAGCGAAAATTATTTTGGAACCCAAAACTGTTCCAACAAAGTTCGATGATAGCAACCACCGTTTTTCTATTTTCTCCCCTCTAACCAAATTAATTGAAATTTGCAAAAAATGGAAAAAAGCTCTTACCTTATAACATAACGAACATAGACCATCGGTTGCGGGGCTGCCGTAAAATCCACAGCCTGATCGGCACAGGGCCTGCATGGGGTTGGACTCGCGTTCCATCTTGGTGTTTTCCAGTGCTGCTGCTTCTTGGACCAGAGTAGTTGGAAGTTGATTATTGCACGTTCCCAATGATAATGATGCTAGTCCGATAGAGTCCCTGTCACGATAGCACACTGGAAGATTGATTCACCTGCAAACAAAATAAGTGACGTCCTCAGTACAAAAGCAAATAGAAAACACTACATAGGCGATAATGACGAAACATGATTCATGAAGTAGGTAGTTATCGTAGCAATTGATAAGCGAATGCTTAATAAATGATACATCTAGGCGGTAATAGCAGCAACGCACGTGGGCAGGATAATGAGTGAAATTGATTAAATGATTTGATGGTACTACTTTGGGAGCGGCATGGTATATTATGTTGTGCTGGTATTTGTGACTGCTATCTAAATGTTAAAATCGGTTTTGTTTTTGTTTTTGAACAATGATTGAATTTGTTTATTTGACAAACAGATTGCGCTTTCAACTGTTTGCGTGTTAGATATTTGTTTACAATTATGCAAAATAAAGTGTAATAGTACTGTTTATTTTATGTCTTGTAGAGGAAGCGAAAACAATGCATTCTTTTCTTTTGAGGTTCCTAAAACCAGTTTTTGGGGCTCCACAAACAAACTAAGCGGTATCAAATCACTTAATGTTTTCCTAAAAAACATTAGTAGTAGTAGTATTTATTTGTGACATAATAAATATAAAAAACAACAAAAAAAAAAAGAATTTTTGGGGGTTAGGCCTGGCAAGTGTGAACCCCATGGAACTGAGGATAGTTAATATACAGGGAGCGGCAACTAAAGTGTCACAAGCGGATATCGCCAAAACTATAGAAGACTGAAGAACATATTTTTTTAAGGGACTAAAAACGCTGTATATTAGGCTAATAGTAAGTTTTGAGAAAGCCCCCCTATTGTAAGGGGTGGGGGTGTAACTGGAAAATTTTAAATGGGATGATATAATTTTCAATATTTTTTTAATAACTCGACCGAAATAGGCACAACCTATTTTTTGCAGATTTTTTGAAAAACCTTTACTAACCCTAATAAACGAAGCGATGAAATTTTATAAATATTAAAAATCGGTACAAGATATTTTATTTAATTTAAAAGTGTCTACGTCTACTACAAATAAACAACCACATATTAAATCAAGCCAAATTTGTGTTATGTTTACAACCCGTAATAAAAAAATAATCTCGTTCCGCTTTTAATATTTATATAATTTCATTCCCCTATTTATTAGATACTAAATATTTTTCAAAAAATCTGAAAAAAATAGGTTCTGCCTATTTTAATACGAATATTGGAAAATATTGAAAACTATATCATCCCAATTAAAAAACTAACACCCCCCTAAAACAGGGTGGCTGATAAGAACTATGCCCCCCTTAATTCCATGAAATGAAAAAAAATGTAGCTTCATCGATTATGGTTTTGAAGATAACAGTTTGAGAACATTTAAGTTGCCGCACCCTATATTAAAAACTTTACAAGTTGGATTTTAAAATTATGCAAATTCCATGATTTTTTAATACGGACGACATAGATAACAAATAGAAAGTGTATCCTCTATTTTAAACGTTCCTACATCATCACTATATGCACAACAGTATTGATAGATATGTTTCACTACTACAATAGGAAAAACGTATCTGGCACCACTGTTGGTGCCTTTAGTAAAGACCTGATTTATATGCTGAAACAGTGTTGCAAGGTATATTTTTCTTCCTGCTACAATAGGAGAAACGTCAGGCAACACTGTTAGTGCCTTTAATAAAGACTCGATTTACATAATATGAAATGCAACAGTGTTGCCAGGTATGTTTTCCTGCTACAATAGAAAAAAACAAATCTGGCAACACTGCTTATATGCAGTAGGGTACAAAAAACAATTCAATGTTTAATTTTTTTATACGTTTCGTTATTTGGTTGCTATAGCAACCAACTCTTTGTTTTGGAATGGCATCCTACGTTTTTGAATTCAGCAATTGTTACGCTTACTGGTAAAATGTGTTTTTTTCACAGGATTACAGTAAGAAATATTTGAATGAAATTGAGCTTTAAATATTTCCTTAATTGCCATAGTACGCAAATAACGAAACCATTCGCCATTTTGTAGACGGTCAATGCCAGTGTGTGATATGTGTTCAACAATTTAGGGTTACTCAAAAACCAATTGATATAAATTATCAGCTCTATTTAAACCATCGCACCCTGATATGTGCGAACAGTGTTGCCAGATATGGTTTTCCTGCTACAACAGGAAACCCATAGCTGGCAACACTCTTAGTATCTTTAATAAAGGTCGGGTTTGTATTTACTAGTGTTGCCGGATTTCTGCCTTTAACCATCTGAAACTACAACGAAGTAAAGCAGCAACAAATATTCAGTATTTATCGCAACATCGACAATCCAAGCGACACTTAGTTTTCGCGTTATCTTTCGTATACTGACGCCACGGAGTCTTTGTTTATTCTGATAACCGTAACAGATATTATAACATGCCATCGCAGAAGCAAGTCAAAAATCAAGCACACAAAATTCAAATAGCAACTCCAGAACAAATAGATAACGAATTTTTAATTTACAGCGCAAAATAATTAAGTTATTGCGAAAAGACAGTGTTAATGCTAACTTTGGCTTCCATATCCATTAACTTGACGAACCACCAAATGGAAACATGAGTTTATTTTTGGTAAGGTGATAGTGATTTTGTAAAAAATTGGAACCTTCCCGTTTTCATTTAAATGACGGATAAAGTCGGGGGAACTTGGGGGCCAGCTGTTTTTAATTTTAATTATGTGAAAAAAGATGTCGTCACTGATCGTATTATTTAGTTGAAAATTTATACACTTAAAACGTTTTTTGTTTAAGAAAAGTTTACTCGAAAGTCGCCGAAAATATTTTAAACATACCCCAAATTTTGTCTTAATTCGAAGCTGTGCCTTATTTCGTTCATCTTCTTCAATACAGACTAATAATTTAACGACCGTGCGATTACGAGGCATTATTAATCATGCAAATCTTATGCGAAAGTGCAAAAAATACGTCATGAGAAAAACGAATTTAATAAAGCGAAAAGGCGCTCCATCAATTTAATCTCGTACGGAAATGCATCCAGCAGGATGCAATTAAAACGGTTCTGATGTGACGCCACTACGGTGCGTTATAATTAATGAAAACCAGGAAAAACGGCGCGGTAAACTGACACTAACCTTGGCGGCGGCGACTCATAATTGTGCGTAATGCGTTAGACGGCGACCGTGGGTCCTAACGCTTGTTAGGCCACTCAACAAATGCGGACGTTGCACCCGCAAGGGTTAATGACTCAAGAATGTCCATCGGAGGCGCGTATGTCTTTAAAAAAACACATCGTTCGGGACACGGCGCGAAGAACATCATGCGTGCTAGTGCGTCCCTTTGTTTGTATCCAATTTTTGTCACGTGAAAACGGTCGGTAAGCGATGTGTTTCAAGGGTAACGATTTCCGGTGAACTTGTTTTTATATCATTCTTGGTTGATAATCTTGTTGGACTAGGCGTTATTTTTAGCACCGAAGTGGTTGGCGGTAGGTAGGTAAAAAGGGTTCTTTTATTGGAAATACCTTTACAAAACTTACGAGGAAATTTATGACTTCATTTCTCAACGTTTTCGTGTGGTTTCTCTTCAGGGTTACTTTAGGTATTTGGTATTAGCTGTTTTTTTCTCACCATAAACAAAGATATCAATATTTCGCAAAGCTTTCCATGTTATTCTCGAAAAAAATTGATTACTAACAATTTTTCAATATTCATTCATAAAAAATAATTGACTGTCTGTTTTGCCACATATTTACTCTTCGCCTGCTTTATACTTCCAATATTTTACGCATTTTCTGCAATTTCTCTATACTTATACGCAGTGGCGGTTCCAAGATTGGATAATAGGAGGAGGAGTAATAAACAGAAGCGCGAAAGAAACGGCCCCGCACACAAAACAAAATTTCTAAGCAGACGAGGCTAATTTAAACACCTTTTAAGATCATCCGACAGTTTCAGGATCAAATATAAAAATTTTTAAATTGTGTTATGTTATAAATAATGAATCACAGCGACACACATAAAAACGACCGAAAACAAAGCAGAATCCACACCCAACAGGAAGCTGACGAAACAATTACTAATAATGCTACCCTTAATCTTATCGGCCTTATCTGTTATGAGTTACGAGAGGAGGCTCGAGCGGCAAATAATTTACGACGTTTTCTATGGTGTATATTAGAAACGTGAAAATGTGACATAAACATTGTCAATTTATAAATAAAACAATTAATAACTTCCTTAAACAGGTATGTATTTAGATTTCACTACATTTGGAATTCAAATAAATAGAGAATAGGTCAACCAAAATAGGATGAGGAAATAAAGGAGGATCAAAAACATAATAAGTTGTGGATGGAATTTAGAACGGTAAAAGCGCGAAAAAATATAGGGGGATCGACAATTGAAGATGCAAAATTAAAAACGATGTTTTTTCCCTTATGAACATTAATTTCCCAGCAATAATAAACATCGTTAACTGTGTCGGGTAATGGATGCATTTTGTGACAAACACACACAACACCATAAATTACACATTAAAAGCTACTTAATTCGGTGCCGACAAATGCTTTGTAAAATGCTAATTGAATCACGTTCCAGGCAACTGCATTCACCGTGATTTTCTGCAATTAGCATATCCTCCACTGCACACCATGGAAATATGTGTATACTTAGTACGTTTATATATTTACTCGGTACTTTATTTTACACAATGAACCTCTGTAATTTTTCTTATTTACTTAAACTTTTGCATTTTAATTCGGGAGATAAACCGAGAAACAATTAAATGTGCTCGTTGCTAATTAGCGAGGTAACAAAGTAATTATTTCCATTTGCGTGGTTTATGCCTCCAGTTTTTAGCATACCCTGAAAACGAAAGGGCACGTATCGTACGTAAACATTGCAACTTTTCAGGGTCTCTTTGTCGAAACGAGAGGCTACGATAAAAGCGGAAGTTCGGAAACGTGCGTGATTGTGCGTGCGTCAATTCAGTTCGTCGCGACTCTCAATGCCGTATGGCGCCCGCCAGCGAAGTTCTGGAATCCCTACTGGCACTTTTCAGTGTTTATCTATGACGACGTTTAATTATAAATAACGACAAGGATTTAAACATTTCTAGTCATACAGAAAACAGAAGGGTTGGAGAAATCATAATGTCTGTAACCGTGTTGTCTAAGACTACAACGGCGCTTTTGAAAGCTTTCGATACTGCAATTGCAAGGAAATGAAAGCACAAAGCAAGAAAATACGAAGGCGTTCTGGAAAATACGCTGTATGTGAAAATGCATGCAATTTTAAAGAATTCTGTGGAAATACACAAATTATGTAAAATGCAAATAAAATGCCGATGAAAAATATGCTGAAAGAACGAAGCCAAAACGAAAATACCAAGTAATACATAAGACAGTAACAGGACAGGAAATACGTTAGGAATAAGTAAAATAACGATGTGGTTATACAAACTAAAATGGAAATATCAAGAGCTCTGAAATAACTGCAAGGAAATATTTAGCAAACACTACCAGTTACGAGAAATATTTGCCACTTACGGAAAATACTCGCCATTTAAGGGTAATATTCTATACTTACGAGACAGAAAAATCAATACTGCTGCGAAATATTCAGCAAACGCTACCAGTTACGAAAAATACTTGCCACTTACGGGAAACACTCGCCGTCTACGAGAAATATTCGCCATTTACGAGAAATCCTCAATAGTTACGAGAAATGCAGAAAAATCAATACCGCCGGGAAAAATGTTGTCAAAAACTACCAGTTACGGGAAATACAGGCCACTTACGGGAAATACTCGCCATTTACTGGAAATACTAGATAATTAGGAGAAATACAGAAAAATCAATACTGCTGGAAAATATTTAGCAAACACTACCAGTTACGAGAAATACTTGCCAGTCACGGGAAATACCCGCAATTTACGGGGAAATACTCGCCATTTACGAACAATACTCAATAATTACAAGAAATACAAAACAATCAATACTGTTATGTTCGATTGTAGTTAAGAAAATACGTAGAAACATGAATGACAACGAAATAATTATGGGAAATACATGCTGTCAACGAAACATGCAATTACCGCAAACATCTTAAGGTTAAAGATACAGAGGAAGTTTCCTGATAAAACGCTAATCACACACGACAACGGGTGAACCACTGCATATGGAAAATTTGCCAAGAACATTAGGTTCTTTAAGGTGCAAGCATCTATTATTCATCACAGGGAACCTACAGTTCCACATCTCCCGCAAAGATATGCGACGCATTTCACCGGCCCCGGGATTTGAACCTGAATCATCTAGACCAACGGCAAATGTGCACACCATGGGAAAGAATGAGAAAATAATATTGCAAGAAATACAACGATACAAAAACATAAAAAACAACAGCAATTTAAAAAATAAAATAAGCGAACATTCCGACTTCCCATCGGGTTTTCCACTAACAAACCAACCACCACTTTTCCCATATCTGTAGGGGCCAATCCAACCCCGCACAGTATGTTCTTCGAAGTCACTATTTATTAGATCCCCCTTTTCCCACACCCTAAGTTACCCTCGTTAAAGCGGCATGCAATCGTTGGTTAGAGGGGGATATCAGTTTACTTACGATAATAGTATTTTAAACGATCGTTTGCTCTATGGGTGGAAGAACGTAAAAAAAAACACTGGCTTTGTTATCCTGTACAACTTGTAAAAGAACTTTTTAAAGCCTGGAATTATGAGCTGATCTCCGAACTATAACAAGCTAGAAAATGACTGATAAATAATTAAAAACCAGACTTATATGCACTAACAGTGTTGGCAGTTACATTTATCCTGTTATAGCAGAGAAAAGCATATCTGGGAACACTGTTAGTGCATATAAATGTGGGCACTAAGATAAGTGATGGATCTGGAGGAATTGGTACAATTTAAGATATTTGCACGTGTACCAATTTATCCAGATAAAGAACCCATCACCCAACTTAGTGGCCACATTTATATGCACTAACAGTACTAACACTGTTAGAGCATATAAATCCTGCCTTTACTGATAATACATAAAAAAATTTATAGAAGAGTACTGAGTGGGCCTTGTGAGCTTTCCCGGGTACCTTATTTTCACATTTCAAGGATTACTATACAGCATAAATATTTAAGGGGGGGGGGGGGAGGATTAGAAACTTGATTTAAAAAAAACAAAATCCATGCATTTTCAGAGGCTTGGAAATAAGCGTAATAAAAATAATTTGTATTGTGATACTGCAACGAATTTATAAAATGCCATGAAACGTAATTTTTTTTCGCAAGGAGTGGAACGGCGGAATTACACAGATCTTTCTGAATTATAATTCTAATATTTCATGACTTCTTACTTACAAATTACTAAACAATTTAATGACTGTAAATTCCTGATTTCTTAACCTATTTGTGCGCCGTCGTAAATACAGAGAAGTATTACCCAATTACTGAAATTATTAAAATGTTTATATGCACGTGATGCAACGATTACGTCTTAGAACTGGCATTTCTGGAATTGTTTGTGCATCTTTTTAGGGAAAGTCATGGTATTTATAGAAACATATACCGGCATTTTTATAATTTTTTTGTGGTATTCGTTTTACAACAGTTGCACCGTTTTAGAACGCGAACAAATATAATTGTATTCCATATTTAAGGTGTATCACGGAGTACGGAACAAAGTGAGTTGCATACAGAATTTCATGGCATTACAGCTTGTCTTAATACACATGAAATAGGAGCAGATCACGTGTTGTGTGGGAGTGGTCTTAAAGTAGCCCACTCGCTCGCATGCGAGATTCCCCAGTTCAGTTCCCATAAGATTTTTTTTTACCCTTCATATATGATCTTACCACATTTTTATTTTATTAAATATGAAGTGATGGAAGTATTTTTAAATTACGGGAAAATGCTTTATTATGTATTGCAAATTACACCGGCAATGTGTAATAAATAAAGTGGTTGATTTTTGTATTTTCATGTATTCAACTACATAAAACAATACTTCGGCGAATTTCTATTTACGAAAACAGCGCAACAAAATGATATAATAAAATAAAAAACAAAACATATCATACTTTATAGGAATTGAACGCGGGATCTTCGTACTGTAAGCGATTGCTCTACCGCAACCTCAAGCAATTCCCCCAAACACGTTGTCTGCTTTAATTTCATAGCTTTAAACGTAAACATGTAATGCGACAAAATTCTATACACAGTCTACTTTGATTCTACCCAAATTTAAAAAAAAAATGATTACAATGCAATAGTCCGTACTCCAACACCCTCCATAAGATTAGATTTAATACAGACATCAAGACGGTTATCAGAAGTATGTCGAAATTTATATACCTGATATAATGTACATTCTGCTTACACTTACACTCATAGGCGCCGACTGCAAAGGTGCTCGGATGCTCACCACCCCAGAGAGCTGAATCGGGGGTGCTGAGCAACACTCCCGAGAAAAACGGCGAGTAAATCAAACACGAAATCTATAGAATTATTCATTACTATCATACTTTTTTAATTGCCAAATATGCCGGCTCTTATTTTTTACAACTGCTCATTTGTTTTATTTGAGTTTTGAAAATGCATTTCGATATATTATCCGCGAAATAATTCATTGATATACATACTACTTGCGAACATAAAAAAGTAGTCGGGGTAAATTACTCAAACTTCCTGCATAGCGAATCGTCATTATTTTCCTTAACGAAAATGTTTTTTGAAGTAGAAAAGTTTATCGCAAACAATATTAAGCAAACCATTTAATTATATTTAAAAATAAAATGATTTTGACAGTTCCGACATGTCATTTGTGAAATACTCTATGCACATCATACCACTCGTGAATTAAAAAATAATCTGGCTAAAATCACTCAAACGTTCTATGTACCAACTCGTGTTTGTTTTGCTTAAGAAAAATTTTCTCAACGCTATTGCGAGCAGAAGAACTTTTAAACAAAACTAAAATCATTGCTATACCACAAGTTTTCGTAATTTTTAACGGGATTATTTTTCAACCCATTCGTGGTATAATTATTGTTCAGCGTGAGAATATAGATTGTATTTAGTTAAAGTCTTATATTTTCTGTCTTACACAAGGAACATATGCCAATTTTAACAATATACGATCTCTTTTGCCTATAAGATAATAAAATGGCGGTAAGTTGTTTTGGGGAAAAATAAATATGTCCCGTTGTCTAGTAAACAATTCATTTACAAATGATACACAAATTTAATTCATTTTTTCAATATTACATTAATTGTATTGTTTGTAATAAAAAAATAATTGACAAAAATTACGCCCTTTTATCTAATTTGAAAAAAAAATTCCGCAATTTTGTAAGATAATATTTGAACACAGTATATACAGAGTGAGTCATTTAAGTGTCAAACCCCTATTATATTCTTAACTATTGAGAATATCAAATTTTCTTCTTAATAGAAGTTGTTGATAATTAACTGCTGCATAACCTGAAATTATTACCAATTATACTGGGTATTTAATTATGCCTGTACAGCACAATACTTTGTTATTTGCCATTTATGAGAAATATTCGCCACTTTTACGGGAATTAATCGCCATTTACGGGAAATACTCGGCATGTGCGAAACAAATTCGCTACTTTGCGGGAAATACTGATCATATAAAGAAAACACCCGCAACTTTTATGGGAAATAGTCACCATTTACAGAAACTATTCGCCACTTATGAGAAAAACTCGCCACTTTTATGAGAAATAATCGCCGTTTACGGGAAATACTCCTCACTTTTACGGGAACTACTCGACATTTGCGGGAAATACTTGCCATTCGCGAGAAACACTAAGTAATTGCGACAAATACAGAAAAATCAATGCTGCTACATCCGATTGTTGTTAGTTAAGAAATACGTATAACAACAACAAAAATGTACATTTCTCTGGTTGCCGATTCACACACTATAACACATCACAAATTTGATTTTTTATTATTTCATTAGATTAATCATACTTTATTGAGATCAATGAATAAGTAATTTATCACAAATACTGCAATAAATAATTAATTATTGCCTTTTTACTGATCACTGAAAAAATCGTCGATTATTTAAGCACCCAAGCCGGTTATACTACCATAGATACCGTCTTCTCTTAAATAAATAGTTCTAAAACGTTAAAACTTCACCACACACCAAAAGAAAATCACTTCAGAATGCGAACACAATTTTAGGTTGGTTGGATTCACTCAACATATCTATTTTGCACAGAGCAAGTGTATTGACTTAAGAAATGATAAAGTTACGACCTTTATTCGTGATAAGTCACTGGGTGATAACACGAGCGATTGAAAAAGCTATGGGAATTTTATATTTCAATTTGTTTCATATTGGTAAATGAATAAATATATTGTTTGTGTTTTATAGACTCAATGGCCAAGGTTATATTGCTTCTGCTCTCAAACAGCACGGGCAATTTATTGCTAGAGCTCCACAAATACAGACAATTTCAGAAAAATTTCCAAATATAGCCAGTAGTAAACCGAAACCCACGGCTTACTAGATATGAGAATAAAGAGGAAAATAAATATATCAGCCTAATTACACGCATTTTCGCCAAATCCTGGTAAGAATGTAAGCTTTGCGCTTACAATATGACAAAAACGGTTTATCACCACCATTATTATCCAATCACAGACATAATTACAAATGATGAGCGCCTTGGCGACACTACTTTTATGGAATATAATTAGTTACAATGTAACTAAAATAAACAATGTATATAGTTAATATTGTGTATTTAAGATAACCACATCCTTAAAGTTAGCATTCTTTTTGCGATTAAAATTTTGGAATTAACATAAAGTTGATAACTGTAGCTCTCCTTGTGCTAATTGCAAGAAACGCATTTGATGTCCTATCTTACGTTTATATTTATATAGATAAACTTTTATCGAATTACAATAAAAATGCATCGTTTATAAATAACGAGTGTGCAAGGGTCATATTGTTTATGTATAACTGATGTCTGACGTGGTTTTGGCTCCTGCTGATGCAATTTTTTTATTGTTACTGGAGCCGTTCATATAACCTTTATCATGAGTTCATGACAATTTAATTACCATGTTTAAACAGACACGACTGACTTGTTTCTTCGTACTATAATATTGTTTTGTTACTTCGGAAAAATACCTATCTATATAGGTAGGTAGGTACTGTTACTGATTTTCGGCTTAAGCTCCGTTATTATTTAAATACACCCCCGACTTGTTCGGTTTGGTCCGTGTATTCCTTGTAAAGCCAAACTAGGTAGTTATTTATCGATTAAGAACTCATACAAATTAAAGTTTCGCAAGGCATTTCAGCTTGCATCTTCAGGGTAGAAAAGAAGAGAGAGCGCACAAAGAAAATACAAATATTAACAAAGAAACTATTATTAAATTTATATTTAGAGTAATGTATAACTCATTTAACAAAAAAAAGATAACATGACGACAACTATCGGGAAAAACCATTGCTTTTGGCCCATTTAATTAATTTATTTATTTCTGTTGAATAGTTGGCAGACACAATGTAAACTAATACAGTTAACTGTGCATATAAATTGGAAAACGGCCAGTTGGAATTTTCAATATGGTATTTTAAGTGAAGACAAAACCACTGATCTCGCAGTATTAAAATTATGCGTCAAAATAGTGGTTTTTCTTTGGCAACGATAAATTACAATATGCATATTTTTTCAAAGAATTAATTTTCAGTTAGACAGAGCGGACTTACAGACTCGAAGTTGCGAATGAGAACCAAGGTAAGTAACATTAAGAAATTTTTTTTAGATATTTTTACATACAGTGTGTAAAAACAAACGGACACTTAAACTTCAGTTTTATCCCAGCAACATTTTAGGCATATTGCTGTTGCTAAGAGGACACGTGACACGACGCGGTAACTTGATCCTTATTTTTTTAATAGAAGAAGTATGCCGTGTGGCGGCTCATTTGAAAGCTCTTTTCAAGAGGAATTCAAAGCACTGTTTTTTGCCAAATATTGACCGATAATGTATGGATAACCGTCGACTAAATTGGATATCTCACAAAAAAAAAAATTACAGATATGAAGGGGTGAGACATGTGACTATCCAACGTACCGTACTGCCAAATGTTCTTAATTGTCGGCATTTATCAAACAACAAATTAATTAGCTCCATAAAAAAGTGTACAATAAAATTGCGCCCTTTAATTCGTTACGTCAGGGGCCTTGGTAGGCGAGTGTAGTCAGCGCTTGCAACCAAGGTCACAGGGGTTTCGGGAGTCTGTGGCTCTATTTAGCCCGGTGTTGGTATCCGGGCTAGGGCAGTTGTCAGCTCCTGGAAACCTCTCAACATAGAATAGTTTAAGTAGTTTTTAAGGACTTAGTATGTAAGGTAGTACGCACAATGGGCCCGACAATGTGGTCTAAGTGTCGTAAGACCTAAAATACATACATACACAATTCGTTACGTCTAGGGCGGAAGTACCGCTCGTCCCCACCATAATTCCGGCACTAGTCGCAATTATTTTACAGTTTCAGTTTTTCCTATTATGAGATATTTTAAATTTAAATTTATAAATAATAATTAATTTACTTTGGTCTAGGGAGAAGCAATTGTAAACTTGTATACGTGTTCATTTACGTTTAAAACCGAGAAAGGTGGCTTCGCAGTAGGCGCGTCCACCTTCCATTCAGGAGGTCTGAGTACCATTTTCTGGCCCGGCCGGCTGTCCTGGCTCAGGATTTTTCGTGGTTTTCCTGGCCCACAAGGTAAATACTGAAACAGTAATATCCACGGAATTCATCCCTTATCCAAATTCGTTGCTCTAACCCAGTCATTCGCGGTTGAAGAGGGCCTTAGGGCTCCGGCACGGAGTCCGAAATACGCCTATAGCGGCCCGCCCCTTCACGAAGAATGCACCGACGATGAATTTTTTTTCTTTATGTTTAAACTGTCTGATTTTGCATCGGTATTATTCTACATGTGGAATATGCAGAAAAAGAGCTTAATATTTTACGTGCAGAATTAACCATGTATAATAAGTGTATTTTACATGTAATAGTAGTCATGTGACATTAAGAAAACTTGCATTACGAGCATATAGTAGCTCATTAAACCTCAAACAATTCTTATTATGATAAAAACTTGATATAAGCCATTGTTCAGAAAATAGAAAAACACACTTAAAACGTATGTCTGCCGGTTTTGAATTTTTGGAGGAAAATCACGTTCACCCCAAAAATAAGGCCTAGTTATTAATATTTGTTTACAAAGCTAGCTTCAAAATTTGAACCATTGCTTCGGCATTTTTATATCAAAATTAATGTCCCAACGAACTTTACTTTACGAACATTTCTTTTCTGCCTTTTTTTATCAAAATTATTTATAATTTCCCATCGGACAGGGTTTGATCGTCTTACATTACGAAGACATTACCTGTGTCCTAAACTGTACATCTCAATGTGCTCCCCGTCGTCACTTTCAAAATCACAAAAGATCAACTAACCAGCAACTATTTTGTTATTAAGCTTGATGAGGATAACAACCCCGCTTGAGGCGTTTCACGTCTGCAATTTCAACCCGTCGAGCACATCGACTCGGTTGCCGTCTTGCACACCCTCAAATTACCTTCACGGAATTACCTTCCCCTTTACAACCGCCGCACCTGTTTCTTCTCCATTTCTCGATTTCAAAACCAGTGATTACCATGTGGTGGGAAACGCAACCCCGCCAGCATTCTTGCTTCGTTGTTATGAAATTGTTCGTTAGAAAAGATAGCATCGAAATGCCGCAACCGTCAGAATAGTAATTATTTTATATTACACAGACGACATTATTATGGCAAGTAGAATCACGCTAGCCACATACATACAACGTACGAGAAATGTTATTTATTATCTAATCTATTTCACGCACAGAGGGAGGTTCAAGGTTCCACGAGTCTACCATAGCGGCCAGCAGCTCATTCCGTGGTATCGTAATACGTAAAAGCCACCACACGCATGCATCATCGGGGAGATAACACAATACATGGATGGAAACGAGAAGAGCAAATCGGTAAATTAGATGCCCCGCGGTGTATGATTCGCTCGCTTGCCAAACGGTACGACGTAAATGCGAATAATAAACATGCAACGAAGACTGGTTTTTGGTGTACAAATTTGTATTTGAATGAAGCTGCTATTCGAAGGCCGTTAAGTCCAACGTCGTTCTCACGCAGGTTCCTCGTGGATGTGCCGTTACTCGCTTCTTATCGCATCTTTCCACTCAACCGCAAGAAAAGCACGTGCAAGCCGAAGAATTGTGAGATGGCCTTCGCCAGCGGTAAACCCATGGAGAATAATAATACAAAGCAGGTTTGCGCACTGAACAATTTGTTAAAGTCCTTTGGGTCATCTTGATGGAGGACATAAAGAGTTGTTGAGGGGTGATCAGTAAAACGTATAAATGGTGTTAGCTACAATTTTATTGCAGTTTTATTGTATGTCATAATTTTAAAGTACTTCCCCGCAATTTTATTGTATTTCCTGCATTTTTAATGTATTTCCTTACAATTCTAATATATCGTTGTAATTCTAACCTACTTCTCCACCATTTTAATTTATTACCATAGAATTGTATTTATTTGCATTTTAAATGTTTTACTTCTAATTCTAGTGTATGTCCTTGAATTCTAACGTAGTTCCTCGAATTCTAACGTACTTTCCCGAATTCCGATGTATTTCCCCATAGAAATCTAATTTATTATTTGCATTTCTAATGTATTTTTTCGGCAAATCTAATGTATGTCCTTGTAATTCTAACGTACTTGCATTGCCAATGTATTATCTTAGATTTCTATTGTATTTCCTTACAATTCCAATGCATATTATTGTAATTCTGATCTATTCTTGCATGCTGCACAGTAAGTTTTAAATATTTGCTATCATTCCCTACAGTATTACCTGTAGTTCTCCTATATTGTTATGCTGCGTTATATTTTCACTGCGGACTTTTACAGTTGTTCAGTCTTTGCCAGCGGTACACGAAGAAGAATAATAATACAAAGCAGGTTTTCGCACTAACGTTGAATTCTTTAAGCGGTCTTGATGAAGGGTGAAAGGTTAGCAGTAACGCGCATAACTGATATTACCTACAATTTTGCTGCAATTTTAATGTATGTCCTTATAATTATAACGCACTTCTCCGAAATTCTAATGTATTTCAGTGAAATTCTAGTGCATTTACTTGAATTTCTAATGTATTTCTTGTAATTCTAATGTATGTCCTGGTAATTTTAATGTAATTGCTCAAAATTGTAATGTATTTCCATGATATCCTAATCTAGTTGCTTGCATTTCTAATCTATTTCCTTGTAATTCTGATCTATTCCTGTATGCCGCCATAACTGGTATTAGGTACAAACTTCTCGCAAGTTTAATTAGGTAATGTATGTTCTTATAATTCTAACGTACTTCTCCGAAATGCTATTGTATTTCTATGTAATTGTAATCTAGTTTCTTGCGTTTCGAAGGTATTGCTTTCAATTTTAATGTATGTACTTAAAATTCTAGCGTACTTCCCCAAAATTCCAATGTATTACCATGGAATTCTAATCTATCTCAAGTAAAACGCGTAACTGGTAGTAGTTACAATTTTGTTTAAGTTTTAATTGTCCTTATAATTACTATAATGTACTTCGCCGAATTTCTACAGTAATTGTATGTAATTTGAATTCTTCCATTTCCTTGCAATTCTAATGTATGTCATTGTAATTCTAATCTAGCTTCTTGCATTAATTACTAATGCGTTTTCTTGCAATTCTAATGTATGCCCCCCTGAAATTTTAACGTATTTCCTCGAAATTCTAAGATTTTCTTGCGTTTTTAATGTATTTCTTTGCAATTCGAATATATGTCAGTAATTCTGATCTATTCATATTCCTGTATGTATTATTGATCATTCTCTGCGGCATTTCCTGTATTTCTCCTATATTGTGCTGCAATTCCACTGCATACTTTTCAGTTATTGCCAGCGGTAAACCATGGAGAAGAATAATAACACAATGCAAGCTTGCCCATTAAGAAATCTTTAGGCCATCTTGATGACTACACAAGTTGACGAGGGGTTATCGATGAAACGCATAACTGGTATCAGCTTCAACTTCTTCTAGAGCTAGAGAAGCCCTACAAATTTAACTTAATGTAGCCACTTGTCTTTCGGGCAGCTTGATGAAGACAGCAAAAGTTGAGAAGGGGTTATCGGCGGAAATGTTCAATGGTGTCAGCAGTAGTTTAGGGATTTGGCTTTCCAAAACAACAATTATTATTATTCCATGCCATGCCATGTTTGGTATCATTTAATTTTAAACGTTCTGTATATGCGTAGGTCTTTTTGGTTTTAAATCAAGTTTGAGACTACAGCGCCGTACTAGCTACCACAAAATTATAGAGAATACAATGTTCTCACAAAATGTCGGAAAAGATTTTTGCCTAACTAATTAATTTCTGGAATATTCATTTTCCAATTACTGCATATCTGATCATGTCACCTTTTATCTTCTTAATCGGATTTAGTAATTTTTTGCTAAGCTTAATGTGCGAATTGTCCCATTTTACTTAAAGAAAGGAGGAAACCACTAATGAGGGTCGGTGGTGACAAAAATCCATTCTGTATCCGAGATTTATGTGAGAACGTTATTTTTCCCAGCCACATTGAAACTGTTGGAACCGACTTGAACCCGATGGAGTTTATAAAAAGATAACAGCTATTTTAATTATAAACATAATCTTATCAGAATAAACAATGCACGAACAGCACATTATTACATGGTTTTATTTCCATAGAACATGTATCCAGCTGTTATCTTCTTGTAGTTATCGTTTATAGTAGGCAACGAATATATAAAACTACAATTTAAGAACGAGCTTAGGTTTCTGTTATTGCGTCAAAAAGCGTTATGTTAATGTAAAATAGGAAAATACAGGAAACATGTGGAAATGGTAAAAATTGTTTTGCTATTGAAGGGTGTGGAGAGAGGAGAGGGGAGAAAATGGGCAAATGTGATTCGGTGGCAGCAGAATGCGAGAAGTAAGACAGGGGGTAGGGGGAGGGTAATAGAGAAAAAAATGAGGGGCGCGTGAGAAAGGAGAAAACGAGATAAAAAGCAAAAAAATATTTAGTATTTATTATATCTGTGTCTGCACGACTAATTTGTCATTTCACATTTATATATGTATATATGTAGAAATCTACACTACACTACAGAAACTGCATGTTCTTTCTGGACTACAAAATAAGCTAATCATCGTTATGGTTCTTAGCAAGCTATAAAAGTTTTCTAAAAAATAATCATATTCAATAAATCTTAGAAGTTTCTGAATTTCAAGAACACGAAACCCACACAGGTAAAACCCACAAATCGTTATTCCGAAATCTATAGAAAGCACCAAAAAATTTTGTGCAATCTTTGCAAAAACATATGAAACGTTATGAAACTTGGCAGACATTGCCTAAATTAATTTCCACGTGCACAGCCGCACCGATAATTCGCCTCAACCTTGACAAGGCAATTTCTGAGGATTTTCTATGGCTTGCGGTAAAAAGCCCGTCTGTCGTTACTAGATGTAATTAAGCCATTTCAGACATCAATTAGACACCGTTTCAGGCGCCTTATCTCTTACGAGGGCGCCAGTCACGCACCTGAAACGGCCAGCAAAAACTCGGTAACGCCGCGTGATTTTCGAAAATGAAAAATCACCTGGCAACCCACCCACGGCGACTCGTGCTTTAAAACTACGCACGTTAATTCGTCAAAATGCCTGTTGCAATATGTCACGGGCACTGTTTCTGTTATTATATAACAAAACAGTGAGGCGTTTCGTATTGAATTTATTTTTGTACAGAATCAACCAACGCGACCTTGCTGATCGAAATAGTCTGGCTGCCAAAGTTATAAAGAGGATTAAAATATACAATAATGCAGTGATGCATAAAATACATAGAAATGTTGTAACGATAAAATTACAAGAAATTTATGCTTCAAATCTTTTTTCGTCCGAAATTGTTCGAAATAAAGGGTTTCGTGGTTTTGGCGCCACGTCACCAGTATTTATGGTCTTTTTAATTTATCAACCCACATTTCAGTTTCATTAATGATTTGGAGATCAAAATTAATTGTTGGGATTTATATACGACTCAACATCTAAGGTTATATCGCGATTGTTTAATAGTTCTTCTAAGCCTCGCATAAATTTCAAACTCGCAATTTCTAAAAAGTAAATTTCGTAAACACTATCAGCGCAAACAAGCCATGAAATTCTAATTTATTTTCTTGCATTTCTATTGTAATTTCTTGCAATTTTAATGTTAATTTTTGTAATTCTGATCTATTCCTCCATGCTGAGCACGAGCACTTATTTCAAATATTTGCAGAGCATTCGCTCAATGCATGTCCTTATAATCCTAACCTAACGTACTTCTCAGACATTCTAATATATTTCAATTGAATCCTAATGTAGTTTCTAACATTTATAATGTATTTCCTTGCAATTCGAATGTATGTCCTTGTAAATCTAATATACTCCCCCCGAAAGTCTAATGTATTTGCCCATAGAAATCTAATTTATGTCCTTATAATGCTAACCTAACGTACTTCTCCGACATTCTAATATATTTTCATGTAATCCTAATCTAGTTTATTACATTTCTAATGTATTGCCTCGCAATTCTAATGTATGTCTTTGTAAATCTAAAGCACCCTCAAAATTCTAATGTATTTGCTTGCCCATAGAATTCTAGTTTATTTGCTTGCATTTCTAATGTATCTGTAATGTAATCTAATGTATATCCAAGCAAATCTAATGTATGTCCTTGTAATTCGAACGTACATCCCGCAATTTTAATGTATTACAACGGAATTCTATTGTATTATTCACTTTCATTTCTAATGTATTTCCTTACAATGCTAATGTATGTTCGTCTAATTCTGATCTATTTCTGAATTGCGCAGTAATATTTAAATATTTGCTGATCACTCTGTACAGTATTTCACGCAATTCTCGTGTATTGCTATAAAGCGCTGCAATTTTACTGCGTACCTTTATAATTATTTAGTTAAGTGCCAGCGGTAAACCGTGAACAATAATAATACAAAGCAGGTTCTTCACACTGAGGATGAGGACGTTGTTAAAGTCTTTAGGTCATGTTGATGGCAGTCACAAAAGGTTGATAAGGGGTTATCAATACAACGCATAACTGGTATTATACAATTTTGTTGCAATTTTAATTTATGTCCTAATAATTATAACGTACTTCTAAATTCTAATGTATTTCCACGCATTTTGATTTCATTCCCTGTATTTCTAATGTATTTCTTGCAATTCTAATGTATGTCCTTTGAATTCTAACGTATATCCCTGCAATTTTAATGCATTTTCATGGGATTCTGGTGTTTTTACTTGCATTTGCTAATGTATTTCTTGCAATGATGATTATCTCCTGGTAACTCTAACGAAATTGACCGAAATTTGAATGTATTTCCAAAAAATTCTACTCTATTCGTGTGTGCTGCCATAACATTTATATACGACTGAACATCTAAGGTTATATCGCTATTGTTGAATAGCTCTAGGCCGCGCACCAATTTGAAAATCGCAATTTCTAAAAAATGTTGCCGGAATTAAACCACGATAAATTGCTTAATGTTTGGCACAGCACGATAATGGCGCAAAAATAAAATTTTGTCGAAACTATCAGCGCAAGCAAGTTATTAATACCAAATTCACACGTGGCCTTCAATTTATTATGGGGATTCCTTTTTATTGCCTGCAACTAAATTGACGTAATCGTCAATGCGAGGCAACGTCTTTGCTAATTTAAGAAGTGGCAATTTAATGAATGGTTGCTAGCTTCTCTTGGTGCTCTTACTACGAACATAAACGTCAAGGTTTCCACAATATGATAATTATTGTCTCTATTTACACTCCTAAAAATAGTCTTTGGTTAGATGTTTTTGCAACATGATGTAATTGGAATAGCACACACGCATTCTTGTTGTGACGCACAACAAATTGCAAACACGAGGTGACATCATTGCCCCGACAATCAGCGGGAGTCTCGGATGTGGGCGAGAAACGAGGAAACTCGTAGAGTTAGTTTTGCTGGGTTTGTGAGTGACATGGTGAATTTTTAAGGCGTTACGTCGCTTGCTTGCAGCATTCCACATTCCACCTGTTAATTATTTAACGTTCGCGTACCTGACACGTGTCATGAGACCGGAATAAAGTGGGTTGGACTTTGAAATTTCATTCTTGAAGCATATATTTTTGAGCGCGATTCAATTTGCCCTACCTCGCCTTTCAATATCCATTTAGGCATACCACAATACCTTCACATTAGGCTAATCTAACATGGTATTTTAGAAACATTCATAGACGTACATTTAGTCCGCTTCGCACGCTGATGATGAAAGCTTTCCGCTGTAAAACTATGATCAAACCGGATCAAATGTAGAGGCGGAACATTTTTTGATGTTCTTCTAAACTGTAACTGTTTACGTAACTACAATCAATAATTTAGCAAAACATTCCTGTTGCCCAAAGAAAACTCCACACATACATATATAGGAAAATATTGAATAGGGACAGTATAGAACTAATTTTATGGCGGAAGGGATTTGGGAATAATCCAAACTGACGAGAAACGTCCGAAATATCGCAAAAGAAAATAAAAATATGTCAAGTTTAACGAACTCTTCAGCTCAGTTGGGGTTTTTAAATATTTTGCATAAATCATATATAATTCCCTTCAGATTTCTTGCGTAGGTGCATAAAACGATATGCTTGATTTAAATTCCACAATGAACGCCAAAAAACCACAAATGAAACAAGAACGAGTGTTTTATCTTTTGCCCATTTCAGTTTTCAAGTTTTTTTGTTTCTGCTTTTACGCTGGTGGGCGTAATTTGCATCGAACTTTTTAAAAAATTTCTTACTGCGAATTACGTTTCATTTAACTTTTGTTTAAATTGAAAAGTGTCACGATATTTTTTCCTCTTCCTGAAAACTTCTTAAATGAATTTATGTCGAATTAAAAAAGTTGTAAATTACAGCTTGACGGAAGAAATATTTTCGTGGAGTTATAAGAGTTGGTACAGTACAGAAGTGATGTATTTTAATAAGACAATTTAGCCCTACAATGCAAAAATGAAAGTTTCTTTATAAATTTAACTTATTCACCATTTCAAGTTTTTTTTGCAAGTTTATAGTATTTTCGCATTTCACTGAATCTCTTCAATTTACCCCCGCGATCGATATTTGCTTACTTACTGCACACCTTAATAGTTTGGCTTTTTCTATATTCTGATCCTTAAGCATTTCCACACACTTTATTGACATTTCCATGTTCTCTTGGATTGTAATGTATTTCCTCTATAATATGGCGCCCCATTTCTGTACAGTTTCGAATTACTTTTCAAGGATTTCTTGTAATTTCTAATCTGATCTCGGAACTCGTAGTTATTTAGTTTCTGGTAAAATAATTCTTAGGTATATCTGTGCAATTCTGGAATAATGTCTTGTACATCTAATGGATTTCCTTGAAACTGCAATGTATTTCAATTTATTTCCTTGCAATTTTAATTCCACTTCATGATTCGATGCTAATGTTTGCACTGCAATTTTTTGATATATCCTTGTATTTCTAGTATACGTTCTGAAATGCTAAAACGTACCTCCTCGAAATTTTAATGTAGTTCACTGGAATTCTAATTCATTTTCTTGCGTTTCTAATGTATTTCCTGGCAATTCTAATTTACATCCTTGTAATTGTAACATATTTTCCCGCAATTCTAATGTATATATCTATGTAATTCCAATATATTGTTTTACATTGCAAATGTATTTATTTCCTTGCAATTCCAAAGTATGTTCTCGTAATACTAACGTACTTCTCCGCTATTTTAATGTATTTCCAAAGAATTCTAATGTATAGCGAATACATTTTGATGCATTTCAAATGTATTTCTTTGTAATTCTAATGTATGTCCCGATCTTGTAATTCTAAGGTACTTTCTGAAATTCGTATGTGTTTCCGTGGAATGCGAATGCATTTTCTTGCACTTCTAATGTATTTCCTGGCAATTCTAATTTACATCCTTGTAATTCGAACCTATTTTCCCGCAATTCTGATGTATATATCTATGTAATTCCAATATATTGTCTTACATTGCAAATGTATTTATTTCCTTGCAATTCCAATGTAGGTTCTCGTAATACTAACGTACTTCTCCGCTATTTCAATGTATTTCCAAAGAATTCTAATGTATACCGAATACATTTTTTTGCATTTCAAATGTATTTGTATTTGTAATTCGAATGTATGTCTCAATCTTGTAATTATAAGATACTTCCTGAAATTCGTATGTGTTTCCGTGGAATGCGAATGCATCTTCTTGCATTAAACATTTTCTTACATTTCAAATGTATTTCTTTGGAATTTTAATCTATTTTCTTGTACTTCCAATGTATTTCCTTGCAATTCTAATGTATGTCCTTGTAATTCTAACATAACTTCCCGCAATTCTACTACGTAGCTGTGGAACACGAATATATTGAGTTACATTTCAAATATATTTAATTCCTTGCAATTCCAATGTATGTTCCCGTAATACTAACGTACTTCCCCCCAATTCTAATTTATTTCCATGGCATTCTAATGCATTTCTTATATATCTCCTTGCAATACTAACGAATGTCCGTGTAACTTTCCCACAGTTCCAATGTATTTTCATGGAAACTACTAAATACGTTTTCTTACATTTCTGATGTATTTCCCTTTCCTTACAATTCTAGTGAAAGTCCCTGTAATTCTAACGTACTTTTTCGAGAGTCCTAGTGCATTTCCATGGAATTTTTACGCCGTTCCTTGCATTTCTACTTAATTACTCTGCAATTCTGAAGAATCTTTTGGAATTTTGACATATTTCCTGTATACTGCCACGAAAAATTTAAATATTTGCTTCAAGACAGTCCTTTTCGTAATCCTCCCTGCATTCTCTACAGTATTTCCTGTATTTCTCCTACATTGTGCACTGCCTATTTTAATGATTTTAATTTCAACGATTGTAGTAAACGATATTATTTCCGTGTGTAGAATCTTTTTATGTTTTCTCAAATGGATTTTTTTTTGAAAACGGCACATCAAACGTGCGTTAACAACTGAATTTAATAGTAAGCGTCAAACAACATGCTATTGGCAGCTTTGTTAGAGACAATACAATGCTGTCATGTGCCAAAGCAACAACGAGCCAGCAGCGCCGTGGCGCTATTCCGTTCAATTTTGTTGTGATGCAAAACAATGAAGTGCAATGTGAAACTAAAATTAAACCAACCGATAGATGAGCAAGTAACGCACACCTCTGCTTTGTGTTAAAACGCGTGCGAACGAATGTTTAGTAGAACGCGAGGCAAGGTCAAGTAAGCGACAGGATACGTTCAATTGAAATGAAAAGTTGGTCACCGTAACACTTGCTGATTAAAAATGTAGCACAAGCAAAATCGATTTCTGTAACGGTTTCGCTTTGGCGTTTTATTCACACTCAATTTGGAAATTAATTATTAATTACGGATGCTTAACGCAGTGGCGTAGTGGACACGGGGGTTAGAATTATTCATGTTTGGGGCAAAGAAATATTGCCCTAAACAGAATTATTCATGACTACGCCACTGCATCCTCATTATCACGCAGCACTTACGAATGGGATGATCAAATGGATGAAGAAAAAGCACCAGCATGGCGGTTACAAAGCAGATAGCAATTGGCACGTCGATTACTCACCTAGAAAAAAATAAAAGCAATTAACAGCGGAAAATATTAATTACTAACAAGCATTGACTGAGGTGTATTATAAAACACAACAGCTGGTAAATACATGCGGCGAGAAATACACCATATGCTGACCGGGGCCATTATGCTAATTTCCATTCGAACGATATTACAATATGGTGATTTAGACGAAAGTATATATCCATCCACGTCGGGCATCAATAACCTCGCGACCTTAATGGCATTGAAATTTTATAAATAAATTATTAAAGACATCTTTTCAACACGCCACCCATTAGGAAATCCTGCCCATAAAAGAGGAACCCGTAGAGTTTTCGCATGTGCGATCTGTACATTTATTTTAAACATACAAAAATGGCGTAATTATTGAGAATTATCGTAATTAGCTTAATGAGCAAACGGTAATAAAATACGCTATTAAGATAGCTCATTAAATATTGTGGTTGGGTGATAAACGAAATATTATATATAAATTAGTAACAGTTGGCAAATCTATTATCCTCTGCTAATTTTAACTACGGCGGGCAAGGCTTGCCTTTGATTAAGTATTGATAACACAGTGACCGTGGCAGCAAACAAATAAAATAAAATTTCCTAGCTCAAGCAAATACGGAATTATCACACAGTAATCAAAATCAAAAAAGAAAGAAGACCCATAGCAATGGAGTCCATACTGTAAAAACGGACAAAGCACTTCGCCTGTACTTTCCCATTCTTCTACAAAATAATTAGTGATCGGATATTTCGAATGAACACAATCTAACCTTTCGAATATTGAAAAATCTTGAGAGATCTCGAAAAACCAGCATTCGAATGATTATGCGATTTTAAGTTTTGGTCTGCTTCGGAAGCGAGCTTTTAAGCGATATCCCGCTGCAAAGGCACAATGCAGACAGAACTCGCGGAATCCTAAAATCCTACGACTAGTAGGCGTTCTTCGCCGAGTAAACGCGAGGAACAAGTCGACAAAAATGACTCCATTTGAAAGCAGCAGAATGTTATGAATATTTCGAATGAATTATGTGTATGTCGAAAGGTTCGCAAACTTGTATTGGGTAGATGTAAAATCGCCGCCGCGCTGAAGTATTGCTCACATGCACGCCGTGTTAAGGCACGAATGATTATTTCGAATGATTATATCGATTAATAAAATCATTCAAGAACCACTTTTATATCTAATCACAACAATTACAGCACATCTAACTAAGAACTGTTTTCAGTTGTAGGATATTTTAAAATAAAACCCTGCTAATCCCCATTGCAAGGACAACTTAACAAGAATTATATATAAATATTCGTAATCAGCCTTTACGTCCCACTGCTGGGCACCGGCACTCTCTCTCCTTAGCGCTAAGGTGGAGTACAGGGGACCTACAGTTTAACGTCGAATCCGAACGACTAAATTCCAGATAAGGTTTCAGGCATTAAGACCCCACGGCTGCCTACACCGGATTGGGGAATGTGAGTGGCGGGTTGCGGCATAGATATTTATTGCTGCATGGCTTTGGCGGGGAATCGAACCCTAGACCTTCAGCGTTAGAGACTGAGCGCCCAACCTCTGAGCTACACTGATTGATTAATTATTCCATATTTATTTCAATAAATACAATAAACAAAATATTTTCACTTTGCAGTTTTCATTTGTACAAAAATTCTCTTACATAGTAACATTGTGGTCCTCTAGGGGTATTGGTAGTAACCAAAGAAGTAATAGAGGTTAGGAAGGAGGGTTTCGAGTTAGATGCACTTAAAGCACTGTAACGGATGTGACGTCATCGCCGCCATATCCAGACACTTTTGGTGATTCATTTGTGCCGGTGATGGTTGTGTATGTGTACAAATTTTGTTATTAAATATGGTTAGTTGTATTTGCTGTGGTTGCTCGAGTACAAAAATTAACAAACAGAAAGGAATAACTTTCCATAGGTAAGTATTTTACCAAATGTAAATAATAAATTTCAATTTGACGTTAAGACAGTGGCGGAGAAGTCAATATTTCTCTAACCCCAAATTTAGGTTTCCAAAGAATGCAGAAGTCGTCTAACCCATTTAACTTTGTTTAATGGGCAATATAATACTTGTACTTTGTTTCCTTCTATAATAAATGTGCATAAGCTTCTTCCTAACCTCTATTACTTCTTTGGTAGTAACAAATTTAATTTGGATAGGTATGTCGATTTTGGGTAAATAGACGTGAAAGTCAAAATTTTCAAAAATTTATAGGCGGCGTCACAGAAAATAACGAGCTGGGATAAAAAGCAAATTATCGCTCAGTCCTAGATCTATGAGCCTACAATATAAAAAAAATCGTTGTGCCAGTTTATAAGCAATATTTTTTCAAAAATTTCCAAAATTTTGAAAATACTTTTGCATTCCAATTTTAATAATTTCAACAAATGTAGCACATAATAGCAATGCTTACTTACAGCTACTACAGTTAAAAAAATTATCCCGATCTGCCACCTCGTTTTTGAGTAATAAGACGTTCAAGTCTAAATTTTCAAAAAATCAATGTGGACGCCATTTTGAAGTTAAAAGTGTTGGCGAAAAAAGCTTTTGATTTGTCTTAGCCGTCTCTATTAAACTCTGTTCATAAGTTTTTTAAATCCTGTTTTTGAAAGAAGTTATACCAAAGAAAAGCGTATTTAACTTCGTAAAAAACATTTTTGGCTGGATAAACTTCTGTTGTACTCAAGGTGTAATCAAATTCATTAAAATTGGCTCAGTAGTCCCCGGGATTTCGCGTTGTCCACATACATACAAACAAACCATTTTTTGCCACTTTTTTGGATTCCTGCAGGTGCAAAGACTTTATTTGACAATCACGATACAAAGTAAAAATTGTATTCGCAATTATTGAAGAATGTCCATTGTCTATTACACTAAAAAAACTCAAAACATCTGCTGTTAGAGTACCACTAGCTTTTGGGTACCTCTTTTGGCTTTCACAAAAAGTGTGAGGTCTGGTGACCTTGCTGGCCGAGTGCCAAATTTCTTAACTTCAACTCATGCTATCCGTGAGACTCGTTCACGCTACACGAGCTTTCAAATTTCATTATTTTAGCATCTCACAGATACGGCACAATTGTTCTGATTCCTGCCTGTCTAAATTACCTTCGCACCTGACAAATCAAGTGTCATTAGTGCAAGCAAAGGCGAACCTTTCAAAACTAGTTCATAACATTATTCATACCATTTCAACATACTTGAATGGACTTGGATTGATAGAATTCAATCCTACGGATTGACAGAATGTAAAACGACCTCAACTAGAATCCCTGATATTTGAGAAGAAAAAAAACCTCTCGAACCAATCACTCCTTTCTAAGTAATCGATGCGGCCATCGGAGACGAAGAAAGATCATCAAAACGCAGAAGAAACTGTTCGCAGTAAGTGGAACGCGAATGCACCTCGCGCCCTACTTTTCGCGAGTTATATAACGGTCGCGTGAATTCCCATCCGAGGCGGCGATGCAATATCCTTCTCCCGTTTGGTCGGTCGAAGAGCAGGCGGCAGGCAGCGCTACACTTGTCTGTGCTGTTGGATAACGGAGCGGCTGTCCCACTTTCGGCGATTACATTTTGCTCGGCGGAGAAAGCCGGCGACATTTCATTTCGCTGTTGCTGCCTGCATTTAGTAACTTAATTTGGCAGGTACAGTTTACCAAACGAGTTTCTAAAGGTAATGTAATTGGCCTCGGACGGATTGCTAATTAGAAAAACGGACAGATTAGCATCTACACACTATCTCGGCACGGGGCCTGGAGAAATTTCCGCGCAACTCTGAACATTCCTTTCCAAAATATTGCCGAGGAAAGGGAATTAAAGGAATTTGTATGCACAGGTTGTTTGGAGAGTTGGAATTCCTCGACAGTATCACAACAACACAGCGTGTTATGAACCCCCCCTACTTCATTAACCGCAAACAAATTCATGATGGAAGGTATTGATGGCTCTCTGGCCACATTATGAAGCGAGAGTAAAACCAAGGTGTAACTTAATTAGGTACAAACCCAGTGACGGTGCGCCCTATTAGGCAGGGAAAAAATCGAATTCTAAGTTTTAATAAAAAGAAGTTACCTTTACATGCAATTCTTACTTTTTAACATAACCAACAAACATTTTAAATTGGGCGCCAAATAACTAAACCGGTGCACTGTTTGGCATACGCGAAGGCGAGCCTTATCATTACCAGCCACGACACAATCAACCAATCAGTTATTCTTAATACGCCTGCATGCACATTGGTAAACGAATACAATGATCAGATGCAAAGAAATAGTGGTGAAGTCAAGGCGCAATAGCTACAGAAGACGCGCTTGTTTCTGGTTCCCAGTGTTGCCATACGTACGGTAATTACCGTATTTGTACGGTGATTCCCCGGTATCAATTCGAACATTTTTTTTTTTAATTAAAATTTCATAATTTTTCACTGAGACCTGGCAACACTGTAGTTTTAACAGTCAATCAGCTGCAGCGTGCAGGTTTGTATTTATTTTACACGTAGTTTGCACGTTTGTGGCGAAGATGAAAAAATCTCGTGGATTCAACTTTTAAAAGACAAATACTTGTTTTCTTGATATTTAATAAGGATAACGAGCTAAAAATTAAATTTGTCGATGTTACAGTATTTCTCAATTACATTAGCATTAGCATTTCAACGGTGTTGTGTGTTATTATTATTACTACCTTACTAAACTGTCCCTGGGCACCCCGGTATGGAGAAATATGTGACCTTGATGTCCAGTTTTAGGGAGCCGTCATACGAAAACAGGCGAATGAAGTGAATCGCCTGGAAGCCCTGCCTCTTTTACTTTATTGAATGGACTAGAATTGAACTGGAATGAGCAGATTAAAGTAGAGAAATAGGGGGGGGGGGGGGGGACAGCAAAAGATCTCAAACTGATGAACTCAAAAAAACGAAGGAAGGAGATTTGATCATTATGTCAATGACAACTCTAATTTTTTTTATACAATTGGATTTAATTAAAAAAATAACTAAATATTAAACATTATTCCTTAAAACTGCAGTTAATAAATACGTAGCACCGTTTTTGCATGGACTTCACTGTCGATTCTTGTTTTTGCTACTATTAGACTTGAGTGAACCTTGACGAGTCCGTTGGGAAAAAGTTAATCTCTCTCTTGATTCTATCGAAAAAGCTACTCACTCCCCCGAGAGTGCCAAAAATCCAGATTTATCGCAAAAATTTTCTCACTAAGAACATAGGAAATATATATAGAAAGTGGAAGAATTTATGACCAGATCAGAAATATGGTGGTAAAATATCTATCCGCAGATCGTGAAAAATTTTGAAGAAATAAAATATCCCTTTTTATATGCTTTCACAACGAAAATCTTTATTTATTTATTTTTTTTCATCAGTTTACAACCCCAGTGGGTAAAACTACAACATCTTTTAGCAAATTGCACGAGAAAAATAGCAAAAATTATTCGCTTTAAGAAACTCAAACGGGTTGATTTTAGTTATGAATAAATTACAAGCCTACAACAAAAATTCAAACTAATGCCATTTAAATTCCTACTTTTGCATCGCACCAAATACACATTCTCAGTTTAAGCTATTAGTCAGATGCCCAACTGATTCATAATTATAATTACGTAACAGTTTACCTTATTTTCATCTTCGTCATTAATCTTACGGTTTTACAATATGAATACGACAGCCAATTAACAGAACAATATTAATTCTAATTGACACGTAATTACAGGAATTATTAGATGTTTTTAATGATTTCCATCTTCATTAGCAGAAATCTTAACAGCGATACTATTTTTAGATATTTAATTTCAATAGCAAAAAAAACAGGTCTGCCGATGTACAGGAGCGTCTCTAAAAAAAAACGGCAAACTTAACTAAGCCCGTTAGACAATATCCGGAAACGCTTCGTTACGAAGACACAAGCGGCCCCCAGCCCAAAAGGGTCTAACAAATTCGTGGTTGCATTTATGGCAAACCTTTTTTTTGTATTTGTTCCACAATTCTAGTTTTTATTAAAAAAATTTCTAATTCACATTTTTGAATATATTTGTGTCAGTTTAGACTTTTTTCCACCTTGTAACATTTTTCCCTATACCATGCTATTTGTCTCGGTTTATTGCCCATTTTCCAACATATTATTTTGGTTACCTAATAATCCGGTCTCTTATTCATAAGAATTGTACAGATATTGAAGAAAGTAGAAAAGTTGTCGCGTGTATTATGTAAAGTTTACGGCGAAGTTTTATATACCGACAATTATTACGACGTTGAATTATAATTTTATAATTATGTTTGTTAATTGCAAGAAAGTAATTGCATAGACAAAAAAAAATGCTATGGGAAAGAAATTCTTGCACGCGTAATTTTTAATAAATAACAGAACCCCCGCCGGCAAACTTTCACGATGTTACAAAATTTAATAATTTACAAGACGAGAGCGTTAGCGGTATGATCTTGGTCACTAAGAAAATTAATTTTTTAATTCTTGTAGTAAATAGATATACATTTAATTGTTTTGCCTAACAGTTGCAGTTGTCAAAATGTTCTAGTAAAGGATAGATAATTACTGCAACGTTTAAATGTTTTCAATACTTCCATATTTTTTTGCGGACCAACCTCATTCTACTTTTTATACTGCACTTCTGGGCGTCAAATCGGTACAAATTATTTACTCGGTAAGGCCACGTCTTTTTCAACTTGCCCCATTTACCTGTTCAGGTAAACTCATCGAAGAAAGCAGCGCACGCTTCGGTATAACCTCTATGCTCTAGTTTTTCTAAAGACGAATTAATTATCCACCCTCTATTTTACATTCATCCGGGCATAACTTAACCTGTTTTGATCAAATCTCCCAACCAATACATTAAAACAGGGTAGCTTATGCAAACGTGTTTTGTATATCGGGCAGACAGCGATAATACAAGCCTTTCCCTATAACACCTAATTACTTCTTGATTTACAGCGGCAAGATAATAAAAGTTTCAGTCAGCGTACGCCACCAATATACCTTTCGAAATGAACTCCATAAATCGAACAACATCGACCAAGAATAGAATGGTTAAAGTTAAAAGAACCGGATCACCCCGAGCCAGATCCAGTAAGGTGTCCCCGTCGATGTGGGTGAAAATCCTTTTTATACCGGTGCAGAGAGCAGCTGTTTTCATCGGAACTGGGTCACCCGCGCATTTATTTATTTTTGTCAGAGCTTTGCTCTTTCTCCGCCGTTTTGTTGCTTCCTGCTTTCCGTTTTAAGCCACTCTCGTATACCTCGAATCAGGATATCGGTTGCATCCATCTCTTTAAAAGCGCGGATTTTGAACGGTGGAGAGAACCCTCCCAAGTTTTAAAAGCTTAGGGCTTCATCATAGTGCCTTGCCCTCTAACACTCGATGTTAATGTTATTTGAGATATGCTCGGTCTGATTCTGTACAAGTGAGGTATCTAAAATTTTACTGTCATAAGTGATTTAAATGCACATTTTCATGAGATTCTGTATATCGATTGTCACTATTTTACTGGAAACATACCGAGTAATATACAAAAAAAAATACATTATAGCAGGCTACGTTGAGTGTAATCAGAAAATTGTGCCAAATTAAGATGACTTTGGCATTTGAAATTGTTTTTTGAATATAGTTAAGAATTGAAGTCCGCTGGTCAAAACCCGCTCTAACGCATTTCCTTATAGATCGATCGCCCGGTAGGCAACTAACAAGTGCAACAAGGGAGGGTTAGGCAATTAACTGGCATGACAAAGAAAGGAGATAATGAGAGGGCCAAATGGTGATTCACGCCTTCATAATTACTTATAAATTAAAAAAATTCACGGATCCCTATTAAATTTAAAAATATCTAGAGATACGTGAATACCCACTTGGCCTGTTCGTTATCCCCCGTCTTAGTCGAGCCCATTACTTGCCTACCCCTTCCTTGTCGCACTTATACTGCCACTAACACTTGAAAAATTGGGAAGGTAAATTTGTTGTGTGCAATTAAATTAATCGTGCGTGTCCATTAGCGTTATTGAGTAAGTAGTTAGGAAAAGTTATACCAACAATTTACAACCAAAATGTATGCCTTCAATTAGAGAAAACCACAAAAGGTAACGAGTTTTATTGAGTTTTCGCCCCAAGAGATACACGTTTTCGGTATCTTCCATTTTTCTGTTATGTCGTTCTATTTCTAGTACTATTATCTCACCATGCAAATTCAAAATCAAAGCAGATCTATTACTGAAATCTTTTTAACGAAAAATATTAGTATGAGAACAGAGAAGGTTTAAAAAACAGCACCATACTGATCTTTAAAAAAAAGTAGACAATTGGTAGGAAACACAACGGGTAAAAGTGATATTTCTTTGAAGAAAGTTGTAACTTAGTGGAATTTACCAATTACGGCAACACGTACCTATTGGTTGTCAATCCCGTAATCACATCCAATTAAATTTGTTGTAAAAACCTTTAAATTTGCACTTAAAAAGCAATTTCATTTTTCAATGGCTGTTCCCATAAAATTATCAATCTACTTTCGACAATACCAATCAATCGGCTAATAATAATAAAGTGTTGACCAGAATTTGTTTTTATTCTAAATTTCAGGCAAGGATTACGAGAGGGTAACCTTCCAGTGAAAATCAATCACAAATTTTACTATCAAATGGCTTGCACTTCGAAGGATTTTTCCACGGAGTCCAATGTTAACTTCAAACTACCAATTTTTATAATCACCATTTGAATTTCTAATTCATTTTCACTATTCTGTCCGTTCTTGGTAAAATTTGTTAATAATTCAATTACACCCACAATTTCTATCGGAAAGCTTGGATGTTCAATTCGGGTGAAAATCCCAAGTTATTTTTATTTGGCATCGTTTCAATGACAGCGGAAGTCGTTACAACAACAGCAATTTTTTAAAGAAAGTATTTAGCACGTGCTGCCTTGAATTTGCAGACCATGGCAAGGCTGTTTTTAAATCTTCGTGTTTAAAGACTAAGAAAGTCACGTTCTAATAAAGAACAAGACATTTCTTCTAATGTTTAGTAGTAAAAACAAATCCATGTGGTACAATTGTACGTAAACATAACATGCCAAGATTTAAAACGTTTTATAAAGGAACGTTCTGTTGCGAATAAAAGAAAGAAACGGTAAGAGGAAAACATCATTAAATATCAATGTTAGATTACACACTAAAAAAGAATGTAAACAGCATGCAGTTCTCCAAAACATTTTCTAATTGAATAACTAATTACAGCACAAGCTCACCACAGTGTTTTTTAGCACGTCAGGATACTTCGAGAGATAAGCGAGGGCCCACTTACCTAAAAAAAAAAGAACAGAATTAATTCATTTCATCTACTGGCTAATGTACGTAAGTAAAAGATTTGAAATCAAATAAATTTTTATTAGTTCGTATGCTTTATTTCTATGTAGCTAAAAAATATGCAAAAATGAAACGTTTTTTTCAAAACTACAACTTCAAACGTGTATTCAGAATTTTTTTGTGTAAAAATAATTTTAGAGCGACGTATTTCTGCTACTACAGCTAATCACCAACACACTACATTTGGAAATTTAGCCCAACCTCCGTCTTCCAGGGTAGCGACAGTGTATTTCGGCATTAATTTGGCGAAACTTATATTTGTTTCTCATTGATTAAGAAAAAAATCCAGAAAACCTTAAAACATCACAGAATTAGGACACCAAAATGCCCATTTAAATTTTCATGCTCCCGAGTTATCCAATGTAAATCAAAACAACACGACTTTTCCATTTGAAGTAATATAAAATTAATGAAAAACACACAAAACGTTCTCATCGAAATCAAACAGAAATCCTATTTCGGTAGAATTTTTCTTTAGCTCAATACAAATTTTCATTTACTTGAAATTTGAAAAAAAAAATACACAATTATTTTCAATTCCACCAAAGTTTAAACATTTTCAAATGAAATTTGCAACAAAACGGTGTTGCTTTAGAACGTGCCAACAGAGGAATCGAACAATAGGAAGCATCCCAGTGAAGGCCTATTTTAGTGAAAATCAAGGGAAGTGACGTGAGCTAGGGAAATTGGAACATTGAAATGACGGGTGCGTCACTGGAAGTGCTTCTACGTAAAAGCGAACGCCCATGGGTACAATTTTCTTGACAAGACTGAAAAGAAAATATCTAATACTAGTTTAGGACTTTTCCCACGAAACAAGAACTGAAATACAAAAGAACTAATATTTTCCTGGAAAATCTAGAAATAAAATAATTCTTGATTAGAAAAAATATCTCAAAACTAACTACCATTCAAATTCTGGGCGTAATCCCAGTGGTCCATCATTCAAAGTGATGTTTAAAAAGATTGAATATCGAGATAAAAGTTTTAAGCCCCATACAAAACTTTCAGCAATTTTCTACCTGAAGCTACTTTACAAATTCTTCCACCGACACACCACCTTTAGATAAACTAACTAGCCATTTTCTTATAAATTAAAAGCTTCAAGAAACCTTTAAGAGTTAATCGTAAGTTATGTGTTATTTACAACGTTTCACTTTCAGCCGTGTCTCCACCTACCACTTTGCATTTTTTCCGTTCCTTTTAACAGCGGACAAATGATACCAGGGAAACGTTTGTTTATTGATAAAATCATTATTAATACTTCGATAGTGCAATAAATTGTTCCGCGCCAACGAAGCATGAACTCTTGCGGGATTTGATTTCTCTCCGTTTGTTAATTTACATAAATTTTAATAATTTCCACTCGACTTGAACCGCTAATAATATACATACCTATGGGCGCTGGTTTTTGCTTTCGAATTTTGAGCTAACCCACGATATGCGCAAATAGCATGTGTTTTCCAGCTTTAAAATAGCGGCCGTTATTAGTATTGGATAGCTCAGTTTAACGCCTTATTATATTACTCAAAAACGGGTAGGTAGACAGATTGGGATGAAATTAGGTATTATAACAGCCCTACGGGAATGTTACTATGGAGTATAACCGAAAATTTTTGTACAAATCAAAACTATCCAATCAATTAAGTTAATTTGTGGGTAAAAAATCCCTAGATGATTTCAAAAAATGAAAAAGTCACATTAAAATTACGATCAAACCACTCGTTGCTATGGCTGCATTTGTTAGCGACAAAAAGGACAAATTAACATCGTAGTACAGCGGTACAGCACGCGAAAAACGACGATCTTTAAAAATACGCCATAATTCATTGTGTGTGATAGAATAGCTATTACAAAACAACACGTGGATGTGTGTTTTCTGTGGTAGTTGAAATTTTGAAATGCTCGTGCTAGTTAATTTTGGACAATTTCAGTCGAACGTCGCCTCGTTTAAATATTGCCGTAACTAGCACTGGTAAACAGTCAACCTCAGTTTACCAAAAAAATTTCAGTACAGTGCTTTAACAGAGACTTTCAAGTTGTTTTTAGAACTTATGAAAAGGCACTAAACAAAATAACGCTCCCAATATGCTGAACATCTGTGAACCTAAATTTGCTTATCTGCATTGAAAACTGTAACTGTCTAATGTACAAAAGATTCTGCGCCTTATGTAATGAACGCGTAAATATGCGGCTTCTAGTAGCTACTAACCACTAAATGTTGAGAAAGGCGGAAAAGATCCGGATTTACCATACAGATTTTTGGAATATCTCAGAATAGTAAAAAAAAACTAATAAACAAAAATAAGTGCGTCCAGTGCCGGAAATAGCGTAGAACTAGAGAGGCTTCCGCCCCAGACGCAACGATTTGAAGGGCGCAATTTCATTGTATATTTTTTTATTAAGCCGAGTTTTTTATCGTTTGATTGTTGCCGCCAATTTAAAATTTTTGTGCAGTGTGGTACGCTTGAATAGAAAATAGGCAAGGCTGCGCGTTCGTACCGTTGTATAGTCACACGTCTCACGCCCCTCCCATACCACGCACACCAGCGTGTTTTTTTAGAATATGTCGTACCTAGATATTTTACGTATTCTACATATTTTACATGTATAATTTGTAGAAAAAGGTAGATATACGTTTTATTTAACATACATTTTTTACAAATCATTATACATATTCTACGTATTCTAGAGACTGTGCTACGTGCAATGTAGAAAATAATATTCTACGTGTAAAGTTACAACCCTGAATTAAATATAATATAAATAACAATCTTTTCCACAATTTTTTTCTTTTTGTCGGGATGTCGAAGTACTTTTTTTAGTACCGAGGCAGCAAGAAAAACTAGCATCTGCTGATTTTATTTTAAAAGTCCCGTCATTAGGTTCTGAAGTGGACAAAACGTAGATTTCCGTTCCTATTTCTAACCACATAAATACCTATAAGTATTTATTTTTAAGTCTACCATCTGCTATTGAGTTGCAAAAGAACCAATGTTTCCTTCGGCTGCATAAACATTTATTTTCTGATTTAACAATTTTAAATCCAAATTCAAAATTATATTTTAAAATTATCACTTGGCCACAATCCATTTCCTGGATTTTACGATTCTCAATAAACAGCCAACTTCGATTCCAAACAGGCTGTTTTTTGCAAAATATCCTCATTCCTATGCAATTCATTACCATACCAAACGCAGTCGAAGACAAACAACGAATATTTTTCCGTCAATGACCATTCCACAGTACTCGACGAGTCTTTTTACGGTATTTATGCGTATGCAATGTGAATTCGAGGCCATAATTTGTCAAACGTCAACGAGATCTTGTATAATCTCGGAGGCACTCCAACTTGGCAGGTACAAAGTTCGGTTTGTATTAGTATGAAACGAGTAACGACGTATGGTATTATTATCAAAGGGTACTGTTTGCAGGTAAACGAGGGTCGCGTCCAGCAGGTAGTACGTCTGCGGAGTTGAAACTAGCGGAGATAATGAAACGCACTGCATTGATAAGTAAGAGAGAAAAAGAAGCAACTAGTAGCAAGTCGGTGGTTCAAAACATGTTAATGGTTTACTATTTTCACCTAGAATGTTATAAAATATTATATTCTAAGATTTGTATTCGCTTTATTTTTGTAAAATAGATCAACTAAACTGAGTTTATTGAATGTTCTAAAACGTGTAATTTATATTAATTGTCTATGAACCAATCAAAACGCATAACTTATTAGTTAGTGAACAGGGTGATTAAAATATAATTAGCAAAGGCGAATATCAAGTGTTATCGTTTGTTGGGGACGGGGGTAGTTACACTTGTGATGGCACACGAGTTAGGTGTTCTGTATTTGCAGTCTAAGAAATTAGCCCTCAATTTAATGAACTATTTTCAACGAGAGAAGGAAGCCGGCGGCCCTTTGATTTCAATTAGCAAAGTGCAAGAAAGAGTTGCGGAAGCATTAAATATCAGTTTAAGATCAGTTGGGAGGCTCTCACGTGATGTTAAAGTTAACGTGCTTTGGGGACCAAAAAAACGTCGGCATGCAAAACCAAAATCTGTTAATGTCTGTGAAGGGGTTACAATGGCAGTGAGGGATGTGATTTATAACTTCTACAGTACCAACACCCAATTTACATTAAAAACTTTGCTACAAGCTGTAAACGATTGGGAAATTATAAATATAGGTTTAAAAACGTTTTCTAAACTTGTAAAGAACATTGGTATTAGATATAAAAAAAGACTGCAACCGGCGGTATCTTTGTGAACAATCACACATTGTAAACCAAAGGGTACATTTTTTGAAGTCATTTGTACGAAAATATTACGTTTAGATGTTGAGAACTGCTGAGTATTGGCTGATATTAGTTCGGACGCAGCGTTAGCTCGCGGCGCCTTTTGTTCCTGCCAAGTTGAAGTGCCTCCGAGTATAGCTTCCGTTGCTTGCAGCAGCAACCTTAATTATTTTTTTCCTAAATTGGCAAAATTAAACAGATGCCGGAAAAACGTCAGCCTTTTTGCAGTTTTGCGTCATTTCAGCAATTTTCGATTAGAAGTAAATTCTAGATAATAAGATTAGTTAGTCTCATTTTTACTGTAATAAGAGTAACGAACAAAAATAAAACCAAATTTCGCATTGTTACACACCGCGAATTTCGCAAACCATAAAATCCATTGTGACGCACGAGAGAGAAAGTACCTACTTTTTTTTTATTCGCCAGTAAAATAGATGAATGTTCCTACTGTGCGTTTTCGAGAGATTTCATAATATGCACCTGGTGTAATCTTAAGTATGAACAATAATGGAAACGTACAAGAATAGTAGCTGCCAGGTGCTACTTTTGCTTTTGTACGAGAGGTAAACCGAAAAAGCAACCCACCTGCAGCAGGCGCTTTGTGTAGAAAGTGTCGCCCCGATACTTTAATGTAGAGCAACCTTCATAAATTCGCTATTCCTCAATACGCCATTCAGACAGTAAACTGCTAAAGAGTGCTTTCCCATGGAAATATTTATCAGGGGAACAAAAAATTAGCTCCATATTTTCATTTTTCACGTAAAATCAGCTAACGGCCGGATGAATATTCATAAATTTGTAAATTCAATTTAAAGGTTGTTTATTTTAATCAGATTATCGTGGGAATTATAAGGAAGAACAGCATATTTTATGAAGAATTTAATTTGTTTTGCTTTTCTGATGTGAACAGTTTCAAAGTTATGGCTATCCAAACTTTCGAGGATGTTGGAAATTTAATGATTCTGTGTGACGCTGTATTTAGTAATATCCGGTTCAAATAGAAGTATTTATAAATCGAGACTTGCTCTTAATTGGAAATTTAGAACCATGCCGCACAAAACGGTAAAATATATCGCCAGCTTTTGACGGATAAGCCAGTTTTAGTTTTAAGCGAGCGTGCGCTTCTCGTCACTTTTACTGGAAACATGGGCGACTAATGAGCAAGACAATGATGGGCGGATCAAATGGAGATTCATATATCCATAGATACTTTTAAATTCAAAATGGATACTTGAATGTCTTAAATTACGAGAGTAGTTCACGCCAACACATGAATTTATGCAGTGAGATATTGAATTACAGTGATTCGTGCAATTATTTGCTATACACTTTACGTACTCTAAACAGGAAACAATACATAACTGTTGCCATGAAAACCGTTCACTTGTTATTAATTCAACATGGCCGATGATATAATTGTGAACTCTTCAATTCACATTCTCGCTAACGAGCTCACATTTTACGCAGACTCACCTCACAAATACAAACAAACACGCTCAAAAAGTCGCAAGTATTTGATTGAGCTAACCGTTTTTAAATGGTCGTGAGACTGTTCGTGACAATCCAGAAAGAGGAGTTTCAACTACCACAAGAGTGATTCATGCCGCCATGAAACGTATTGAAGCTTGGCCCACTATCTCCCTTCCTTGTCCCAATCACTATTCATGTTTTCAGTAAAATAGTGACAATCTTTATATTATACTTGACAGTACAGATGCCTAACGTATTAAAAACATTGTGGTCTCAACAGAATGGGTGATTAAACAAGAGAGAAATAAAGTTGGTCTCCACACAAACATTAGTACACCCAAAAAAGAAGCTTGGATTCGTATTCTACGTCACTAAACAATCGTTTTGCGCAAGTGCGATATATCCAACACCCGTCTCCACTTTTCCATCGCCTACAAATTACTGTCTTTATCTGAACAGGTAAACAGAGTAATCGCCGAACAGTATTAGTTTGTTCTACTTGGAAAGTAAATGCAATACACTGCATGCAAAAATAGGACTGCTAGAGAAAAACCACATCAAGGAAAATGTGCTTTGGTCCGAAAGCAGTTTCGTAATACAGTTGGTTGAAAACTATCTAAAACAACTTCATATAATTTTCGCGAGTTACATATTCTAAATTTATTGGTTACTGGAATTTTCGGCCTATTTCTCCAGAGCAATTCTATTGAAAAGGCACCATATGACATGTATGTTACAAAAAAAACTGATTTTATGAGGAGCCACAGCAAAAGTAATTACATTACAGCATCTAACCTGCGTTACATGCAAAACTTTTGACTTGTTTGGATTTGCCAGATTTATTTTTTCGGTTTAACGTATTCAACAACAGCTATTTAGAGAATAATCTAAATCTGAATTCCAACTCCAACAAAAAAAAAAAAATTTGGTATCTACCCAAATATTTCTGCTTATTCAGATCTGCTAGACCATACAAACTTAATTTTTCCGGGAATTATGATACCTGCCGAAATCAGGTTATGAAACAAATTTATTTAAGAAAAAACAATTTTTTTAAATTTATTTTAATTTTTTTTATGTTAATCGATTTTTTGACCGTATTAATTTGTCATTTCAGTCCATAATCCCAAGCATACTGGAGTCATTCCGAGGTCATTCGGTGTGTGTACGTTGCTACATTTCAGAATTTTGTACTTGCTTCTGGTTTTAAAATCTTGATTAAAATCACGGTTTGAATCAGTGATTTAAATAAAGTGATATTAATCAAGTATCCCGTGATTTTAAGCACTAGCACTACATTTTGGCGTCATTGGGTGGTCTGTAGAATGTACATTTCTAAATTTTGTACTTGTTGCTGGTTTTAAAACCTTGATTAAAATCACGATTTAAATCAATGATTTAAACAAAGTGATTTAAATCAAGCATCCCATGATTTTAAGCACAGGCACCACATCCTGACGTCATTGGGTGTCTGTAGTATGTACATTTCTGAATTTTGTACTTACTGATGATTTTAAAATCTTGATTAAAATCGTGATTGAAATAAAGTGATTTAAATCAAGCCTACCTTGATTTTAAGCACATGATTTTCAGAATTTTCAAATTTATTTAATCACAAAAATGAACATTTTTTAAACGCGTATTTTTACTTGTTTTAATTTTGATTAAATGTTTGTTATGCTAAAAAAAATCAAATCAAACATACCCTGACCTGACTAAAACCCGTTTTAAAGTATTGTGACTCGTCTAGATTATCCAGGCAAGAAAATCTAATTTGGCGCGAAACTACGAAAAAAATATTGGCGTTATAATATATCTCCCAAGTATTATATTAAACTTATCAAATTTTCTGACTTTAAGAAGTATTCAAAGTGTATCTGGCTCAAAAACGCGTCCTGCGCCTAATTTTTTTCAGAAATAGCAATTTTCCCCTTTTCACAATTTGTAATCGGCGAGGACTCAAGAAAAAAGGAAACAGTTTCTATGTTTTTAAATACCTACAATTTTGGTGTATCTCAAGGTTTAATACCAGGCCCCATCCTATTTCTTCCACTTACCCATTATATTTGTTCAACAACTGTTACGATGGACACATTAAAATTAAATAATACAGAATACTACAGAAACCTTCATTTAAATATTAACAACGCAAACATGTTGCAAGATCGGTTATTCTTTGAAATTAATAAGCAAGTGCTAACGCAAACGCTTATTAAACAGGAACGAAATTTATTTAATTTACTACAAACTTGTCAAGGAATTTAATATTAGCACGCAAAACACAAACAGTGAAACTCCTTGCTGTTCTTTGTCAATATTCCTTCGCAACTGTTTGTACAAGTTTTATTATTATTTATTGACATTTCGCAATGTACATAATTTTGGTATTTGGTCTATTAAATCATTTGCATATTTTAGCATTGCTAATAAACAGCAGCGCCATGATAAGGCGACCGTTTTATTTCCGTCATGTTTAATTAAAGTTAATCTATAAACGGTAATAATAAAACACTCTTACCTAGTTTTGTGACTTGCAAAAGACATTAAAATCGTTTATATGGCCACATAAAAAGACACTGCAATATCCAACTGTTTAGAATATTACGTGACGCAAGTTGTAATAAAGAAATGCAACAACAATCGCCGTTTCTCGGCTATTACACATAGCATATATTTTGTAAGTGCTTGACCCAGTTTGAGACATTCATTAACAAGCAATGGGAATCGATAAAAGCGTACTACGAACTGTTTGAACCGGCGAATAAAATATGCATATTGATTGATTCACGCATTTTTACTTAAATTATTCCTTTTTTGCAATACTGTCATATAAACGCCCCCTTTTCCGTCCTTTTAACGTCTCCACCACCATAATCTTTCGTGGGGGTTATTAAAATAGGGCACAAGCGGCCCCAAGGCTCACGTTGAGACTACCCTTTATCTACCTACTTGTTATCTATACACGAGTGTGTCGCATGAATAAATTATTACTGGAATGACGAAAAATGGAGAAATAAACCGCACGTGTAATTACATACGAGTATTAAGAATGCTAGTTGACTAACGTATTAAATTTTTAATTGCAAGAGGCTATAAATAAAACAGTATTCAAAGTTGGTACGCAGCCGTACGGTGTGTTTTCTTTCAGATCTAAAATTTATCAAACATTCAATGCGGTTATAAATTCGGACTATCTTGAAATCTAAATTTCCGTTTCTGCTATTCGGGCGAGTATTTTGTCGGTAATAACAGAACTTCTCTTGGCCAGCGGTAATTTTCCTTTTCAGATAGTGAAAGTTGTCTGTAATTTTCTAAGGGAAACGGATGTCAAACGGAAATGGTAAAAGGCGCCCACTAGTTATCAATACCGAGTTATCTAATAACAGTTTTTACTTTAACAATAGAAGATTTTTCTGATAGTCAACAATATTGAGACCTTCGCCACAATCAATTTTGTAATTGTCAAAATTATGCTCTAATCTCAGTCGGTACAAGAAAAATGATCGTTTTTATGATAACTGGAAGAGTTTCTGCCAAACGTGGAAAATTTCTGCTAGTGGGAAGTATAGGGGGATCCGAGCACCACCAGGGCTGCCAACCTAAATCTGGTGACAAAAAATTCCCCTAAATCATTACCAAACTAAATCTGCTAACAAAACGTTCCCCTAGAACCAGGGTTGTAACTTTGCACATAGAGTATATCTACCTTTTTCTCCCAACATATGTAGAATATGTAAAACATGTACGACAGATTTTAGACAAACACGCATGTCTGCATGGTATGGTAGGGAAAAAGTGACGTGTGACTATCCAATGGTACGAACGCGCCGCCTTTCCCATTTTTTATTCAAACGTATACCGAATTGCAAATTTTTATAAATGTCGGCAACTATTTACCGGGAAGGCAGTCAGTCGGCTCTATAAAAAATTATACCTAAAAATTGCGCCCTTTATATCGTTACGTCTGGGCCGAAATCCACTCTCGCCCCGCCCTAATTTCGGCACTTGTCGCTGTTATTTTTGGTTTTTAGTTTTCTCATTCTTAGATATTAAATTTTAATTTAATAGTCTAACATTTTGTGGTAGGGGGCCCCCGCTGCTAGAAGCCACATACTTACGCGTCCATTGTATAAGGCGCGGTTTCAGGTTCACAGAAGAGGTTCTGCTTATTAAAGTAAATTAATGTCGGTGGCAATACACTCCAATGAGGAGTTTGGCCTGCAATACGGTGGGTCAGGGCCACCGTACCATCGCTTCCGATACCCAGCCGTCTCGCACTTCTTATATGAAGTACGGGGTGGTGTGGTAAGCACCACGCCTTAGACTGCTGCCTTACTTCCCTCACCCCTCGAGGGGTTTGGTTCACAATTTTTAAAAGCGACTGGGTATAGGCCACCCGCCAGGCATCCAGTCTTCGGGTTTGAACCCAAGACCTTCCGCGTAGCAGCCAAGTGCCCTAACCACTCGGCCACTCTGGCGTACGGTTCTGCTTATTGGGAGTCTGAATTTTTTTAGTGTGTTTATGAGTTCCAAAAACGTTTTGAAAATTTCTGTTACGGCACTCACCTGAAAATGGGGAAAAGTGCCAAGTGTAATTAACTTTTATCTCGCTTTTTTTTAAAGACATTTTTCTGGTGATGTTTTAGGAATTATTTTGAGCGAGTTCTTTCCTGGGGGTTTCGCTATTTAATATTTTATTCGGTTTTTCGAAAATTTATTTGTCCATTTATTTTCTCTATTTCCAGATTTACAAAGTCCTAGATTTCCAGATTTACAAAGTCCTTGGAACATTTAAGTAAGCACTTGCGCCTTAGGCAACCAATCTATCTATATATTAAATCCGAATCCCTTTACCCTGTCTCAACTTTTGGTGACGACTATCTAATTTTCTGGGGTTTTCACCAAGCTGCTCAGCTGCATATTTAAGTACTCCACGAAGAAACGATACAACTTCTTTGTGTAATCGCATTCGTTACTTATTATAAGAAACAAAACACCTATAATTTACAACTTACACTTCCCAATAAAAATAATTTAAGTGTGAGGTTTCGCTCCCTTTGGCATAACGCAAATTAGTACAATTACTGCCGCTGATTCTGACACAGTGACTGCAGATAAGTTAATAGTAGAAAAATTTTTGGCCTAATCCATCGACCATGCAGTACACATTTACATTGCTGGGCAACATTCGTAAATATTATCATTGTTTTGGCTACAAAACTTATTGACCCTTATACTTATTCTTAGTTGCTAAAATAAATAAATTTTGAAAACTTCCACCATTCCCTCCATCGACAAATTCTTGTTTCCTAACTGTTTTTGCTTTACATTTGGCGTGAGTTGGTTAAACCACCAATGATCACCGGAACAACTTTTAATTAGGAAAAATCTTCCGAGTAGTTTAATTTTGGTCGATTTCCTGAGCGGGTTAACGGAGCAATCACCTAACATGTGTAAAATGAGTAAGAGATCAAAACAGAAATTCAAATACAAGCTTGAACGACTAAAATTGCGAATAGATTGATAAAATAAATTGAATCTCAGAAGAGGGGAAAATGAATCAAGAGAAAATATTGTTGCGGATAAAAAAAGTGAGCGTACGCAAGAACGATCTGCTGGTGTTGGATCGACAGCTGGTCTTTCTTTTCGCTAGTCTTCAAGTAATTTTAAAGATTTTTAGTAATACAACAACAAATTAATAAAAATTGTATGGATATTTTTGGCAAACGTTACATTTAAAAAAAACGAATGCACCTTGATAAGGTTTTTCTAATAAATGCTTTCAGTATAGTATTTAGCGCATAAATCTTTATTTTTATTACACAATTAATTTTTTTCCGTACAGCAAGCCGAAACAGTCGTGGTTTTTTTTGTCGAACTTTCAAAAATCTTGAATTGTGCCAATAAAAAAAAACTAACAGGAGTTTCGTAATTTTTATACGGGACTCGCCCCGTTTGCCGATTTGCAAACCAAGTTGCTTAATTTATTTAAGTCTACTTTTATTACATGTCGGCCACTTCAACAATCGCTAAAATTAACCTGACAAGTCGCTAAGCTAGGCAATTATGTCATAAAAACAAAAAAAGCCAACCGATTCGTGATAAACACACCGAACAAATATTAATTACCTTAAATCCAAACAAAACGAATTTAATTATGGAAAGCTCCAACAACTGGTTACCGACAACAGGTGCGCCTTGTCATGATGTACAAAACAAAGCCTACAAAACACGAACGAAATGGACAAAGTGGCGCACCGAGGAATGTCTGTCTCTACCATTGATAATAATTAAATTATCATTTATTATTGCGTTGGTAGCCATTAAACATCCATAGATTCGAGAGAGACGAGCACGAGATGGGCGTACAAGATGCTGGGCAATTACGGCGCTCCTACATATATGCAAATTGCGAGCTGCCTTGTATGTAGGAGTTATTGGGTAGTATATATTTCAGGTAAATAGGCGTGGAGAATTGAAAAATCCATATAGATTACTAAAATGTGATGGACAGACGGACAATAAGTAATTGCTTTGTTGGTGATACGAAAAATGCTTTCGTACACACATTTGTTTATATTGAAAGCCGTTTAGAATTGCCTACAGAGAATAATCAAACACGAATTATAAAACAGACGTCCTCGTAATTAAAATATTCATGTACGTAATTAAAACATGTGCGTACATACAATAAATACTCGGTAACGTACAAACGAGTGTTTTTAAAAGTAAGTAACAATTATTACAAAAAAAACTTTTGACGTAAACAACCTACATTACTATTTTGATTGTAGGTAAACACTGACAAAACCATAAAGGCTATAATTTGGGGAATTTTGGAACAGTGACGTATGCAAAATCTGAACAACAAGAATATAAACGGAAAAGGTCAAGATGTTAATATCAAAACCTTATTTACTACAATTAAATATACTAATATGACAACTTTGTACTTAGTTGCACTTGTTGACAATAAAACTCGAGATTGTGTTCAAGTATTGCCGAGATTGTGTTCAAGTATTGCCGAGATTGTGTCAAGTATTGTCGAGATTGTGTACAAGTATTGCCGAGATTGTGTACAAGTATTGCCGAGATTGTGTACAAGTATTGCCGAGATTGTGTACAAGTATTGCCGAGATTGTGTACAAGTATTGCCGAGATAGTAAACAAGTACTACCGAGTTGTGAACCAGTTTTGCCGAAATTGTGTACACGTATGGCCGAGATTGCGTACGCGTATTGGGGAGATGGTGTACACGTATTGCAGAGATTGTGTAGAAGTATTGTCGAGATTGTGTATAAATATTGCCGAGATCGTGCACAAGTTTTGCCGAGACTGTGAACAAGTATTGCCGAGATTGTGTACAAGTATTGCCGAGACAGTGAACAAGTACCACTGAGTTGTGCACCAGTTTTGCCGAAATTGTGTACACGTATGGCCGAGATTGCCTACACGTATTGGGGAGATGGTGTACACGTATTGTCGAGATTGTGTAGAAGTATTGTCGAGATTGTGTTATAAATATTGCCGAGATTGTGTACAAGTATTGCCGAGACTGTGAACAAGTACTGCCGAGATTGTGTACACGTATGGCTGAGATTGCGTACACGTATTGGGGAGATGGTGTACACGTATTGCAGAGATTGTATAGAAGTTTTGCCGAGATTATGTACAAGTATTGCCGACTCTGTGTACACGTATTGCCAACAGTGGGAGACCGCTCCCCCTCGGACGGGAATTTATTAAACCATAAAAAACAAAACTGCAAATATAAGTTTTTAAACTTTTCGAAATTTGCAAAAAATTATTTCCAAAAAACTGAGCGCAATAAATAATTTTTTAATATTTTGTTACGCAATGCAAATAGAAAAGTGCTACCATTTCGTTTCTAATTTGAAACTTGACGAAACTTATGCAAAATTAAGGTTTCTCCTTGTGGTCGTAGCCATTCTTTGTTTCACTCAAGCAATCTTTTTTTCATAAAATAAAAAAATAATAATAATTACAGGGTCCGCAATTTTAATTTATATAAAAAAAAATAAAACGTGATTATTTCGATTTTGAAAGTATGGGAAAGTTCATGGCATTATTGCGATTTTAGGCTGTGCGCGTGCAGCGTGTTGATCATTGTTCTAAAATGCAATTAAATTAATGTAACTATCGCGAACTCGATACAAAATTTGTTAACGCACTCTTTTCCACCCCTTTTACCGTAACGATAGAACAGAAAATTCAAATGAAAAAATGAGCTGACCGACACCGGAAATAGATTTGCAACTTGCATTAAAAAGTTAAAAAAAAAACAATCTAATAAGAAGTTGCAGGCTTCCGCGGCCATTGTAATGGCATCTAGGCTTCCTGGTTGGAGCCGCGTCATCGGTGAATAAACTGCCGACGTTTCGTCCTCGGTTGCACAGACATCTTCAGGGTCGTGGTCACTTTGGGATCTGGAAGACAACTGAACAGTTGACCAGATCCCATTGTGACCACAACCCTGAAGATGTCCCGTGCAACCGAGGACATGACGCGGCTCCAACCCGGAAACCTAGATGCCAATTTAAGAACTTATATAAGAAACATAAATAACAAATGCAATGTTTTATTTTCCTTATTTTATTGTACGTAGGTGAACATTCTTGGACGAAAATCGGAATGACGGATTTAAACCACGTAAGCGGGAAAATTAAAAAATATGAAACCCCGTCGGTCCGTATGAATACGTAATACTTTGAATTTTAGCACTGCCTATTTAGTCACGCAATGCCACTGCCTGAATGTAAATACTAATTGCCTTGTAAACTTAGCCGTAAAACAGTATTCTCAAACATATCACTAATCGACGTAATACCTTTGCGATAATAATATTTTTTGTCTGTTTTAATCCAAAAACATTGATTAGCAAACAGATTATTATATCAGGAGAAGATGGAAGCAAAAAATATTCTAGAATTTTCTGCCAACGTAACACGCTTATCATTAAATGATGACACACAGTTCGGATTCGTTGCTTTTCTGAGAACTGACAAAGTAGTAGTCTTCCAGAAATTACTAGCAGTCAAATTCAAATACAGGAAGAGCTCTCAAGGATGACAATTTTCCACCTTGGTGCGTGTACAAAGCCTAATTGAATCAATTTCTAAAAATAAACCTGTACATAAAAACCAGACGCTAAATATTTGCAATTGTTTTAATCACATTAAATTTAAAAATTTACGCTTGCAATTACACATCAATAATTTGGTGGGAATGACGTAATTAGTTACTTTGGTAATTAGATCCACTGCTAATTTCTCCTTTATACGAACTGGTAATTGCATTAAAGTTTCAACGCTTGCAAAATTGCAAAACGCCCTGTATACCAAGGTTGCCTGGTACGTACGTACCAGGTACGTAGGTACTTTGCTCTTTTCAGTATCTGCACCGCACCTACAAAACAACGAAGGGCATTTAGCAATCGGTAAGTTGCAGCTTGATCCGCCCACGCCCGCACCGGCACGTAGGTGGGTAGGATTTATGACAGTTCCGAGATAATACAAGGAACAATAAATGTGTGCACAATGCACAACAAAAGGGTTGGTAATAGGAGGAGGTAAATCCCCGACAAGGTCGTCAGGCCCTAGACTTGTGACGCAATGACCTCGTTTATCCCGCCCGCGACTAGTCAAGACGTACGTCACGACTTTCTGAGGTCACGATCTATAATGGCATTCTAAGTATTTCGACATTTCACGCATTTCCTGTAATATAGCAATTACAGAGAGACGAGTTGTTTATTTTATAAATTAATTTCTATCAAACAAACATAGATTTAAAGTGTTATTCTGATTGTGCAAATTGGCAAAGGTAAACAAGAAGACAAGGCCAAGAATACACAAGTTTTTCTTCCGATACTACCTAGTTGCGATGTATTTATGATAAATTATCCAGTGGCGGAGCTACAGGAAGCAGGGTTTATATTATAAATTAATATTGTCAGAATCAAGGTAGTAAAAGCCGATAGTTCAAATTTGAGAAAAGCTACGTAGTAAAGTGAAAAATAATCTGGTTATTAAATTACGAAAACTTGTTGCATCGCAAAGAGTTTGATATGCGAATGCGTCGAGTAAAATTTTCATAATCCAAACATGCACGATTCGCTATGCAGAACGTTTTGAGTAATTTACCCCGATTAATTTTCAATTCACGAGTGGAACATGATTGGCGAGATGACTGGAATATCTCACGAATAATTGGCGATTTATAAAATTATTTATATTTCTAAATATATTCAATCAAATAAATAATTAAATTTGCACGATCGTTATTAATATAAATTAAGTATAATTTTTCTTGACCTTTTACAGAGAAATATTCAATTGTACGAAATTTGTGAAAAGGGGGTGTTCTACCATTGCGTCTACCATTCCTCGGTAGCTCAGTTGGTAGAGCATTAATCCCAAATAGCTGAAGGTATCGGGTTCAAATCCCGATCTAGGAAAATTTGTTTCTGAAACTTTATAACGATCGTAAAAAGAAAAAAAAATAATTAAATTATATCGCGATAAAATTTTGTACGTCAAAAATAATCGGGTAAAACTGTTCTATCGGCTACTTGAACGTGGTCATTGGACGATATATAATGAGCGGAATAACCTCTTTTCTTTTCAGTACTATGACGCCCTACAACAATGTCCCTTTTCAATTCGGTGATATAAAATTGTAATGTATCCGATAAATTCCAAAATTGTTTATGGTAATTTAAATTTACCTTTTAAATGTAAATTCCCGGTGAATTACGAACGCTATAATGGGCAATTACCGCCAAGTTACAATTTTTACAATTTTAAATTTTTTGACAATAATGACGACACTAAAACGTAAGACTTGAAAAACAAACTTAGATTATGAATCATTATCATCCTTACTCTAATCGGAACTTTCGGAAGTTCATTCCGACTTCGTTATTGACTATGCAGAACAGCAGAAGCAGGGTGCAAAAACAGCGATTGAATAATAATCAAAACAAAACTATTTGTGTCTTTAACGATTGTTTTGTTTTTAACTATTTTTCATTTTCTTCTTCTTCTTCCTCTTGTTTTAGGCCAATGGCCTGTTTAATACCCGCAACTAGTGCGGATTATTAATAAATATTCCCATCGAAAAAGGTAAAAATATACAGTGTGTTTCATTTAAAAAACAAAACTTGGTATCGTTTCAGGTTAAACCGAAAATACAATAAAAGATTGAATTTCAAATTCAAAATGGTTGTCAAAAAATGCTGAATCATTTCCCATTTAACCAACTTTCTATCTGTAAAAATAAAACAGTTAGCAATGGTAGACAAGTTCATGTTGGCACCCTGTATAAATTACCTGGTAATTTACAAAAAATGTAAATTACCAGAGAAATGATTTGGGTAAACAAATTTGGTCAATTACCAAAAAATTAAATTACAACATCACATTTTACATAGAATTGGTTCAAACAGGAATTTCCGCACATTTCTCCCGAATTAACTTCGGAACGTGGTTAGAAAGAATTCGTCAAAAAAATTTGAACAACCTTCAAACTTTCACGTTTGGAATTTATGCAAAACGGGATTGGAAGTTCGAACTATCGTTCTCCTTTAAACGCATAAATATTTAAGGTTAGCCTGTATCCGCTTAAAATCAGTTAAATCAATAGTTAGTAATAGGCATACATTTGCATGTTTTGCGACTTTCGTTTTCAAAAATCGTCCTTCTGATTCGAAAAAGAGAAGTCCTTGGCAACTTCAAAACGAGAAAATCTCACACTTCATGGGTAGGTACTTAAGACCAATAAAACTAATACGATCTCTAGCACATAAAACAACCTTTTTATTGATCCCCTATAAGCAATCGAATCGCAAAGAAAATCGCGAGCAATAACTAGCTTTATGTCTTGCAGTCGCCAATTAAGGCAGGTACAAGTAGGCGTTCGATGACGTTGCCAACGCAAAGCTAATTGCTCAACTTCATTTGAAAGCAGGCATAGAACTGATAATTACATGTAAATGGGTTAATAAGTCTACACTGAAATCCCGTCAACCTGACTATTAACTTCTTATTAGAATAAGTATAAACACCCACTAGTACTACCTGGTGCAGAAGAAATACGACCACATCCGCCAGTTTGCGGATTTTATGCGAGCACAAACTGAGAACTGGTTTGTTCATTAAAAAATTGTGTTTCGTGCAAAAACATATTTCAAATAAGAAAGTCATAAATGATTGGAAATTTTTAGTAGGCCCCAATTTTCTGGGCCAAACATGCGAGTTTTTGATGTTAAATGTAACACATGGCTTAATAAATAACTACACGATTGAACTTTAACGAATTTAAAATGATGCAAAACATTTTCGTCTAGCATCATCGAACAAGGCAAGCAATCAACGGTATACGTTCCAATATTTATACACGAAACACATTTTTATTATTTTTAATTTTCATTTAGTAACGCAAATTTGTATATAAAAAAATGGAAGAAAAAATAAAGGTCGCAACATAGTTTTTAAAAAGTAATTAATTTTAAATGTTTATTTATAAGCGGCTCAACATCTCATGTTATAACGCGAGTGGGCCAATTACAGGCTTCCAGTAACAAAAAAAAAAAAAAAATAAGTGAACATTTATTTTGGACGAAATGTATTAAAAGTGAGTAAAAATGAAGATCAAACTACACTATGTTATTATACGTAATCTGTCCTACAACTTCGTAATGTAAAAAGTTCATTAAAAAAATATACACTATATGTGTGTTGATTATATCCCATATACTACAGGATCTACTATGGACATCCGATTTAGGTCCAAAAAATCCGTATTGCAATTTTTAAGTCGAATTTTAAAACTTACAAAAGGAAAACAACAAGAATTTACTTGGCAATTTTTTAGCACTGTGCCGAAAAAAAGCCACGAAACTTAAAAAAATAACCTTTTTTAAACACCGAATATTAAAAATTTCTCCATCCATTACTTCCTTCAACTTTATACTGCCTAGACACAAAGAACGTTGTGCAAATGTTTACCACCAACGTGACGAGTGCTACGTTAGGAGGTTCTAAGTTCTGAAACGTTATGTTTTTCGAGGAAAGATGTAAAGAAAAGAAAATAGCGAAAAAGCGGTGGCAGCACGATTAACACTTTTTTTTAGCATAGCGGCGCTTCTTCTAGTTCTGCGTTGGATTATGTCTTATTTTAGAAATGCAATTTCTCAACTTATAACTCAACGTAGAACATGAATAACGACGCTTTCCTTTAAAAAAAATGCAATGTTATCGTATTGCCACCGTTGTTTTACAAATTTTTCAGTAAAGCAAAAGCCAATATGCATTATTTTATACGTGTATATAAGAGTATTCTTTTTACTTTTTGATTATAAAACTAGTGTGAACTAGAAATAAATAACAAAAACAATTGAAATAAAAGTTTGTTTCCACCCAAGATTGGAACCCGAGTCTTCTGCTTAGAAGACAGCAGTTAGAACCGCGTCGCTACAAGGACAATTAACCAACTCTTTTGATTATATTGAAATAAAAGTTTGTTTCCACCCAAGATTGGAACCCGGGACTTCTGCTTAGAAGACAGCAGTTAGAACCGCGTCGCTACAAGGACAATTAACCAACTCTTTTGATTATATTGCATACAATTCTGTCAAATTGGCGGCTGCCAGATGAGATTACAGCCTACTTTAATTAATATGTAGAAGTATTTATCAGCAGTTCTCCCTAAACACTTAATGACTTTATATTCCCTCCAACGTCCACTTTCAAGTTAGTATAATAATTAAAACTATATTTTGTAATTAATTAAGAAAGCAGAAGTAAGAAATTATCATTAATTTTTAAAGATAGGAAGATTCGGCATTTTTTCGGCCATTTTGAACAAAAAAGTCAATCTTTTATGGTATTTCCGGTTTATCCGTAAACGGTACCAACTTTTGATTTTTTAATGTATATTTTTAATTTTTGAAAAGGAAATAATTTTAGCTTTTCAAAATCATTATACATATGAATGCTTAAAATCATTCATAAACAAGATATTTCACTTTTCATTACAAAATAATTGCGGTGAAAAAGTAGTTATTTATATTATCAGTGGGATAATGGCGTTATTATAACACGAGTCAGTTTGAAAGTTGCACGACGAGGTGTAAGACCGAGTCGTGTAATCAAACGAATACCATAATGATGCATTACCCCACGTGTGACATACAAAATTTTCACTAGAACTGCTCAAAATTTGTTAAAAATCGAATTTTTGTGCTTGAAATGATATTTGACATTTCGTATTAATTTATTTGCAAACGTCGAGTCACTTTTAAAATGTTTTTGTGTTAAAATTAAAGAAACAGGAAAGATTCCATTTGTTCAATACTTTGGCAACCAGCCAGTTTTCTTATAAACAAAGCTTCAGTTTTGTTTGTGTAAATAAAATTAACTAGGTAATGAATCCATTCTCACTAGTGCGATAATAAACTTCGTTACCGTACGCAAATGAATGACATAATAAGCCCGTATCCAAGCAGTCGTAGATAAAACAATGAAAAGTGAAATACCTTGGTGATGAGCATACATATGTATAATGATTTTGTAAAGCTAAAACTATTTCCTATCCAAAAATGACAACATATACAGGGTGTTCCATTTAAAATAAGAAAGTTGTTACCGTTTCCGGGTCAAACCAGAAATGCTATAAAAGATTCAATTTGATTTTATTTATTCAAAATGACCACAAAAAAATACTGTAACTTACCCCATTTAAAGAGCTTTCTATCTTTAAAAATAAAAAAGTTTTCAGTTTAATGGCAAGAGTCATATTGTTCATTTTTTGTTATTAGTGATTTTAAGCACACACATATGTGTAATAATTTTCTAAAACAAATTATTTTCTTTCCAAAAATTTAAAAAATACAGGGTGTTCGTTCCATTTAAATATCAAAAGTTAGTACCGTTTCCGGTTAAACCGGAAATATCATAAAAGATTAAATTTGATATTCAAAATAGTCCCATTTAACCAACTTTCTATCTTCAAAAATAAAAAAGTTAGCAAGTTGATTAAAGTTGGCAGTCTGTATGTGTTTTTTGTATATTTAGAAAGCAGTAAACAACCCCATTCTTAAATGCCTACAATACAAAATGGTTTTTCTTAAAAATGTGCATAAAATTAATTTTTTACCATTTGTTTTAGGTAAATGTAGCTTCATAAAAAAAAAACATATTTTTATAGAAGAACCTATCGTATATCACTGAATAAAAAAAAAATAAACAAGTCATAGTGCCAAACCAAACTATGATCCTACAGGATTTAGTTGAAAATCGATTAATTGCCGACCTTCATCAAATTAGAAATCCGAATATAAAATAATAATCTTAGAACGTATTTCAAGTAAATGATCTTTATACCTACTTCTACAAATAAAAAGAAATGAACTTTATAAAAATATTCAAAAACCACCATGTAAATAGAGAATTAACTGCATTTTATCTAATAGTAGGGGACAGGGCCGTAGTAGAGCACACATAACTTTTCACAAAAAAATGCTTTTCCGTTGTCAAAAATAAAAAAATATATACGTTCATCCGTGGCACACTTTGCAGTATGTTTTACTAAAATATTTACGGATTTTCTGCTCAATACCCACAAAAAACTAAATTTATTTATTTTGTCCCAAGTTTACGGCACGCTCTTTTAATAGCACTGAGCAAAAACAATCGGAAAATTTACAAGATTCCAGAAAAAACTGCATTTATTTATTTATTATCTCCGATAACTAATACCTGCAAACTTAAGAAATGATTCAATTTAACAATAAATAGAACAATTTCCAGAAAACAAGTGAACAAACAACATTTTATGATGACTCATAAAAAAATCACTGATCTCTAAAGAGTCAGAGACCCCAACACCGTTCAAAGTCCGATAATTTGTTTATTAAAATGCAAACATGTAGGTGGCACCGAAAATCGATTTGGGCCTTCAAGAAAGCGCTCATCGAAAACTCCAGTGACCAAAAAACCGTTGATGAGGTTCCAGAACGGTATTACAAAGAACTATGACTAAGCACAGGCATTTCCGGCGAAACAACCGCCATGATGGTGATAATGATATTAATTAGGACCACGTCATATGATACCTTTGTGCTAAGACGTAGGACAAAGACCCCCCCTTCACACAAAAGACCCAAGTGTGTAAATTTACTGCCCATAACCAAAAAATGGTTTCGCTTGTGCAAAAAAATCTGATGAAACCAACCCTGGAAACGTCAAAACTTACTTTTAATAAAATCGGACGTAGTATCGGTCTAAAATCCAAGGTATGGCAGAAATAAAAGCTGTTTGGGCTATTTCGGCGTATTCCTTTTGCAAAAGCACCCAACACCAAACACTGTTCACGTGCAAAATATCACAAGGCACATCACACAACTGCAACTACTTCTTTTGAGTTTGACACTGACGTTCTAAAAAACCAAAAATGAGCACACAAGAGGGTTTTTACCTCTACCAAACAGTTGTTCGAACGCACGGTATCTCGATTCCAATTGCACGAAAAATAAACTGCACGTCCTTTAAGTACGGGAAACGCAAAATCGCAGCGATTTTCCTAATTTTAGAACAAAGATCCGCGAAAAGCACCACCAAGGAACCGATCCCAACCTCACCGATTCTCGCTCGAAACTAAACGCGTCCGCGAACGCGAAGACGTCGGGCGCACGAGGGCCCCCACAAAGTGCAATCGTGACTCTGCTAAAAGTGTGCGCTTGCTCCATGAATAGAGACAACCATACGTCGCATTATCATGGCTGAACAAAGAGGCGATGATAATACCAAATGTGACGTAAGTATGGCGGATCGACTTGGAAGGTTGGTGTGAGAATATTCTGAGGATTCGGGATTCCAGGGACGGCATCGGAAGAACAGCGGATAGATCATCTTTCCATGACATGTATAAGCATTGATTACGGTTCGACACGTTCATGAATCATGATGCTTTTCTCATCTGCAAGTCAATCAAAAACAGGGGATTCAGGCAACATATGAAAAATTAGTTTTTTCTCCCAAGCCCTTCATTAAAAAAAATCACCCTTCTCAAAGTCCATCGGTAAATTCCCTTCCCAACAGATAACAATATTGGACGTGACGGTTGCCCTAGAAAAACAGATCTATTCCTTTACAGAAAAATCGACTACACGTCGTGCAATAATATCAAGTACAGAGGTCCTATTTAAATAAATATTAAAAATCTCTCCCCTGATGAGAGCTCAAAACTATTACTACTACCTTTTTAATTTTTTTAATACCGACCTTTACGACAACCCTTTCGATATGAGGTGCAAGCTATTCTCCCCTAGCTTATCGTCCTTTAATCAAGCTTGCATGTCTGCATAATATGATAAAGATATGGTAAGGAAAATAAAAAGGTTCATGAAATATACCTTAAAGGGTTGTTTAAATGCGACTGAAATATTGTTGGAACTGAAAACTCGGCCAACAGTTGCATGAAGTACTCATGAACGTTCACATTATTCAAAGTTGGTAATAATCAGCAATGAGATCAGGAACGAAGGAAAATTAAAAAAAAATAGGTCACCCTCAGAAATGAGGCGTGCCTTAAATAGAAGGGAGAAAACCTTCCTTCAAATTGCAAAATAGAAAAATTGTTTCATTTTGAGTATGCCAAACCGCCACTTTTTTTTACTAATTATAATAAAACAAATTATCCTTTTTAAAACAAAGCGTGAATTTTAATAAAGCGCCCGGCAAAGTTTAAATTTACAAAGCATTAACCGTTAACAACGAGCTTAGGCAACCAGGTGCCGTCGTCTATTGAATAAGATCTGTGTACCGATTTACTCCCGCGTGAGCTCTAATTGACCAATCAAAAGCTGGCATACTACGTCATCGTTTTCTAATTTTAACGTACATTTGGTTCTGCTGTCGTGCAGCACCAAATGATTGTTTTAGTTTACAGTTTGTCGAAAGGCGGTTTTAATTGCGTATATCTGAATGTTTGCATAAAATACTTCCACAAAAGTGCCCTTGAAGTTGTTTTAGTTGATTAAACCAATAAATAACACCCAAATAATAAATGTGTTTAATTAGGGGGTAACCACAAAAGATATCTGGTGTACACGGTATAATAGATTTTGGCAAAATCTAACGAGTTCCAGGGAAATCCCAAAAATATCCAAAGAAATCCTAGAAAATCCATGCTAATTTCTTGAAAATAGTCGCAGCTACTATAAAATAACTCGTAGAAAAAATAAGACGCACTTTTAAAAATTCAGGGCTATATAAAATAAAATGCTTATCACGCCTCTGCCTTGGGTTGACTTGATAACGTTTATTTAAAATCGAGCGTAAATGCCATGGGCGCACGACAAGAAGGGCAAGAGATAGCAATTGCCCCCCCCCCACCCCGCCCAAGAAACAAAAAAAACATTTTTCTGGGCGATGGATGGCAAGGCCCGCTTGCGTGAAGATTTCGCAAATATCATCAGACCCAAAAATTTCGGGCCGCTGACCTACATACTACATGATGGTAGGAAATATCTCAAGAACGGTAGAAAACGTGGGGAAGCCCCGACAGCTTATTGAAAATTGGCTGTGGTATAATTTATTTAGCTCAAAGAGGAACTTTGCTCGCGGATAGAAAAGCAGGAAATTTCTTCTTTTTCTAAAATTTCACATTGTACTTATTTGAATTTCTTTCTAAATATTATGAGGAGGGGTCCATGAGGTGTGCTCTCCACCCTTCAAGCTTTACATATTTGTAAATTTTATTGTAAAAATGTTGAAAATTAAAAAAAAAAACTTTTAAAGCCTTGAAATTTTGAAAATTCTGGGAATTTTTCAACTTTTCAAAATGTAAAAATTTTGGGAAATTTTGAAAACTTTTTGATTACTTTAATAATTGTTTTAAATTTTGAAAAGTTAATAGAAATTTAGAACATTTTTGACAATTAAAAAAATTGAGTTGAAATCTAAAATCGATTTAATTGCTTGGTTATAGTCGGGTTTTTTGGGTGATTATCCAATAAAACTGTTCAAGTAAACGACCAAAAGGAAACATACCAGATGTGCTTTCTCAATAGAAGATAACTCCTATTGTCATTTAACATGTTCGTACCGATTTTGAAGCCGAAATTCGTAGCTTTAAATTTCGAAAAATCGTTGGGGGGGGAGGTACGAAGATTGAGCTTGCGCAGATCGGCTATTCGACCTGTGTAGAATACGAATCTAAGGTTCTTTTTTAAGCGCGTCTATTTTGAAGTAGAGCATTGCTCCCCTCCTTCTACATTTATCGAAGCAGCCGCCCGGTTTTGTGATATTTTGTGTTTTTTAGTTACAACCAATCCTGGAAATCTCAAAATCAATTTTATAATATGGTGATTTTTTGGCGATTACTCAATTAATCTGTTCAGGTGAACGACCAAACAATGGAAAGTTGTTTCTATTGTCATTTAATATGTTCATACCGATTTTGAAGCCAAAATTCACAGCTTTTAAATTTCGAAAAATCGTTGGAGGACACTGGGGGGTGGTAAAAAGATTGAGCTTGCGCAGATCGGCTATTCCGCATGTGTAGAACACAAATCTAAGGTTCTTTTCTAAGCGCGTCTATTTTGAAGTAGACCACCCCTCCCCCTCCTCCCACATTTATCAAAGCAGTCGCCCGGCGGTTTTGTGATATTTTGTGTTTTGTTTTTTAGCTGCAACCAATGTTTATCCTGGAAATCTCGAAATCAATTTCATAATATGGTGATTTTTTGGCGATTACTCAATCAATCTGTTCAGATGAACGACCAAACAATGGAAAGTTGTTCCTATCGTCAGTTAACGCATGTTAATACCGATTTTCACAACGAAATTCGTAAATTATTTAAAAAACGTAAAATCGATGGTGGAGGGTGAAAGGAAAACGGGGCCGCCACTGATTTTGACACGGAAAATTGTGTATTCGCAGAGATAATCAATAAAGTCCACAGCATATTCTAGTATAAAGTTGCCTCCTAATCAAAATGGTTTGACCTCAAAATATTTTCTTCCAGAAATCTGACTATTTCGACAAACATCTCTTTCCTCTGAAATAGTTCTAAATGTCTCCTCGCCCAAACTTTATCGAAAAACATTTATCGTTTCATGGAAAAACTTCAGATAGCTTTAAAGCTTCCCCGAACACCATTACCTTCTCCCAGAAGCACTCGAGATCTCTTGCGTGAACTGTTACTTTTTGCCAGAAGGACGCATCTACAAAATTTAAACTTCGTAAATACTTTACATAGGAAAATTCAGCCTTTTGGAAACTAGTTCCGCAGTACTGAAAAAGTAGCAAAAATACTTTAATAATTTTCGATGATACCCATGAACCTTCTCCTTTTCTCCAACATAAAAGTTCAATGTCCATTCGTAACAAAAAAATTTCAAAAGAGAAAGAACGGCCCACATAAAAACTACTATAAATAGATCATGCCGTTTCACGTGCGGGAATTGACAGTAAAGTCCGCCTCTGCTCCGTGCAGTCACCTTAGTCAATTATTTACTCCATCCAGTTCTTGGAAGATGACTTTAATATAAATTCGGTTTCATATCTTAATAACAACGCGGACTCCTCCCGCAGTTGCAACAAAAAAAAACAACAAAGAAAGCATACTCCCAGAATATGGGGCGCCAAGTGTAAAGTGAAAATTTGCTGTGAATTTCACGGTATTTAAGGCAATTTGTCCCGATATGTATTATATATACACACATTTAGCTAAATGCTTTTTATTTTAATAAATCGTTGTAGATTTAAATAAATCCTTAAACATTTAGTTTAAACATTCTAACATTTAATAAAGCATTCGAGATTTAAATAAATCTTAAAATATTTACTTTAAATTTTGAAATATTTAGTAAATCTTTATGTATTTAGATAAATCTGCACATATTTGTTTTAAATCTTTCAATATTTAATAAATATTCGCAGATTTAAATAAATCTTTACCGATGTAAATAAATCCTTACAGATAACAGCTAGGCTTCCGGGTTGGAGCCGCGTCATCGGTGCATAAACTGCCGACGTTTCGTCCTCGGTTCCACGGGACATCTTCAGGGCTGTGGTCACTTTGGGATCTGGAACACAATAGTTGTGTTCAGTTGTGTTCCAGATCCCAAAGTGACCACAGCCCTGAAGATGTCCCGTGGAACGGAGGACGAAACGTCGGCAGTTCATGCACCGATGACGCGGCTCCAACCCGGAAGCCTAGCTGTTATTAACAACGGCCGCGGAAGCCTGCAACTTAAATATTTTAACATTTAATTTTAAGCTGTCATATTTAATGTTAACTTTTCATATTTATTTGACCTTGGTAGACCCAGCCTACATAGAAGACCAAGACCGTTTAAACTGGTGGTAACGTTCAACAATTATGAACACGTTTTCCGTATTTAAAGAATTTGTACAATCAATGTTAGTTCAATCATCAATAACAACATATTTAACAACATAAACATTGCATAATTTATTATTCATACAATGAAAGTTTCCTCAACATTCCCTTGAAAACGTAATTTTCAGTCTGTTTTGTTAAAGCGTTGAACGGTCCCAACACGACCCTGCCTTGCGCCATACTACCGGTGTAAACGGTCTTGGTGTCCTAAGTCGGCTGGGCTCACCAAGGTCAAATAAATATGACAGGTTAACATTAAATGTGACAGCTTAGAATTAAATGTTGAAACATTTATTTAAATCAGTAAAGATTTATTTATATAGGTAAAAATTTATTTAATTCTGCGAATATTTATTAAATATTGAAAGATTTAAAACAAATATGTGCAGATTTCGCTAAATACATACAGGTTTACTAAATATTCGAAAATTTAAAGTAAATGTTTTTGGATTTATTTAAATCACTAATGCTTTATTAAATGTTGGAATATTTAAACTAAATGTTTAAGGATTTATTTAAATCTACAACGATTTATTAAAATAAAAAGCATTTAGCTAAATGTGCGTATATATAATAAACATTGGGACAAATTGCCTTAAATACCGTGAAATGCACAGCAAATTTTCACTTTACACTTGGCGCACCATACCAGAAAACTGCATCGTCACTATGAATTCTCCTGCGCCCAAAACATCTCCAGCTTTAAAAACAAAGCACTTCCTACAAAAGACGGTGTTTGCAAACCAAGAACCTCGCATCTAAAAATAGACAGAGGTCTTTGAACGCTGGCCAAAAAGGAAACGTTTTCAATCGACGCAATACCTAGTGCAGGAAATACAATCAGAAATAGTTGACAGAAAAAAGGATTCGCTTGTACAATGAATTCTGATGGTAAAATAACAACAATAAGGAAGAAATCGTCCCTAGCTTCGCTGCAATATGTACCTAAATTAACGTGTTTAATAAAAAGGCGTGAAACACGCCAGGAAACCTTGAATTGACGCCATGTAACACGTGCTGATTTGATTCTAATTCTGCTAAATGCGACGAGCAGTCAGCTGGTTCGGGAAAAGGCTATACCGAGGTCGATCAGTTAAGAACACGATACGAGAAATTACAAGCACCTGAATCAGTAAACACGTGTATCCCATAACGATATGTTAAATACTTCTAGTTTCTTAAGGATAACAACAGACGGAAGAAAATTGGCTGAAATTTGCTCAAGTTCGTCCTTCACAATTACCGGAAACAATATAAAAAGTCAACAACTTTGCACTTATTGGTGCTGGTTCAGAAAGAGAAATGGCCAACGTCACAAGCGGGCACAAGTACAACTTGCCAACACATTTTACTATACACTATTTATATATTTTTACCATTTTTATTTAAATTCTAAAACTTTCATCGCCACCATTTTTAATTTATTGCATACTGTATACTTTCAGATTGGCAAAGAATGGTATGTACATACAATTTATCATACATTATTACGGGTAATTTTAACACTTATTAGTGTCCTGATTATTTAAAACAAAATGAACTTATTGGTTAAGTTCTGCATTTCTGTATAGCTTTTGCGAGCATTTTTCACTTTCAACTTAATATTAAAATATTGACTCACCAAAATGGCTGACCATATAAAACACGAAAGAACAATGGCTGCAACTTACCTGCAAAAAAAACAAGAACAAATTAATACACGATTAACCAACCGGAAAAATACTTGAGGAACAGCAAAGAAACGTGTTTTTCAATTTTACATTTCCATGCTTTTGCAACAGTAAGAGAAGAAAGAAACAGTGCAGTCTGGGAAGGAAAAAGGTAAAAAAAAGAAGTTGCACCATAGCCACAAATATCAAACTCTAACCACCCATTAAAACGTAGCTTGCTAACTACTTGACGTTGCAACAGCAGTGTTTGATTTTTGATCACTTGACCATTTTTTCCTGTTAAACTCACCAGCGGTTGGTTACCTTTAGATCTGATAGACCGTTATACTTTTTTATCAGTACTAACGCAGAAACCCAAAAATGTTAGTATGTACAGGGTGTTCAATTTAAATAAACTTAAATTCGATATGCGCCTCTAATGTGGAACACAATATAAATATATAATCAAATAGCCTACGTGTGCAGTATCTTTTTGATAACTTTAATTAATAAAAGCGTTATCAAAGAATTTCGCATCATTGGAACACCCTGTACATTGCAGTCATATTAACACTCTCATGATCCCGATCGATTCGAGACCAAGACCGTTCCGGGACCACACAGGAAAATTCCCGTAACCTTAAATTTAAATGTCCCGAAATTATAGTAACGTCACAAAACATGCAGCATGTGTGCAGCACGTTCAGCAGGATGATGTTCCGCTGTGCAAGTTGAGGAAGGAGCAAAATCAGGAAGTAGCATTAAAAGAAAAATTAAAATGGCCACATTAATAAACAAAATGATACTTTTTAAAAAGTGGGAGTTGTCGTGGGCGAAATCTATGAATATTTAGTAACCATACCACCTACCAGCGTGCAATCAGAGAGGGATATTTCAGTGACAGGAAATTAAATTCAAAAGTTGCATAAAACACTTTTCCGATTTCGGGACCATTTTCGGGATCGTCGGAACTCGTCCTTTGGAAAATATAAAAATCGTCAAAATGAAAAATTTTAAAATTAAAAAAAACTTTTTCCAAAAGTAATACAATGATTTTTTTTAAATATTGTGATCTAGCACAGATAGGGAAGACCATTATTTGTTTATTTACACAATGCTCGTTAATAAGGGTGAAATTTTACACACACTCAACTCAAGAAAGTGCACCTAAGAAAACGCAAGTTTGTGCATGAGCTAACAATTTTTCTAATAACCGTGAGACTGCCTCTGACAATCCACGAACATGGGATTCAACTGCAACAAAAGTCATTGCTGCTGTTATTAAACGTGTTGAAGCTTTGATTAATGGAAATCGCCGAATAACTCTGAAATAGTAGAGAAAACCAACAACAACACGTTTAATGACACCACGAATGACTCTTGTTGCAGTTGAAACTCCTCTTCCTGGATTGTCACAAACAGTCTCACGGCCAGTTTTAAAACGCTTGGCTTACTGAAATACTTGCGGCTTCTTGTGTTTACTTTATTAATATTGCGAGCTTTTTTTGTCTTGTGGTGACTGTTATCGTATCAGTTGCATTTTGTTTAAAAACATCTAACAAGCGTTCTTTCATCGTATTTTAAAGCGAGATTTTCTAAACTTATATTGTTATGTACCTACTACCTCTTCTAGGTGTTGTAATGTTGTATGTATCGGTGTGAAATTTTAAGTCCATTTAGGTACAACGTTTTAACTAATTTGACCTTGTGATTATTTTGAAAAGCAAAGATCACATATCAAAAATTGCGGGCAAAATAAATTTTGTTAAGTACCAATTATATTGTTGATCCTTTGAGCTTAGACATTCCGTTAATCTTATTTTTATTTTATATCTGAATTTTCTTGGTATTTTTGTCATGCTCAATAATCAACGTACTTTTGGACTTTCGCCATGCACGCGTTAAAACATTTTCTTAAAGTTTTTCGCTGATACTCAAAACGTAAACAAAATTCGAGACGTAAATAAAAGAATTAGAAGTCACGTTGCCTTTTCACGAAAATATGTTTTGATACCTACCCACAAACGACCCCATTCATTGTCACGTTGATAAGCCACGTTGTACAAAAAACAACAAACACCTAATTGTATATTTGAAACAAAGATACAGTGAGGGAGTAAATAAGCATTTATTTATATACCGCGCACAAACGTGTGGTCGAAAACACGCTGCAGCAGTAGTGTACGTCCGATAAAAGTGAAAACACAGAGATTACCAACAGATAACTGACTTAGACGTAAACAAAATTTAGATACACAAACATCAACACAACTACACACTAGAGAGCGGAATTTATTTACTTAAATAAAGTGGAACTGGCAATATAGCACCGAACCCGCCAAGAAACAAATAAACAAACGACTGCTGTTCCGGGGTAGAAGAATATCCTTGAAATAGGCTTTAGCCGACAGAAGGTCAAAGAACGATCTGTTATCTGCAGCAGCAACAGTCGATCTCTTGCAAGCAAACAAAACACCCTCCATACAAACAACTGCTAGAAAATTAATTCACAGGCTGCGCTGCTTTACAAAGGATATAATGCCCTAGATAAAGAAAGATCAAGGAAATCCCCGGATTGATACACCCTGAATTTTCTAAGCCCGATCTACTATTTCTATCCATCCCACCCACATCCACATTCCGGCGAGACAGTGCGGATTCGGCCAAGCAAAAAACTGCAAACGAAGGCGTGTTAGAAGAATTGAAAAGGAAGATGGATAATCATAAAGATTTACAAGTCAATGGGTTTTCTCGGTTGGTGATGTAATGTATCTTGAAATATTTGGAAGGGAGGATAATATGTAATGGTATTCGTAATCGATGATATAACAATGTGTATAAAATTTTATGAGAATTACAGCTTTAACATTATTAGTTTTTTTTTTCTATGACTAATCTCAGGGATTGAAGCCGGTTTAGAAATAAACCTTTATTTTATTAAAGTTTATTTAAATGAAAAATAATCCAGACGTTTCGGCATTCCAGGAAACCATTTTCAACAGAGCAATATAATTATTAGCATAAAATTAATTCTTGGAAACAGTGGCGTAAGGAGTTGTGGGTCTGGGTTCCAGATTCAACCCAGGCCCCTATAGATCCCCCTTATTCCGCCCCCCCCACGCCCACTTTCCTAATAGCAGATAGAAATATAATCTTTGGTTACACCAACACTTGAATATATTTTAAAAAAAATGCAAGCAAAAAACTACGTTCCTAATAAAAATTTATACAAGGTGTTAATGAATTGTAGGGACAACCTTCTAGGGCTTGCAAAACACGACAAAGCAAACAACGTTTGTTAATAAATGTGTGGTCAAAAGTGTTTCCTTTCAGGAAAGAGTTTCTCAAAGATTCTTTAAGAAGCGCCTAAATGTAGGCAACTCAATTTACTACCTACTATTTATTTCCATAACGACGGAAATTAATACAGGATAAATAAAGCCCCTTTCCACTTTTCAAATACAAATTAAATTTAAAATAAATTAATTAACAAAATGTTTCAAAACTAAGCAACAGAAAAAACCAAAATTACAAAGCAAAAAATCAACTATTTGAAAAATTTACAATAACTAATTCAAAAATTAACAAAATTATAGTAAATGTAAATATCGAATTGTGTCAAAATTAACGCTATTTGAATGCATGTAGGTCTAGATCGTTTTTTTTTTTCAAAAATCCGTGTGACCCGTGCAAAATAATTGAAAATGCAATTTGGGTGGCCTATTTTCAGGTACTCCTTAAAGAATCTTTAAGAGGCTCTATTTTCTAAAAAAAACCCTTTTGACCACACATTCACTAACAATAGTTGGTTGCTTTGTTGTGTTTTGCAAGCCCTAGAAGTTTGTCCCTACAATTCATTAACACCCTGTATAATATTTTTAATTTTTACAACGATCTTTTAGCTGTAGCAATTTTAACCGTTTTGCTGCTCTTTCTGCACTTTACAATTTTTGTTGTTTTTTTTGCAGCACCCGATTTATGGAATGAGACATTTATATAATATACCCGGTAGAGCCCCAAATACTGCAAAAATACAAACTTATTTAATACAATTAAAAATAATCAATACAAAAAGGGGAAAAGAGTTACAGAAGCATTTCAAGTACTGATAAAATACAAGGATTATAAGGAAGGAATTACACAAGCGTATAATAAAATATTGAGACAATATCTCTAGTAGGATATTAGGAGAAGTACTAAAGCAACACGAAAAACCAAAATAATAGCTGCAAGAGTATGTACATTAAAATAATAAATTAAATTACATTAAAATAATAAATACGTGTATTCGAGTGCTGTAGAATATTGTCGAGTACTGCTGAGTATTTTCGATTGGTGCAAAGTATTACGGAGTCAAATACTGCAGACTATTGCCGAGTACTGCAGTGTATCGCTAACTACCGCGGAGTATTGTCGACTAATGCAGAGTATTACCGAGTGCTACAGTGTTTTGTCGAATACTGCAGATATTATTGCCGAAACCTATAGTCACTGTCAAGTAGTGCACAGTTTTGATGTCTACAGCACAGCATTGGCGAGTACTGCCAAGTGCTGCAGAATATTGCCGAGTATTTTCAAATGCTGCAGAGTATTGCCGAGTCAGTACTGCAGAGTGTCGCCGTATACTACAGAGTATTGCCAAATACTGCAGAATTGTGTAGTACAGAGTATTAGCGAGTACTGCAAGGTATTGTCGTGCTGCAGAATATTGTGGAGTACTGCGGAGTATTATCGAGTGCTACAGAGTTGTTTTTAGTACTGCATAGTATTGCCAAATGCTGCATAATTGTGTACAACAGAGTATTGCCGAATACTGAAGAGTATTACCGAGTACTGCAAGGTATTGTCGTGCTGCACAATATTGTGGAGTACTGCGGAGTATTATCGAGTGCTACAGAGTTGTTTTTAGTACTGCAGAGTATTGCCAAGTGCTGCAGAATTGTGTAGTACAGAGTATTGCCGAATACTGAAAAGTATTAGCGAGTACTGCACGGTACTACAGAGTTGTTTTTAGCACTGCAGAGTATTGCCAAATGCTGCAGAGTACCTATGAGTTTTGTCGAATACTACAGAGCATTTCTAAATACTACAGAGTATTAGCGAGTACTGCGAAGTACTGTTGACGTGTTGAGTGCTGCAGAGTATTACGGAGTACTGCCAAGTTTTGCCCAAGTACGGCAAAACATTGCCAATTATTGTCTATTGGCTTAGTGTTACTGAGATTGTCTTTAGTACTGCAGAGTATTTCTAAATACTACAGGGTATTGGCGAGTACTGCAAAGTATTGTCGAGTGCTGCAGAATACTGTCGAGTACTGCAAAGTACTGTTGAGTGCTGCAGAGTATTACGGAGTACTGCCAAGTATTGTCTGTTGGCTTAGTGTTGCTGAGATTGTGTACAATATTTCCGATAGTAGGAGACTCTCAAATAGTGCATTAAAGTAAAGTAGTTTGATATATTTGTTGCATATAACGACATTAATTTCACGGAAGGCGTTGTCACAGATAAATTGAAGATTGGGGAAACCCCTAAATAAATAGCCCAGCCCCTAGCTTGCAAAATTTAAATATAATCGTTCAGCAAGTGTTTAAAGAATTTTGATTTAATGTCTTCGGTAATTTATAAAACTTTAATTACGACCGTTCTTGAGGTCTCCAAGGACCATTATCCTTGCAAATTTTATGCAGATCTGGCACCATATTTTTGAGTACACGGGTGATAAAATAAATCAAATTTCATCAAAAACGGGCCAAGAGTTGCGGAGATAAGATAACGAATGAACGCACAACCGACTTTTTTGAGTTTCTTGAGCCCCAAAACGTGTTTTTTCGTTCTTATCAAATGAAATTATTATGCAATCAATACTTTCCTATATTGAAAAGTAAAACCTTGACCTGGTGTCGTCTTGAAAACTAACTGCACTATTTAAATGAATGAGTGGAATAATTTTTTTTTCCACATATAGCATGAGCTTGTTGTTAAGCAGAAATTACAGCTTATCTAATTATAAATTTTTTCTACCGAAATAAATCGACGAAAAACGACATAGACTTTGTACAATAAATATAAAATGTAAAATGTTAATTAACAATTCGCGTTTTCCACTTCAATTTTGCGTTTCATCTCTAAAATGTAGCGCCTGGAATTTTTTTTCTTGCATAACAAGTTTTTAATTATTTTAAGTACCTACCTATTTTGCAAATGGAACTACGAGAGGAACAAAATATAAAATTTACATTGCATCAGCCTAAGTAGGAATTGTTTCCTATAAAGAATTGCTCCCGTTTTACAATTCACAAACTATTTAACCAAAAGCGACATTTAAACAACTTACAAACATTTCGCATTATAAATTTCTAACATTTACAGTAACTGCTGCGTATTTTACTAGCCATTTCTGAACTCTGCACTGCTTATCACGTTATCACGCCCTGCAACAGCAGCCAGTAATGACTTTTACTGTCGTATATTCATTAATGTCGTTTTATCTCCACTTCAAGGCACACGGCATCGACTTTTAGTATTTCTCCGACTTGCAACTAAATCAATGATTTAAAAGAGAAATCCAAAGGATTATTCCCATTGTTCTCCGCTTGTTGAACAAGTCCGTCTGCCTCAGACTTGGTACTTAATTAAATGCAACTTTTACACCCCAAATTTGGCACAGCCCGCTTTCAATTCAACCATCTCCTCGATTTGAGGTTAAAATGTACTCGAGTCACACAGCCTGGGCTAATTTTAAATGTAAATGCGGATTTTTTTTGTTCGCGGCTCGTTTCAGCTAATGTAGGCGTTTTGTTTTAAGCCTGTTTAACTGCACTTTAACCTGGAAATTGTGCTACAATATCGTAAATCACCGGCTAATGTTGAGACTAACTACTGAAAAAGGAATTGAACTTTTGAAATTTAGATGACTCAGCGTCTGTTAATGTTGGCTGCATAATTTTAGATTGGGTCTTTGTTCCTGTTTCCAGCACTTTTCTCACTTCGCAACGAGAGTGCGTATAATTTCGTTGAAGGTGGACTGCTTCGGCTTCTCGAGGCTTAAGACGAACAAAAACTTGGACGGGACTGGAGTGTTTAAAAAATAATCATATTAAAACAGTTATAGGTACATGAGACATCATTTTGAATTGTAAAATTCTGTTTTTTTACTCGATGTTGCGCAAAAAAACAAGGAAAAACATTGCATGTGATACAAATTAAATTAGTCAACAGGAAGTAAACAAAATCAAATACATATTATTTTTTTTTTCAGTTTTCCAAGATTTTGCTTTTACCATTGATGTTGTAGTAACAGATTGGCAATGCCTATATATGAAATGGTCCCAACTACTAGATTTTTATCCACTAAACGTTTAATACATAAACTACAATAATTTTGCACAATGTGTTCAATATAAAATTAATGCCAACAAAATTGTCGTTTTTTACTTTCCTATACTTTCAGTATAGGTAAGTATTGATTTCATGCAAAATTCTAAAGTTGAGATTTTAACGGAAATAGTTTCAAAAAAATATTTCTCAAAAACTGCCCACACGTTTTTGTTTAAACCTTTTAAGCATTAAAGAATTTTAATAGTGGAGATTAAAGAAGGCCTTAGGACACGATTTTTTACCGAACTCTCTAGCTTTAAAATGGCGGCCGCTACGAATTTTTGAACATTTCGACTTTAACGCCCATTTACTCAAAAACCAGTTATCTGATTGGAATCAACTACATCTTGTTTGGTAGCCCTTCAAGGGTACTATACTATGAAATATAATTAATTTGAAAATACAAAAACGATCGCAATGACATCACTCCAAAATTTTGGAATTTTTCAAAAAATTTCTCAAAAACTGCCCACACGTTTTTGTTTAAACTTTTTAAGCTGATAGAGCTGGGAATCTTCGACAATTTGTTTTTTTGCGCATTGCTATAATTTCACTGTGACGCCCTCTATGAATTTTTGAAAATTGAAAATTGGTACCCTTATATTTATTTAAGGGGGGACAATAAAATATTTCTGTTAAAGCAATATAGCTCATCATCGATAGCAAAATCCGAATATCATAATATTGTTTTGATACTTTAATATTTAGGGGGGCTACTGCCCCCCCCCCCCCCAATTTTCGCTATAAAATTAAAAAATTGATTGCTTCTTTTGTTTGCTCTAGGAGAATCTTTTTACAAAAAATCAAAAAATCGAATTATTTGCCCCTTAATAATCTTTCTGTCCTTAGAAGAATTTTACATACTTTCTACAGCAGTTGTATTCTTGTACTAGTCGTTTAATGTTCAGTGTACGCCAACTTTTTTATTTTAATGGATAGACTCGCAAACCCAAGAGCAAAGTTGTAGGGCAAATTCTTCTCGATTGTATTTAAGAAAAAAAACTTGAGTTTCCAATTTTAATTTGGCGGCCACGGCCAAAACAATTTTTTTTTAATGGAAACGTGGCATTTTGACTTTAAAATCAGAAAGGTTTTGAAATTCTAAATACAAATTAATAAGTGTAATTTCTTGCTAAAAATAATACTTCTCGAGTTATTAATACATTTTCAAATATCAATTTCCGCGCTTCCGTTGATCAGTCCGAATATTTTACCCAACCTTATGCTTGCAGCGCAGCGGTCGGTCTTTCTTCAACCGCTTCAAGATGTTACAACTTACAAGAACTATTTACTTTAACTAGTCGTGTCTAGACAGGTGTATATCGAAAGTGTTGGAAAATATAAAAAAATGTATTTAAATGTATAGGAAAGTCCAGGCGAAGTGTTTCGCTCATTTTTTTAAAATAACATACAATACCGTTAATGAGAAAAACGATGCCGTTCTGTACCACGTCATTTTTACAAAATCGTACAAATTAAATCAGTTGCGGTAAAACTGCGCTCAAGGCCGCGGGCTTCGGAACTCCTGTACCAAACGTGCTCTGGCTCGAATCCGGAGCAGGGCCACCCTGCGTGTATGCGTTTCCGGTCTCTATATTTGATAGTACAATTGATTTTATATTAACAGGTTGGGAGTGCAATGATGCCCTCCGAGTTTTTTTTTGCCCAATATAATTTTTTTAGACCAACTGCAACCGGAGGTTTTTGCATAAGCTTTGCCACTCTGTCTAATATAACATCGATGTGTCTCAACACAATCTTGGGGTTGGGAAATAACCCGAGAAAAACATCAAATCCAAAAAGCAATACAAATCAAATTAGTATACTGACAGCAAAAAAACAAAATCTCGACAAAATCAAATATGTATTAGCTACTAATTTATTTCTGTTGTTTAGGTTTTTACTGTCGTCTATTTTCAAGGAAAGTAAGTATACAATCCATAAAAATTTTCAACTGTGTGATTTTAGCGAATATACGTGTTTTAGAAATCCAGAAACCCAACAAAGTGATTTTTAAACAATGTCTGCCTGTGAGTAAGTGGGTGTTGTGATCGTGCAGTTTCGTAGACATTTTTATTTACAAATTTTAATAGTATTATTATTTAAAATTAATATAAGTACTTAATTATTTGAGATTTGGGCCGATAAAACATATGTAATTAAACGAAACTGCTGATGAGTGATAGTACAATAAGATTCAAAACTTAATTTAAGTGTAGCAATATTGCGAATGGGGACATTTTTATCCCTCCCACCCAAATACTGGCAAACGAGTTTGTACGTTTTTCCTTTTCTTAACCATAAAAATGAAATAATAGTTTTTCTCATAAAAAAAAATTCGGCGCACTGCCATTTTTTACATCTCTCTCTGAAGCCTGTGAGCGATTTCCTTTTAGGATTAGATTGTAGCATACAGTCGGAACATGATTGAATTATCCAGTTACTCAGAACTCTCCGTTTTCCGCCAGCAGTTGATTACCAACTGCATTCTTCGTTAGTTATTTATTTGCTCATATCTCTCGAACGGATGGTCGCATTTTGATGAAACTTGGAATCACAATTTAATTGACAAAACACGTTTTTAATAAGAATTAGAAACCGGAAACAGAAGTAAGCCCTCTGCCTCTATACCGATAGTTTCGGCGGGGACGAAAACACATTACAGTCATGGTTGGCGCTAAGACGTTTATACACAAATACTTTTAAAAATATGGTAAGCAGCAATATCTCAATTACAAGAAAGTTCAGGCGAAGTGCTTCCATCATTTTTCATTTTTAGAAATATTTTCACGACGCTAGAATAAATTTTTTTGTTTTTTTCAATGGCGTAACGATAACCACGGTACCGTTAAAGGCTTTAACGTATGAATATTTTCCATAATTTTCGTCAGCGATTAAAAATAACTTTCGTTTGTGGGTTATCATCGCAAAGCAAAATAATTATTAGTTCATTGCTCGAGCGAGAATGATGAAACCTCAATCGTTATTATTCTCTTCTCTTTCCTAGCAGAACTGAACACGATAAAAGCTCTGGCCCCAAAATTTGTAAAACTCATTTTCCAAGTTTGTCTAAATAAATTATTCTTGGGCAAAGTTCATTAACTTTAATTCTTAAATGATTTTCCTGAATACAACTTGAGTTTTCCAATCCTGATGCAATAAAACAGAAACAAAACAACCAAGAGGTCACAACGTCGGGGTTATCAAAGTTATCAACCTGATATTTTCCACCGAGTCACAATGAACTCTAGAAATAGGATGCGGCGTAATGACGATCGCCATCAAACCGTGGAATTTTGAAAAATATCCAACACGTTTTGTGCCAGGACAAGGTTATCTCAAATTGAGTTCACTATTTCGTAGTAGTAAAATTATGACCGATAAATGAATATTATCATAGTGTAAATATATTAGTTTATTTTTAAAATTAAGGTCAGACAGTGTGAAATTCAAATTTATTTTGTGCGCACGTGTATAACATTGGCATTGTTAAATAAAGTACTGAATACGTCAAGTATTGATTGAATTAATTTATAGCTTAGAAGGCAAACGCCTTTAATGGTCAACAATTATCGTTAATTTAATACACGATATCAATATCGTTGGTAACAAATGTGCTAATTAATAAAAAGTGGCAGAAAATACTTTAAAAATGAAGAACTAATTTTAATTATTCTAAACAATACATTTTTCTACCAATCACAATCATAAAAATGCAACGTTTCTGCATTATTAGGCATTCAACACGACCAGATAGTAATGTGAAGCGATTTATGTAGCTACTATTGCTGCCCCCAAAGCACGTGGTTACCATGACAACGTATCCCCCCGCACGCTAATCTGCTGGTAGCGTCATGTAGATCATGCCTCTATATTTACAGCGCTTCGCATTTCGCTTCGAATGCTTCACGTAGCTTCATCTATCGCTGTCCCAAAGTAGGTGGTTACCATAACAACGTATCTCCCTGCGGCATCCTACTGCCTTACTATCTTCCATAGCTTCGCTTTTCGCTTAAAGCCCTTTCACGTAGCTTTTTCGATCGTTGTCCCAAAGTACGTGGTTATCATGACAACGTGTCCTCCGCGCCAACCTACTGCTAGCGTCATGTAGATCACGCCTCGATATTTACAGCGCTTTATGCGTATTTCTCAGAAAACGAAGTGTCAGTGTTTTATTGTGAGCAAATCTATTAAAATACCAAAAATTTCCATTAAAACCGCCTTCCTCACAGTTTAATAATGAACATAAAAAAGGTTTAGGTTTTGAAAAACCAATGCCGACATTAGCAATAGGTAAAACAGTTAATGTTAACAGCAACGGCAATTGATACAACACAAATGTTAAAACTGTGAGGTATAAACGATATCAGTTATGTGGGAGTTATTGTTTAGAAAAAACTGTTTTGCTGGCCTTGTATTCGCATTGGTAATTAAATTACGTATATGAAAATTCTCGACACATCAAAAATTTGCTCAAGTCAAATTTCATGTAATTTTTCTGCAGAAAAGGGTGAAAAATTAAACTTCAAAATTACAATTTAAAATTTATATTTTAAAAGGTCGGAAATTTGAATGAATTGGTGGGTTTAAAATAATATCACATAATATCTCAATTGCAACATTGAATTACTAGAGTCCTGGGTTTAAAAAGTCAATACTAAACAAACTGCTATCAGAAACTGCCCACTTCAATTTTATACAGTTGGTTCCAGACGATATGATAAAAATCTACAAAAGTTACAATGGGAGGAATACGAATTTGTTTAAAGAGTTATGTTCAGATAAAAGATAAAAACTTCGGAACGAACACAATGGAAAAACGAGATAGCGCCACAGTCGAGCATTCATTTGGACACTATTTTGCAGTAAAAACAAAGCCTGGCTTTTAGCAAAAATATTTCAGACGTGAATTATTTCAAAACGCATGTTTATCTAATTATTTAAATAAAGAATAATTGTAAAAATATGACAGTGCAACATGTTGAATTTTTACATATGTAAACGCTGTTTTAAATTTTTTTATTTGAAGATATAGGAGTTGGTTAAAACTTAAGGCAAATGGATCATATTTGATCTTTTTTCAGATATCTAATCTGGACTTGCTTGACCTCTCAAAATTTTGGCGCAGTCGAGTGACGGACATGATCGCCTGATTTAAACCGATTTGATTGTTTTTAGGAAACTTTAAAAATAATGCTATAAAAAATGCCACTTACATTAACGAATTAGGCCGTAAATTATTGTCAACGATTTACGGAAAATAACATCAAACAAGACACAAATACGATCAGAAAAACAGTTTAAATAGGCTTAAATAAAACTGTTTTATTTGAAAATTTGCTGCACATAATGACTTTTACTTTTTTTATGTTAAAAAGTACAGAGGCTTAACGTGGTAGCCCCACAGTGCTGGCGGTACAAAAAAAAAACGCAGATTAATTAAACTCCGTTAAGGGCAAACAACACGTTCTAAAAATACCAAACAACACCGGTCGTGCAACTAAAACAACATAATATGACATGCAGTCAAAACGAGGTAAGCCGTAATCACCGCCTGACTGATAACCACAACAGCTTAATCATAATATCCAATAAAAACCGTATTTTGGAAGAAGATTCCTTGGGATTAGAGAAACCCAAAAAACGGAAGAACAAGTTCGCCAAACAACAATTATGAACACGTTTTCCGTATTTCAGGAATAAATAACATCATGAACATTGCATAATTGATTATTTATATAATGGAAGTTTACTCAAAATTCCATGAAAAAGTAGTTTTCAGCCTATTTGGTTAAAGTATCGAACGCTCGCACCATGTCCAGCCTTGCGCCTTATTACCGGTGTAAACGGTCTTGGTCTCCTAAGTCGGCTGGGCTTACCAAGGTCAAATAAATATGACAGTTTAATATTAAATGTGACAGGCTAACATTAAATGTGACAGCTTAGAATTAAATGTTGAAACATTCGTTTAGATCTGTAAAGATTTATTTAAATCTGTAAAGATTTATTTGAATCCGTTTAAATTCATTAAATATTGAAAGATTTAAAACAAATATGTGCAGATTTATCTAGATTTACTAAATACATGAAAATTTTAAATAAATGTTTTAGGATTTATTTAAATCTTTAATGCTTTATTAAATGTTGGAAGTCCAAAACATGTACTTCCGCTAATTCAAATTCGAATTCAAAAATTTTCATGAAAGTACAGGAAAGTACGGAAGCTAGCTTAAATGTTTTCAGATATTAATGTCAGGCACAAAACTGCGTAACTTTGTTTCAATCTAACCAACTGTCTTTAAATATGAGAGATCCAGATGTGAGTCCCCTTAAATTAAAACAGGCCTTGAATTTTAAAACTACCTCGGAAACAAATAAACATTGAACATACATACTATTTGCTTCTTTCTATCTCAGGTGAATGGCCCAACCTTCAATAAATTGTACTGCACAGTTTTGCCCCCTCAGGCTATTGCGTTTGTACCTCCTTAAGCTACGTTGTATGCTATTTAAGGCCATAAAATTAATGATGCGTAAGTATATTTTTGATTTATAAATAAATGCTAATTTATAAATTATTAATCGAATTAATATTTTTTAACAGTTTCTTTTTCTTAAGTGTGAAATAAAAAAGTCTGCAAAAGCATGTCCATTTTTATGGGGCGCCAAGTGTAAAGTGAAAATTTGCTGTGCATTTCACGCTATTTAAGGCAATTTGTCCCAATATTTATTATATATACACACATTTGGCTAAATGCTTTTTATTTTAATAAATCGTACTACATTTAAATAAATTCTTAAACATTTGGTTTAAATATTCCTACATTTAATAAAGCATTAGAGATTTAAATAAATCCTAAAACATTTATTTTAAATTTTCAAATATTTAGTAAACCTTTATGTATTTACCCAAATCTGCACATATTTGTTTTAAATCTTTCAATATTTAATAAATATTCGCAGATTTAAATAAATTTTTATCGATATAAATAAATCCTTGCAGATTTAAGTAAATGTTTCAAATTTAATTCTAAGCTGTCACATTTAACGTTAACCTGTCATATTTATTTGACCTTGGTGAGCCCAGCCGACTTAGGACAACAAGATCGTTTAAACCGGTAGGTAGTATGGCGCAAGGCAGGGTCATAGTGGGAGCGTTCAACGTTTAAACAAAACAGACTGAAAATTACATTTTCAAGGGAATGTTGAGCAAACTTCCATTGTATGAATAATAAATTATGCAATGTTTATGTTGTTAAATATGTTGTTATTGATGATTGAATAAAATTAATTGTACAAATTTTTGAAATACGGTAAACGTGTTCATAATTGTTGAACGTTACCACCGGTGTAAACGGTCTTGGTCTTCTATGTAGGCTGGGTCTACCAAGGTAACCAAATAAATATGACAAGTTAACATTCAATATGACAGTTTAAAATTAAATGTTGAAATATTTATTTAAATCGGTAAGGATTTATTTAAATCTGCGAATATTTATTAAATATTGAAAGATTTAAAACAAATATGTGCAGATTTATCTAAATACATAAAAGATTTACTAAATATAAGAAAAAATTTAAAATAAATGTTTTAAGATTTATTTAAATCTCTAATGCTTTATTAAATGTTGGAATATTTAAACCAAATGTTTAAGAATTTATTTAACTCTACAACGATTTATTAAAATAAAAAGCATTTAGCTAAATGTGTCCATAAAGTAACCCCCCCCCCCTCCAACTAACTTTTGAACGACTTGATATTTTTCTAAAAAATTTGGTGTGCTGTAATGAGAAATTAAATACTATTTTTCAGACCATATTAAAGTTTCGTATCATCCAAAATGGCCACTAGGCGCCATTTAAATTTTTTTTTTTTTAATAGAAAGAGGGGTCGAGTGACACCTCATTTGAAAGGTCTTTTAATTTTGCGTCTGATCATAGAGTTTCAAAGAAAAATAATTAGCCATAACAAAATGGCGGATTTTAAACAAATGGACTCACACAATTCAAAATTGTTTTGATTTTTTTACCCAGGGTCGAGTGACACCTCATTTGAAAGGTCTTTTAGTTCTGCGTTTGATCCTACAATTTCAAAGAAAAATATTGAGCCATAACAAAATGGCGGATTGTAAACCAATGGACTCACTCAGTTCAAAATTGTTTTGATTTTCTTATCCAGTAGTCCACTTTTTCATTTGCAGGACTAAATTTTCACAGAAATATCTCAGGTGGCTTGAAATAATATTAAAAACGTTATGTTCCAACAATAGGCCTGGTTCTGACTTTCTCAACGGACATTTTTTTGGCAGATTGATTGTTAGGCGGGAGCCTGTAGAATAGCCGGCTCACTTCCCAGACTTAACTTTCTTAGATTTTTTTCTATGGGAATATCTCAAATCGAAAGTGTACAGAACCCGTCCAGAAACAAGAACTGGAGCAACGCATTACAGAAGTTTGCAGAAAGTAGGCAGAAATTTCATAAGCGACTTTTTATGTGCCAAGAAGTGAATGGTAAACATTTCGAACACTTAATTTAATTAATTTAAGCTTTAATTCTTAGTTTTTTTTTAATAGACTTCTTTATCTTCAAACATTGTCATTTTGTTATGGCTGAATATTTTTCTTTAAAACTTTAGGATCAGACGCAGAACTAAAAAACCTTTCCAATGAGGTGTCACCCGACCCCCCTTTCCATTACAAAAAAATTCAAAATGGCGCCCAGTCGCCATTTTGGATGATACAAAATTTTAATATGGTCTGAAAAATAGTGTTTAATTTCCCATTGCAGCACACCAAATTTTGTAGAAAAATATAAGTCGTTCAAAAGTTAGTTAGGGAGGAGGGGTTACTTTATGGACACAGTGTATAATAAATATTGAGACAAATTGCCTTAAATACCGTGAAATGCACAGCAAATTTTCACTTTACACTTGGCGCCCCGCCCCATACATCTTTATGTTCTTGATGATTTGATTGATTTTTATTATTAACTTTCACGTACTTACAATGTATTAAATTGTAGAAATTCGTATTGGTAGTCTGTGGGATTTAATTTTGATTCTATTGGGCCGTGGATTCCCGGTTCAATACTGGCACTAGCCAGCTGGTTTTGCGGAAAGCGCGAATTAAGAGCTTACGGTACTCAGGAAATGAAGTGCTCGAGCTGTTGAACAAACACGATATAACCTTAGCCATTAAGTCGTCTATAAAACCGACAATTTATGCAGTTATTTGTATTTTATAACCTCGTAGAATTTCTATTTTTAGCGTGCTACTTATATTCATTTATATTTTTACGTGGTACAAATATAACGAGCGAAAGATACGAAAACTGGATACTAACGGTAAAATTTAGAAACCTCAATCAATCTGCGTCCATTAGGAATATAAACCTTAATGCAAACACCAACCACCAACGATGCGGTAAAATTCCACTTTCTGTTTTTGATAAACTTGACCTCTTATCACGTTTCAATTACTGTTAAGTGTGTGGGTGTTCAACCGCCTCTGTGCTGGGAAAATCGATATCAGCAACGTGGAGTCTGCCGAAACAAGAGCACATCCCCTTTAAGAGAGCCACCCTGCGTTCCAATAAAGAGTGAAATCCCACCCTATTGATCCCTCGGTGTTGCACTAGACTAACCGAGTAGTCTGCAGCCAGCCCTCCTTTTATCGACTAAATACTTGCACTTGTTATGGTTTGGCCAGGGGGTTGAGTTACGTAATTACGCCTTTTGACGAGGTTTGTAGTAATTGATTGTTGGCATCGGAAAAAGAATGTTCCCCCATGTATGTGTAACACTTCAAGCTTGAATGACTAATGACTTCATCATTTGGTTCATTGGAAACCCTTTTTGAAGCCTCGCCATCGACGGACGTCGTCGTTCAAGATGAACAAACAACTTCATCAAAACGTGCAATTTAAATTCGCGCATTACTATTGCGAAGCGATAATGAGACGAAAATAAAATATTTAGGATTCCTGGAAAAACGTGATGATGGCAATGAAAAAATAATAACAATCCCCTGGAGGTAAGGTGTTAATGGCAGCGCTGATATTACTGTGGAATTTTTCTGGATGAGTACGTACACGTTACAAATACTTAACGTTGGGAAATCTTGGTTTTGTATGAACGCCACGCTTCTAGAGAAAGTGGACTGTGACCTTACTTATCGCACTTGTGTCTGATATGATAACATTGCAGGTTATGATAGTAAGATGGCTTGTGGCAGCGCGCAAGGACATTTTGCAACTCAACACATGACCATATCTAGCCTTTGTAAATTGCAAATTTTATATACCGTATGTCTATAAAGTAACCCCCCCCCCCTGCCCTAGCTAACTTTTGAACGACTTGATATTTTACCACAATATTTGGTGTGCTTTAATGGGAAATTAAATACTATTTTTCACTAATAATTAAATTTTGTATCATTCAAAATGGCCACTGGGCGCCATTTTGAAATTTTTTTTTAATAGAAAGGGGGATCGAGTGACACCTCATTTGAAAGGTCTTTTAATTCTGCGTCTGATCCTAGAGTTTCAAAGAAAAATATTTAGCCATAACAAAATCGAGGATTTTAAACAAATGGACTCACTCAATTCAAAATTGTTTTGATTTTTTTATTCAGTAATCCACTTTTTCATTTGCAGTACAAAATTTTCCCAGAAATAACTCAGGTGGCTGGAAATAATATTGAAAACGCTATGTTCGAACAAGACGGTGCGCCGCCTCATTATTAAAGGCCTGTTTCTGACTTTCAACGGACATTTTTTTGGAAGATGGATTGATTGGTAGGCGGGGGCCTGTGGAATAGCCGGCTCACTCCCCAGATTTAACTTTCTTAGATTTTTTTCTATGGGAATATCTGAAATCGAAAGTGTACAGAACCCGTCCAGAAACAATTGAAGAACTGGAGCAACGCATTACAGAAGTTTGCAGAATTATCACTCCAGAAACTTATGAAAATGTAAGGCAGGAATTTCCTAACCGACATTTTATGTGTTAAGAACTGAATAGTAAACATGTCGAACACTTAATTTAATTAATTTAAGCTTCAATTCTTAGTTTTTTTAAATAGACTTCTTTATCTTCAAACATTGTCATTTTGTTATGGCTGAATATTTTTCTTTGAAACTCTAGGATCAGACGCATAACTAAAAGACCTTTCCAATGAGGTGTCACTCGACCCCCTTTCCATTATAAAAAAATTCAAAATGGCGCCCAGTCGCCATTTTGGATGATACAAAATTTTAATATGTTCTGAAAGATAGTATCTAATTTTCCATTACAGCACACCAAATTTTGTGGAAAAATATCAAGTCGTTCAAAAGTTAGTTGGGGAGAGGGTTACTTTATAGACACGTGTATTTTAACGCAATGCTATTCTTAAACAAATTTAATAATAAGCTAAGTAAAATCAATTAAAGTCCTTCAAGCTGCATCACTAAAAATGTTATGAAAATCTTGTAAATTAATACCGGGCCGATTTGCTTTTGGGCCGACGGTATCGGGGTTCGATGCCCAACCAGATTGGGTAGATGCAAATGTCAATGTGGCATTTTTCAGATGAAGCGAATCGAGAGGCGCTTCATATAATTAAGATTCAACTTCAGTAGGTAAGTTCGTTTAATCTTTTATTACCTTCTAGCTTTACTTCGTTGAAGTTCATATTGACGTATGAATAAAATATTTTATAACTTCAACAATATTTATTTTAACCTTATACGTAAAATACGTATAAGAAATAAATATTGTTGAAGTTATACAGTATGTTATTATTCATGCGTCCTTAAGATGTTTGCAGTTTTGCACGTTTAAAATGCTTACTCTATAAAAATTTCCAGGTGCAGTGCCCTACCCAACATCTACCGTCAAATTCAGGCATTCTGGTAAGACGAGAATCATAAGGGTCGACGAATTCGACGCTGTTCAAAAGGGGCTACAAAATTAATTCATGAGACCTAACAAACGCAGTGACATTCCCCTTTGTTAGATATATCCAAGGATATATCAATCACAACTTTCCTATAAATATCAGTGGCGGTTTCTCCATTGGGTCAAATGGCCATTGACCTCCCAATGAAACAAGAAAAAATAAATAATTACTGTTTGTTTGAGTACATAACATATTATACATTATAATATTTAAAAAATACTTTTCAGTTAACTTTTGTATGAGATTTCTATGCGAGAACGTTTACTAAAGAGCTGCCGTAGAATCCGAAAACGTTTGAATGTTTGAGTATTTCGCGCGCATTTAACGAATCCATGCGAGGATCATTTGGCTGTCAGTCCCCAATTCAGCTATACGCCACCGAAGAAAGCTTAAGCCTTCAAATGAATAAGAGTGAAATAAAAAGCTTATTGCAGTAAAAATTCAGACTACACAAGCTAAAAGAGGATAGAAATATCTGCGTATTAAGGACTTTAGGGTCACGAACCCACATTCCGAGAATGAGCTGTCCGTGATAAGCGCATGCCAATAACCGCCTGGCTAATTTGCGGGATTCGCACGTACACGACGTAGTAGTGTGAAAACAGTTGTTGGTTGTGTAATCATAATTTAGTGGTGTTGTACGATGTCCGTGCAAAATAAGTTTGGATTGTGAATGCCGTGTAAGAAAATGCTTCCACTTGTTTCTACTGTCTGCTATTTTGTAATAATTCAATGTGTGATATTGGCTGCAATGATTTAAAAACTAAAATTCAAACACATTTTTTATCAGTGAACGACATGAAAATTTTTGTGCATTTTGACACACTGGCAATGTGGGTATCAATTTACAATAATTTTATTAGATGATGAAAATGTTGGTAAAAATAGATCGTTTTGCCAACGTAAAGAATGGGTTTGAAATATAAGGCTACCTAAAACTTGGGTAAGAATATTTTTTTCCCAAAAAAATACTTTAAAATGCCTCCCAGTACACCACACCACGAGCCGCCATTGGTAAATATAACAAAAAGGGGTGTGACTATTTTATAATCGAGGGGAAAACCTAGGCTAAAATTTGTACAATATCTTTCCCTTAGTAAAGGACTTCCCGCGAACTTCCTATGGACATCCTACTTTCCCCGTACTTCCTCGAATTCTCCCATTTCCCTCGGATTTCCTTTACGATTCTCCTACACTGTACACCCTTTAGAAAATTTTTTTAATGTCTCGTTTGAACTTCCGCCGTACTGCCTCGATTTCCTTTAGACTTCCCCTACAACTGGGCGTGCAGACTAGAAAATTCTTCAATATGCACCTTCTTTCTTGAACTTCCTCGACTTCATTTGGACTTCCCCTACCACTGAGCATGCACAGACTAAAAATCCGTCAAAATGCATCCTTCTTCTTTTAACCTCCCCCGTCTTTCCCTTATATTCCCTAGGACGAACCTCGTGGTTCATCGACTTGCCTTGGGCGTCCTCTAATTATTGACATGCACAGCCATTAGAAATTTCTTTAAAACATACTCGACTCTGCCTTTTCGCCCTTGCCTTGTTAAAAATTTCAACACTTTAAGCTCAAATAATTATTTAATAGCAAAACTGCAGAAAGTTTATTCCGTTCGTAATTCATATGAAAAATAAATAATAATGATCAACGAAATCACAACAAATAATAGAAGGACGTTGTTCTGAAATAAAATTACCCCCTGGCAAAACAGTTCAGAACAGAAAAAAGCCTTTATTATTTATATAAACGGTGTTCAGTGGTGTTGTACTCCAGCCGGACGGGTTGGCAAGTCCACAAAATTTCACAACTGGCAGACCATTCAGGGCGTTGGCTACCTCTCTCCTATGTCTGTGTTTGGTGCGCGGCGATAGATAATTTGCACAGACAGGCATAGGAGACCTACAGTTTAACGTGGGCTCCGAACCACAGGAAGTGCATGCACTTCTTCTCCAGAGAGTTTTCCTGGGGAAAAATCCACCTCGCTGGTTTCCCGTTACCTTGCGAGGGAGAACGACCAAGCCGAGAGCCGAACCCGGGTCTGCTGCATTGGTAGACTGCACGCTTACCACTGAGCTACGGCCGCTAATTGCATAATAGACATAAAATTGGAACTTTTGGTTCATAAAAATGTCAGACAAAAACATGTGTATCAATTCTGACATTTTTTTGGCGAATTACCGAACTGTGTCGAATTCGATTACAAAATAAAACATTCGGGTTTTCAAAGAATTATACAAAACGTTCAAATAAAATTTTCTTTGGCTCTCCGAAATATTAAGAGAAAAAAAATAAAAAAGATAAAACTGATTCGAGGAATTAAATAAAGTTAAAATGCTAACCTTGATAAATCTCCACCTCTTCATTTTAATTGTGGGTTTAGCGTTTGCCTTTTGTCACAACGGGTACGAACGAGATTTCCAACAAATGATACCAAAAATGAAGACAAAATGACTTCATCTTTCAGTTTCGGTAAAGCTCAACGAGTTCTGAGTGCATACCTACGTTTAAATTTTATGCGATCAATACGAGAACAAACGAACTAACCAACATACTAATCCATTCACGGATAAATATTTTTGTAATTTATTGCGGTTTTATCCATTAACAAAGAGGATAAAGGTCAAGGGGTAACCGTAAATTGATCTCTTAAATTCACCATTATTGGACGTTTTGGAATGAGAAATCAAGTCATCTGGACGCAAATATAGAAAACCAAGATCGTGTTATGAAGATTTATTGTTCCTATAGCAACAACAACTGTTTACTTTTAATCTTGCCTCTGAAAATGACATGTCAGCATGTCGAACTACGTATAAGGTTAAAATAAAAAACCTGTTGAAGTTAGTAATTGTTTTATTTACAATAAATTAAAAAGAACTTCAACGAAGTAAAGCTCGAACTTATAAATATAATTAAATCTCTGAGAACGAGTGTGGTGTAGTAGTAGAGCGCTGGGCGTCTATACTTTTACCTTCCGGTTCGATTCCTAATACCAGCGCAGTCCAACGCCCTCACTGAAGCAGAAGTATAACTATACTTCCTGTGGTTCGGAGCCCATGCTAAACTGTAGGTCCTCTGTGCATGTGTGTCACTTAAAATCAACGTTATGAAACATTTTTGATAATGTAAAAAATGTGAACACTTTTGAAGCATTGGAAAAATCAGGTAAAATGTTTAGTGCATCATTTTATAAATAAAATAAGTTAGCATACAAACAAAAACGGGCAAAATTATATAATTTTTTACATCTCTGGATATAACTTCATGAATTAAACGCCCCGTCGAAAGAGACAATAAAAAATACTGAATATACTCATTACAATGGCGCTTTCAGGCCTTTTGTGTGGTGTAAAACGAGTGTTTTAAAAACGCCACTCTCGTATTTTCAGATACATTTTCTCTCGCATTTTCCTCTAATTGAAAAGCGTTCCGAACACAGTATCAATTGATTCATTAATTAACACCATGGATATTTGAAATTCCTTTGTTCAATTTGAAAAATTAATGAATTACCATATGTTAATTTAAATTAAACTGCCATTCCCAACAGAACTCGTTATTCTGATCATTCACAACCCCGGGGCTGGCCTCGTGCATCTGATTCGCCCCACATGGACATGTCATAGCCATTGCTTTAAAACAGACATATGTGCATGTAAATCACCCTGCAGGCGGGTGTTGGCGTCGTTTTCTAGCGTCTCTCTCCGACGCACGAGACGGCGCCTTACTTTGCCTCTTTCGACGATGACTGCCTCTTCAGCCCTGCGAGGTCGCTGACCGACCCTCACGTGGAGGAGAGCCCCACCCGCGACGATTTCGGCCCCGAGTGCAACGTGCGACCTTGTATCGCCCCCTTGCCGCAAGATCCGCGTTCGATATCGACGAAATTGATGCCATTCACCGATTCTTTTGCAAAACTTTTCTCTCGCAGCGCTGTAATCGAACGCAGATTTTGGGAAAATTGGGTTCGAACCGCGATGGGAACAGACCAGATACAAAAATACGAGACCCTTGGGGAAGAACGCTTTGAACCCTTTTTGCGTCGTATAGGTGTGGGGATTTTTTAAGGGTTCTCAAATCACCGCAAAAATTTATATTTAGATTTACAGAAACTAACAATATTGCACTTATGTATTGTTGTTTTTTTCGTGTAAAAAAGTTTGTTTTTTTTAAACATACCAATATACAGTACAGCAACTTTTTAGAAACTATACATCGAGAAACAAACAGCAGGCTAAAATTTATACAACATTCCCCTCAATATAGGACCTTCCCGCGAACTTCTCCTACTTATCCGAATTTCCCTTTCCCCCGATTTCATGGGCATGCGCAGAATCTAGGAAAGTCTTTACAATTCTTCCTTCTTTCTGGGACTCCCCTGACTTGTAATTCTTCCATTTCTAGAGTGACCATTCGTTCCGGATTTTCCGGGACAGTCCCGGATTGGAGGACTTTGTCCCACATCCGTAAGTGTACCGGAAAAAGTCCCGGATTTTAAAAACCGCCCCGTTTTTTATACGCAAGCATTTTATTTTTTGAAATTGCCGCGTGAAACTCTCAAGGCGAATTACATTTGGCAACATTGCTCGAAACACTCATCTAATCTCTACTGTCGTCAGTTGCCGGCACACGTTGAAAGTTATATAATGCTTGTGTGTTATAACGTGCTGACATTAAAGATTCGAATGTAATATACACTTGTTAACGTAAGAAGCACCAAAAGAGATAAATAAGAATATTATTTTCTACATTACACGTAGAAAAGTGTGTAGAATAATTCATATGAAGCTTTTCAACACATCATTTTTGAAAAAAAAAAGAACATGCCGTGTAGCTATGTAGTGAGAAAGTCAGGCCAGTAGTTGGTGGTTGATTAGAACCCTCATGGCCATAGGCCACTTTTCCGCGAGTCAGGCGGTCGGTACCGTGCCTTGACTACTATTAGTGGTGCTTCTGAACACTGGCTGATCAGGGCAAGTAACAAGGCCTGACACAACATTTATACAAAAATGAGAAGGAAAGGGCATGATGAAAGTGTCCAGATGGACCACCAATAAGCCCCAATAAGTATAAACAGAGGTTCCCATACAGCGAAACGTACAATACGGAATGATTATGATGGCAATGATGTAGTCTCTGTGGAGATTGAAAATAATGTACAAATATTAAACTTTACAATTCCTACAACCTCCCTCTTGTACCTCCTCTAGTGCTACAAATTTCAATAAAGCATAGCAGACTTCGTTGAACAGCTTCTGTGCATATATTTATCTCCTATCAGCATCGGCAATAAAATATTTATGGTGTAACACGGAACTCTCTCAAAACTTTATATGAAGTGTCGTTTACGTGCCATCTGTGGTATAGTTAGAATTGTCTCAAGAGAAGAGTTTAGGAAAGAGTTACCTTCTCCATCACAACGATGATAAGGGTGGAGAGCATCGCAAAAAACGTGTTAATAATTTACAAATAAATAAAAAATTTACAGACAACATGATGTATTTTTTAAGATCTATTTCAGTTGAAAGAAAAAACCTTGACTGCGCGAACCTAATCTCATGAATGTAATCAACACGTTATAACTTCTTGTATATTTTATTTAAAACTCCAACCGTGTTATTACGAAGTGCTGAAAAAGTTGTAACATTTCATTAACGGCCGCCAATTTAATATATATTAATATTAAAAAATTCTACGAAATGGAATCTTAAATGTAATCTTCGCCAAAACCAGTAACCTTTTGAAAAGCGAAGGAAAACTTTGCATGACTGATAATGATCTGACACACTTACAAATGTTCGTGCAATTACAGCATATTATTACTATAAATGTATAAAAACTGTTACGTTACGGACGTATTCGGATCAGTGCCGTCTTATCTCGTTCAAGCCTCCGGGGCTGTCAAACTTTCGCCACCCCCAACCTTAGGGGGCGCATACTGAATTTTCACGCTCTTTGCCCTTAGCCACCAATATACAACGATTAGTACGCGCTACTCAACAGTCAGCTCAGCGCTGAACTCCCACGTAATATTATGTCACGTCATGCGCCGACCGACCGCCGTTGTTGTTGTTGGGACACATATGCATCTGCTAATCACCTAGTTAGTATTGTTATAGTAGGGGAAGGAAAGCAAGCACAGCCGTTAAAAATTATATTGACGCGCCCCTCCTAAATATTGCGCCGGGAGGGCTACCGCCCTTCTATGTCCCTGCGTAGAGACGGCACTGGTTAGGATCTAATCGGCTTAGTAGAAACTATGATGTGTTCCAAACTTCAAGAAAACAACTCATCTTCGTAGTAAACAAAGTTTCAAATATTGCTAGACTAAAGAGGACCTCATTTTAACAGCCAATGAATGAAAATTGCTTTCGCTGAAAAAAACTCTACGTATCTAAAATTGCGTAGCTGTCGTCGTGTTTGCATACCTCACTAAATGCGACGATATAAAAAAAATCCGACACATCTAATTTAACGAATACTAAAAACTCGTTACTCGAGAGAGCAAACTCTATCTTCTCACTCGCAGACTCCTGCCATTCTCTCTAATTTTAACTCCCATTTAATTCGAGATTGAAATTGCACGACGTCGCACTTGAGGAGGATACTGCGTTTATGTCGGGTCTATTTTCGTAGCCTTGCTTTGTCTCGGTCACGTGAGTGCGTCAGGTGGACGACATGAACGGGAGTAACATAATCTCGTTTTAATAACGCCCCCGCAACAGATCCACCACCCCTTTCTGGCATCAATCGGATTGCAAAACCCAGCTTTAGATTTCACGTGCGTTGACACAGCGAACTGGGATAAATTGCACCTGGCACTTGTAATTTATTAGCACGACGATAAGACCAATTTAGCTTATCACCAGCTAAAGGAGGCTTCAAGACTTTATTAAGCGTAACATTTTGAAATTATGGTTTATATTAATCTTGTAGTTTAAAATGAAAGGCGGAGATTTCCAAAGAGAATGATGAGAAAGTTATGTTAAAAATAAGTTGAAAATAATTTTACTTAGACTCCCCCTCAATACAGAAAAAATCAATACATTGATGTGTATAAAAAACAAAAATTACCCTGGGGCGTAACAAGTGTGCTAGCCTAAGGTCGACTTATTAACTTAAACTAGCTTTACATCACCGTTAAATCATCATCATCATCATCATCATCTGACATGGAGCTGACTCGAGGGTCGATCCTGGATTACGCCAGGCCCACCCCATGCCAGTAAGGTGGGTAGGAATTTATGTGATAGGTGGGATCGGGTGGGGTGTTGAGCCGCGTTAGCATGTCTGCAATGCATACCGCAAGACACCGCTGCTGCAACACCGGGTAGTTAGTAGGCTACGCATCAATGGGGTTTTTGAGTACGCAACCAAGACCGTTATGCGATTATGCATTTTAACTTAATAAACTTTGGTATCAAAGTTTCACATTGTTCTTATTTCACACATATCTATTGTTCTAAGATTACAAATTAAAAATATCTTATTTTCCTAATAACTAATAAACTACTTAATATTCCGTATCGTCCGGGTTGTATTGCTACCCTTTGTTCCTCTATTCTTTGATCTAGCATGATCATATTTAGCGTTCCATTCCTACTTCTTGTGGATTTCTTTTCTTCTTTTGCTGTGATGCTGTCGTAATGATTTCTGGAACCATCTCCTGATGTCCTGTACGCTATTCTCATTGCCCTGGGTGGTTGATTGTTGTCTACCTAAGTGTGTGTGTGGGTGTGTGTGTGTGTGTGGAGGTTGGACCTGCTTCGTAGTGTCTTTCTATTGACGCCTTTAGTATTTATGCTGCTGCTGCTATTGATTCGGCTCCTCCCCAAAATCCTTCTTTCCCTAGGTCTTCTAAGTAGGCTTCTGTTTGCAGTGCTGGGCCGTAGGTATGTGCTAGATGGTCGTATCGCGGAGCCAAGTTTCTTAAATTTTCCTCCGGTTGTAATTGGAAATTTTGCGGGTTTTCTCTGATTTATGACATGATTTTTTCCCTTACGATGAGAGCTTCTTTTTTGAGCTGTTCTCGCGTTGCCTTGACATTCGCGTTTTGGTCTGCTATTGAGGTGAATAAACAATTTCCCTCTGCTGGGATTTTCGCACAGTCAATTTGTGTCTATCCATATGTACTGTTTCCTGTTCCATGGTAGGTACTGTGCTGCTTCTGATGATTTCCGTTGGTTTGCTGGTGTGTATACTTCCGTATCTATTTACGCCCCTTCTAATACTACTGGTTCTGATTGTCATCAAACGTTAATGTTAGATATCGGAACCAACCTAAATTGCGTTCCAAAACGTTATTTATATTTACGTAACCCTATTCGTACACCTCTTATACTCTGCCCTTCCACTTAATGTTTATAATTTCTAAATGTTAGGCATTTATAACTACGTTAGATTATATATACATAACATAACATATATACATATGCCTATATACATACATACATACACATTCCACTATGCTAGTATCAATAATTAATTAACTCAACAATAAAATACAAATTTACATTGAAAAACTACGTTAAATTGCCTGCTGCCGTTTAACAAAGTATTTAAATTTGTTGGAGAGTTACTTTACTGTTTTTGTTCATTTGAAATTGCTCAAACTGACTCCCCCTTTATTATCACTTAATTGTAAGGTTCCCGCAGCTTTATTTTATTCCCTTCTTTTCTAAGTTTCCCCCCTGTAGTTGACCCGTTTATTCGTTGTTTTCTTAATCGTATACCTCTTATACTCTGCACTTCCACTTAATGTATATAATACCTAATTGTTCTGCATTTATAACTACGTTAAATTTTATATACCTGTACACCTATATACATCTATACATATATGTATCCATATATACGCATATATATATACTCATTTACCTACAAGCATGTACATATACTCATACACCTACACACCTACGTATATATTCACCTGCCCTATGCTAGTATCAATAATTAATTAACTCAATAATCAAATCCAATATTACATTGATAAACTACGTTATATTGCCTGCTGCCGATTAACAAGGTATTTAAAGTTGTTGGAAAAATATTTTACTGTTTTGCTCTTATTTTTGTTCCTGTGTTAGCCCTCGATTTAGATTCAATCGGGTCTGTAAGTCGGTTTATGCAGAGGAATTTTGCCTTTAGTTGAAATAGCTTGTTTAAATTGCAGGCGATCCCTTCTGCTTTCACCGGCTAGAGGGCCCTTTCTTAGAACTATACTACCTACTCTGAAACCTTTACGTTTGGCAGTCCTATTCCGAGAATCTTTTGTGGCCGCGTCTGCCAGGTTTGGGCGATAATCGTCTTTATTGCATAGCAGACTGCGTTAATACACTAAAAGTTTCTACTTTTTACAGTTATTTTTAGTTGTTTAATATCTATGCACACCTGATCTATCACTATCTTGGAGAATTATCTTATCTATATGTTTTCTACAATGTATTTATATATTTATTTAGCATATTACTTATCTTTAGTGGTTGCTGTTTTACCAGTTCCTTTCCCTGCTTTGCTCTGGCCGAACCGAAGCTCTCTGTGACGCGCTGTGTTTTTTACCTTTTTTTCCTGTTACGTTGAGCCACAGGTATCAATTCACTAACCCTGCTTTTGATGATCACTCTGGGAGCGAACTGCACAAGAAAAATACCGTTTTTTACGGCGAAAAACCTCGTTTTCACTTTTAAAAGCTGGAGCGGCTTTGTTGCACGTGTGGACTCGACCGACCGATCTTTCGTTCCAGCTTTACATCACCGTTAAATAAAGGTAAAAATAGCTTTTGTTTAGACTTACCATGCCTACGATAATTTCCAGAGTTTTACAGTCAGTGTTGGATGAAATGAACTGGTACTGGTACACGTGGAGATGACATCAGGAGCACAGTGGACACGCACGCGACACTGACACAGACACTGCACCTGTAGAAAACCACGTGGACTTTTAATACTATTATTGTTGATTATTGAATATTCTAACGAAGCACTAGGTGTCATTAGAAGATGATGATTGTAATCCAATTTCATAGGTAACACTTTTACGTCCCTGCAGTTTTGCACTAGTTTTCTAAATTCTGATACTAGTATGGAAAATAAAACGTAAGCAATGTCCATATCATACCCAGTTGTACTGTTGAAAGCAAAATCTCATAGGAAGAAATGTTTTTTTGGAAAGGTAATACAATATTGACAATATTAACGTTTTCTGGTGCAAATTTAGACTAAAATATAACAATTTTTACCGTATTTTATATATAAAATAATCTTCCTAAATCAATACGCTTTCAACAATTCAAAATGGGATGTAAAATTATTCATAATCACATTTGAACCATAAATACAAAACACAACCGAGCCTAAAAATATTTGGTGGTAATTCCCCTTCTCCAACCGTTGAATTAAAACAACAAATTCATTGGAACAATTCTCATTTCATCCAATTTTCAGATAAATTTTGACATATCTCTGCGATACAACAAAACATTATATGGGCAAAATTCCTACACAAATTCAAAACTTTCCACAAAACAAAAACCCACTTCACCATCAATGCATCTACGCATCTGACCTAAAATTATCAATCAAATTTCTATTTCTAGTAAAAGCAATCACCCTGTATATTTTTAACACATTTACCACTACCAGGACAGTTCCTCTTTCTTACACTACTTCAATAGGCTAATCCTAATGCAAGCACCGAACCTATTATTATGAGTCACACGTTTATAGAACCACCCTGTATATTAACCATATTTCCAACTATCTGAACAGTTCCTCTTTCCTATCCTACCTGGATATGCTACTGCATACAATACTTTCTCACACACATGTCGCACCTGCCATACATACTCTATGCATGCAATTTCTCACGTAATCCTTCAAAACAGGTTTTTTATTGTATATTTCTATTAAAAAAAAAAAAAAAAAAAACTTGACATCACAAAAACTGATCTGCATATTTCAACAACCGGATACACATACTACTCTTATTCGTTTTCTTCGAAAAACGCTTCACTATTCAAAGAATTTTTAATCTAGTCCAGTCAAATCCATATCTAATACAGTTGGATGTAGACCGTTTGAACTAAATTTTCATGCAAATAAAACTACCTGCGACATTAAAAATTAAACCCATTTGCACTAATATTCGTGTGAATCCACAGCAGCCTTGGGAATGCACACGTGTGATTTTTTTCTTAAGAATATTTAACCACGATAAGTGATATATTCGGCCATGGAATGAGGCTACAGATAATAAGTAGTGAAATTAAAATTATTAGCAGCAGTGGCGTAGTCACACACACTTAATGTGCTTATTGTTGCAGTATTTCGTATTGTTACTTTAAAAAAATTGTTCTTGCACTAACGGTGAAGTAAATTGTTTTAAAATTTCGTTGTAATGTTTTTAGACTGAAATATTCTATTGCAAGTTATACCAGGTGACCATGAGAACATGAAACAACCGGCCATTTTCTCAATTTTTAAATTATTAACTTCAAATTGTTTTTAGACAATATACACATAAAAATGCATATTACGACATAAAACGGTGTTAATTTGGACTTCCGGGTTAACCGGAAATGATAGCAATTTTTTAATTTTTATTGGAACACCCTGTATATTTTTCCATATTTGAAGAGACCTTTGAATTTCCTTTACAGCCATGTATAATACTTACCCATTAACTATTAAATTTAGCCGCCATAGGGCGTCTGTCTAGCTATAAGCTAGCCATTTTTAATGCCGTTCTTAATACAATAATTTTATTTTACTTGCTATTTTAACAATAATAAGGTATGTTATTGGTATTAAATTAAAGCAAATAAAATGACAATTCAAAAAGTGCAATAAAACTCAATTAGGAGCATTAAAAAAAATAAGTTATGACCGATTAAAATTAAGAATTTTCTTTAAATTTTGGTGCCACAAAAAATGTTTAAACAAATTAATAAGAAAAAAAAACACTTAAAAGTTCATTATTCTTTTGTTTTCAAAGCCAACATAAATAAAAAAAGTTAATTATGAATATCATTGTAAGGCCTTTTAAATTTTTTTAAACGCCCTCTGGCGGCCAAAATTAGAAGTTAATGGGCAAGTATTATACATAGCCTTAAAAGTTATTTAAAGGCCTATCTGAATATGCAAAAATATATAGGAAGTACCATTTAAAATTACAAAAAATTGCTAGCACTTCCGGTTAAACCGGAAGTCCAAATTAACAGTTTTACGTCTAATACGCTTTTTTATGTGTATTTTACCCAAAAAATTTTGAAATTAATAACTTAAAAACTGATAAAATTACCGGTTGTCACACGTTCTAGTTGTCACCTGGTTGGTTTACTTCGAGGGGTTACCGCAGGGGAGTGTACAAGTTAGGGAAAGTCTAAGGGAAGTCCAAAGGTAGCCCGGCGAGTCCTATAGTAAGGAGAAGTACCTTGGTTCACTTGTTAATACAAAAAAAGCCGAGAAAAATAATTAATGACTCTAATGGGTTAGTAAAACTAATGCTATTTTTTTTATAACATTTCCCTTTTTTTTAAGAAAATTTAATACATATTTTCACACAACTGCATACATCTGGTTTGCTTGTAATTTTTCATAGAAATAAAATCGTTTTATTATGGGAATAAATAGATCCAACGGGCTGAGAAAAATAATTAATAAACCTAATTGTTTAGTAAACTTAACGCTTTTTTTTTAATAACATCCCTTTTTTATGAAAAAAATTTATTACGTATTTTTAAATAACCCAATACATCTGGTTTGTTTATAATTTTCCATAGAAATAAATTCGTTTAATTATGGGAATAAAAAGACCCTACAGCCACTTCGATACGCCACTGATTGTCAGATAAGATTAACAGTTGGCACTCCTACACAAATCAAGCGATTTAATGTTTAAAAAATTCAACCAAAATAATAATTCAGTCCCACACAAAAGCAAAAATATTTACATATTTACCGATACCTACACATAGAAAATAAATAAAAACAGGGAAATGAAAATAAGTGCTAATTAATGAAAGAAATTTATTAATGTCCTTGTGGAAAAAGAAATTGGAAAGTTGCCAAAAGCAAAGCTGAATAAATTGACTACTGTGGTTTGATTTTAAAATGCACAAATATAAATATTTACCTAGTTAACAATTATTTAGTGCCCTTTGGACCTACACAAGCTGGGAAAAACAACGCAATTACTAAAATTTGTTTATGAAGAGAACGCATGCTAATGAGAAACAATAAACAAGTAGATTAGAAATTTAGATAAAGCGAAATTTAGATGAAATGAACTGCCTGCTTATTAGGATTGTCAACAATAAAAGATAAATGATAATGAAAGTAATGTTTTTGATTTCAACAAATTACTGTTGCGTAAGTAACTTACAAAATATCTAAAAGCTCACCTAAACTCAACTTATTATCTACGTGTAACTACGTAAATCCTTACTTAACATCAATTATTTTCCAAATTAAATTTCGACGATTACAAGGACTAAAAACACATTACTAATACAGCTTTAGGAGAAAATGGCGCCGCAAGACTTCGTTGCACAACCACGCAATATTCATCTACAAATACAGACATACAAAATCATCAAACTAAAATTTCACGTAATTGTAAAGAGTATTAAAATAACTTAATACTACTTACAACAAAAATTAAATTTTGACGCAAACAATCCAAAATATTAAACGATGACAGGGCATTCCACTGCAACTACACACAAATTGACAAAATTGTAGATACACTGCCGCACGTGACTGAAAACCCGAACACCATTGGCTGCGGATTTGTTATGAAAGTGTTCAGCGTTTTCAAAATATTAAAATAAATGGCGCCATCTGCGGGTAACCAGTAGAATATCTAAAAAGTAACTCGCAACGACAACTGTCGCGCCATCTGTGTTAAGATGCACTAAAGCTCAACTAAACGACAAGTTTAACTTGACTAAAAATCAACAAGTACAGTCTGATGCGCCGTTTGTGCCAAAATCAAAATTTTTTGAAGATACAAAACTATAAATAAACAAAAATAAAACCTCTTAGAAGAAAAAAAAGCCTTTTAACGAAAAATAAAATTTCTTAAACTACAAAAATTTGTTTTAAAAGAAAATAAAACATAAACCCGCTTATTTACTAATGCACCCTCGTTTCAAGTGCGACAAGGGAGGAATAGGCAACAAAAAGTGAGAAGGGCGAGCGATAGGTATTCATGGATACGTGAATCCCCACTCGACACGACCATTACACAGGGTTGTTCATAACCATAAGTATGGAATAATGGTTCTGGTGGCGTAAATATCGATTTTACCGCACTTGGCGTCTTTAAACTTAAGAAAATTCGAAATTGAAAAGTGATAATTTGGTGGATGATTGCGTGATAACTGAAAACGAAATGAGCAAATTGTAGCTGAAAAGATGATCGAGCAAGCTCCTAATGCAATCTATACCAGTGGCTCTCAACCAAAAACATATTGTAGACGGGTCAATTTTTGAAATTGTCTACCACATACCAGTAAAAAACAAATGTATTTTTTATGTACATGTTACAAGTATTAAAGTATTTTATCAAACAATTTTGGCCTGTTTTTTCGCGGGCCGAAAAACACTGATCCATACCTTGTATGTCACTGTAATTTAACTATTAATTTTGTTGAAAATCAAATCGTAAATAAAGTTTAAAAAAATTTGTAGAAAACTCATAATTTAATGTCTACGTGCAAAACCAACGTTTGGTGAAACCGCTCGAAGTACCTAGTAGCAATATAATGTGCAAAACCGTTTTAAGAAGATGATTTAGAATAATTTTAAATTCAATTAATGATCAGCGTTGATTATAAAACCATTTTGCAAACATTCCAGTCTCTAAAATTTATGTTCTGCACGTTTTAGTGAAAATAAAGCAGACAACAAATTAAAACAATTCACAATATTTCATAATAATAGAAGAATTGCATTAATGTAAGCTATCTCAATAACATGAGATTAGTAAAAGTTTAAAATCTAATTTACTTGCTAATTTTGTTTACTTTTAAATTTTACCTAAATGTTTTATACCTTGCCGAAATGGCTCGAATAAGCTTTGTTTTGCCAGGGTCTGGCCACCGGTTTTTAAAATCCTGGGACCGCCAATGACTTTGATTTTACATTATCTGCGCGCGCCACCTATCCCGGCAGTTCAAAAATAGGCAAAAGTAACATAACCCAACTTTGTGTATAAGCAAAGTTAACATATTTCTACTTCAATAATATATAGAAATACAAATAAGCCTTACAAACGATGGAAGAAAAAAAAGGTGAGTGCTTCATCATTATTTTAATACACAGTCCTTACTATTAATATTTCTTGAATATTAATAATTTTATACCAAAATAAATCTGATGCAAGTTTTTTATTAGAAATCGAAAGGTACTTCTTAAACATAATCCGAAATGAACAAGATGTATCAGCTGGAGTAGCAGCAATAAGAACACTTATGGAAATTATAAACCGGTACAAATGTAAGTTTTTTGCTGTTTATATACAAAGCAAAATTAACGTTCCGTATTGACAATTTACTTTTACAGCAGAAACTGTCCAAGGTTTAGATGAAAACCTCAAAATTGGGATGGAAGTGATGAAAAATACCGAGTACCCTGCAGCGGCTGTGACTTCAGGATGCGAGTTATTTATGCGATTCATTACCTTTGCAAAATTAGACACAACTGTAGGATTATATTGGTATAAAATAATTTCAGGGTAGTTAAACTTAGTTGATTGTTTTTGCAGACCTTTGCAGAATGTAAGGAAATTATGTTGGATCGAGGAAACTTGTTCCTTAAGAAGTTAAATGAAGCTAGAGGAAAAATTGCAAAATTGGCATCTCAGTTTGTTGTGGATGGTTCGGTAATACGAAAATTATATTTTTATGTAGCTGTAAATTACTGTAATCAGATTGTTTGTTTTTTTTAAATTATGGTAATTAATATAGACATTTATGTATTTATAGTGTGTGTTAACACATTCACGTTCACGTGTGGCCTTACAAACGTTAATAGAAGCTGCAAAACAGAATAAGCATTTTGAAGTTTTTGTAACTCAATCGGCTCCAGACAATAGTGGGTGAGTTTTAGATTACTGTAGCAAATTAATAATCGTACACTGAATGGCACTAGACATGGGCCATGTTTTTTTTTTAATAATGCTATTGTCTGATATCCACATTACCAAATGTGCCAAAATACATAGAATTTTTCATATGATTTGCCGATAAAAAATGTTTTTGAACTTTAATTTTTAAATGTTTTAAGTCAGTAACACCAGGTTTATGCCACTATGAGTCTTCACAAAATAACAGACACGGGAAACAGAAGAAAGACCGAACTTAACGCCTTAGAAAGGGGAACAAAAGCTTTCAATTTTTTGTCCTAGTCTTCCTTGGGATTCAGTTTTCAAATTTATAAAATTTGGTTTTGAAAAAAAATTATATCAAAAAAACATATCTAACTTCCGCTTCGGGTTGCAGATATTTTTAAAAGCTTTGTCGGTAAGGTTTTGACATACATAGCCCCATATTCCAAAGCTCATCGAAATCTGACCATCCATTCGGTTAGTTAGTATACTATTTTTTGAGAAACAAATGCGGACTTAAATTTATAAATGGTGGCAGGGAGCCATTTTAAAAAGAAAAAATATAATAGCAGGGGGGTTGAGTGGTCTCCTTGAGTAGAGTATAATCCTAGATTTTGTGAAAATTTCATCAATTCAAAAACTAAAAAAATTTAGTAGGCGAAACAACAGAAGTAAAGACAATTAAAATAATTATTATTTCCGTGCCATTTAATATTTTTTTCAAAATGGCACCTTGTTGCCATTTTGTAAATTTGAGTCTGCATGTGCTTCAAAAATAGTATTTATTCTCCAATAATAATAATAATAACCCAAATTTTGCAGCTACACATCAAGTCGTTCAAAAGTTAGAAGGGGGGGGGGGGGCATTTTACGACCTCACTGTAGTTAAATAAATGTATATTTTGCTACTTCAAAATAATTACTGTAAATAATGTTTTGTAAAATCTTTTTTCAAGGTTCAAGGCAGTAAAAATAAAATTATTTGTATCTGTATCTAATAACATGGCCTGTTTTTAGGTCCGTCGGGATACTTTTACCATAAAAAAAATCTTAAAACTTTTATAACCTGGCTTGCAATTTTCAGAAAAGGAATGTGTAAAGAACTAGAAGAATACAATATTCCTTGCACACTAATACTAGACTCTGCTGTAGGTTATGTTATGGAACAAGTTGATTTTGTGATGGTAGGTGCAGAAGCTGTAGTAGAAAGTGGTGGAATTGTAAATAAGGTTAGAAAATCATACCCTGCGTAATCTACTTTTATTAATTTGATACATAATTATAGATTGGTAGCTACACAATGGCTCTTTGTGCGAAAGCAATGAGCAAACCCTTTTACGTACTTACAGAAAGCTTTAAATTTTCACGTCTTTTTCCATTAAATCAAGGCGACTTACCAGACGAATATAAGGTAATTTAAAAATGTTTGTTTTGGTTTAAATTAATATTTGCATTTTTTAGTATACTCGCAACATGAGGGATGGAGATCTTCGTAAAAAGCACCCCCTTGTAGATTACACACCACCTGCATACATTACACTTCTTTTTACAGATTTGGGAATTTTAACACCTTCTGCTGTAAGTGATGAACTCATCAAGTTGTATTTATAGTTGCGATATTTTCTACTTCTTTGAAGAATGTTTAAAGTAAGGTGTGTTGTATAATTTATGTAATAAAAATATAATAAAACATTTATTTGCTTCAGTCACACATTGAGGTGCACATACACAGTTTGGATACACAAAATACATTAAGATTAATTGTTTTTATTTACTATTTAAGAATGTTTTTATCATTAATATTTAAAAATCATGCAGTATATATATTGTTGTTAAAATATGTTTTTAAATAATAACGAATATCACTTAGTAGAATGACAACAAAATTTTAAAAAAATCAACATTGTACTTATTGCCATATTTGTAATTTTAATAAAATCTTAAGACAAATTAATTATATAAAAGTTGAGTGAAAATCGAAAAATATATCTTACTATTGTTATAAGAAATATGGCATATGAATAAGCCATAAAGTTGTCTTCACGAATTAATCTTATTAAAATCTCTAATGACATCACAGTATATTTTAAAATATGTTTCCTATTATTGACTTTAATATAAAAAATCTTACATACACATTCTTACAATACATTTTTGTCGAATACTTAAAGAAAAGATACTCTGTATGCCTGACATAAAGTGTCAACAACAGTGTAGATTTGTTCGAAGTTCGGTCGATTTTCTTGTTGGTATTCCCAACATCGTAGCATAAGTCGATACATTTCATCGGGTGTGTTTTCGGGTGCAGGCATTCGAAATCCTAAAAAAATTAAATGTTCAAATGAACTAACTGAAGGAAATTAGGAATTGTACCTGTGTCTATTTTTTCTCGAGCTTTGGAATTGCTCATACCACTGTATGGAGTTCCACCACGTGAAAATATTTCCCAACAAAGTATTCCATAACTCCACACATCACATAAAGAAGTGTATTTGCCTAAAATTAAATTTTTGGATAAATTACAAGAAAAACAAGTTTTATTGTTAAGCATACCGAAATTTAATGCTTCTGGTGCTGTCCATTTTATAGGTATTTGTTTCATTCCGTCAGAAACAATGTATTCTTCTTCTTCTCTTGACATTCCAAAATCGGAGATTTTCACAGTATTTGTATAACCTAAACATAAAATGTTTTGTATGTCGTCAAATTTTTATGAAGATAAAGAAAATATTTTTATACAAATGTGTAGCCAGACTAACACAAAATTGCACTCATGCCCAAAACTGTAGCATGACCAGTTCACCCGATTCCACCACTGTACACCCCTCTGACGAAGAAAAGTGGAATATTGCGCTTGTTTTGACCTTCAAAAAATTGTGAAACTTTTATTACAGACAAAACTGTTTTTATGTCAAGTAATAGCTTGCGCTCTAGCAGGTGCGACTATTCCATTAAAACATCCCAAGAAGCATAAGCAGTAGCATTTCACCATGTAGACAAAAAAAATAAATACAAACCCATGTACCTATGTTATTTTAAGAAAATGAAAAGTTAAAAAAAGTATCTGACGCGAAAATTCTAAATTGCGAAACTTATGCTCCAAAGCATTGTGCAGGCATCATGTGCGCCACCAGGTCTGTAAACATGAATTGCTAAAATACGGAATATAACCACACAATAGCCTATGACATAGGTTCTGATATTTGCTTTGCGCATGTGTGCAGTTTAGTGTTTGTCTGGCTGAACGATTTTCATTTTTATGACTTACCTACAAGACAGTTACGAGCTGCCAAATCCCTGTGAATGCAATTCTTCGACTCCAAATACCTCATTCCAGCAGCAGCATCTAGACACATGTTCATCAACTGTCCTTCAGTTAAAATTGATGCGTTTTTACGTAAAAATGTTAAAAGTGATCCCCCTACAATTATTTGTGTCAATTAGATTAATTGCATTAAATACTGGAGAAGGGGCTGCGGGATGTCAAGTCATTAAGCAAAGAATAGAGGTTGAAGGGTTAAACCTAGACACAATTGAGACTAAAGAGCTAATATGGTACAGCTACTTATAACGTATGCCACAAAATAGGTGGCCTAAGAAGCTGTTGGATTCGAATCCACAAGAGAGAAACCCGACAGACCCATGAGAAATTGGAGACAAGGAATGGACGAAACTATGTCAACCAGAGGACTTCATGAAGGTGAATGGCGTGATAGATATGCTTGACATTTGGAAAGCGAGAGACGACGGTAGCTATAAACACTCGTAATACATATTTATTACTGAATAACTTTACCTGGTACAAGTTCCATAACAATCATAATAGGTTGCTTCTGGACACAAATACCTATTAACTTCACAATATTAGGATGATCGTATTGTTTCAAAATACGTCCTTCTTGTAAAAATTTCTTTTTGTGTTCTTCTGGTAAGGTAACCCGACATGTTTTTACGGCTACCTCTTGACCGGTGCTCTTTAATTGTGCTTTATACACGTCCCCAAAGTTACCCTGTAACAAATTCGAGTTACAAAGTATTTTGTTTAGATATATGGAACTTACTCGTCCGATTTTGTCCAACAACATAACATCATCATTATTCAATTCCCATCGTTCTCTAGGAATTGGTTTATATAAAATCGCACCAGACCTTCCGGTTACTGGTAAACCACTATTAAACTGGTAGAGAATTAGTTCTCGTATACTTGGAAAAGCTGGTCCTTCAAAGCGATAATGGCCCTAAAATTTCAATAAATTTTTTGTTTAAATTAAATCAATTGATGATTTTACCTCCGCTGTAGTTTGAACAATAAAATGTTTGTGGCCACCCCAGCAAACTGATAAAACTGTTTGGCATTCATCGTTTCTTGTTGTTTCTCGAACTAGGAAGTCTCCATCTTGTGTTAATAGTCTCACTACCTCTTCCCGCGGTAATACTCCATGGAACCATTCCTCGTCCATTAGGGTTTTATTTGTACTCAGAGCAACCTAAGATATTTATATGTGCTTTTTTGAATTTTTTGCAAGAATTTGTAACGATTATAAATTCAAATAATTTTAATATTTGTAATATTATAAATGAAACAAAAGTCAGATTATTTTTAATAATCTGCAGAGAAATTTCTAAAAATAATTTATGGAAATGTCCAATATTAGAACGAGTAATTTATTATTTTCAGAAAAATTCTATGCAATACTGCACGACAATAACCCATCACCCCTTTATCGCCCATACAAGATTTATAACCGTCACCGTTTAAGTCCAGTGAAGGATGTGCAAAGGTTTAGGATAAAACATTCACTCTTCACATTTTATATGAAATACAATACAATTTTTTCAGTTTCAGAACTTACAGTTGGGAGTTGTGTGAGATTAGATATCTTAGCAGTTATGCTATTGAATTTCTCAAACGAGACATTCTGGTTTTACTGTCAAAAATTACCTACTGTATTAAATTACAAAATGAACACCCCAGGTGAAAAAATTTCCACATTTAAAAAGAAATTTCGACCTTTGAAAAAGCTAAAACGGACATTCTGATCAATGGCAGTTCATTTAAGTAAAAGTATATTTAAACAAATTCCTGGCAAAATGTGACGGAAAAACAATTTGTTTTAAATAAAAGTGGTTTAATTGTCTATTCAGTTATTTAAGAAATATATCAGAAAACTTATTATCTACCTTTAAAAGAAGCACAAAAGTGAGTAGTTTGTAAAAAACATTTGGCTCCAATTTACCTGTCTGTCTAATAATTTTCTTGACACCCGGTATAGGGAATTTCCCAAAGCATAATAATTAAATACTCATAAATAAGTAAATAATCGGCTAAAAACGATAAGAAAATGGCAGTAGGTAAATCATAGAGTTAAAACCGACAAATTGAAGGTTACTATAAAAATGAAAAGTAAAAGTCAACAAAAATATTAAAATAGTTAGTTTATAGAAGTAATAATACAAAATATTGTAAGATTCCAAAAAGATTGTCCTTAGCTAGCTTTATGATGGGGTAAATTCACCCTTAACCATATGGCTGCAACAAGTACTATTAAATCTAGAAGTCTAAGAAAGAGACATAGTATGTTTGCCAGGTAACACCTTTTTGGAATCTAATTTTGTAAATAGAATTATATATTAAGAAGAAACTTATAAACATTACGCTACATCTAGGTACTAGTAAAATAAAAATGTTAAAGACAAGTACTGGGCAAAGCACGTACTGGGTCAGACCCTTCACTGCGAGGAGCCGAGTCACGGCGTCCCTTAGTTCGAGGTGGAGCCACAGGTGAAGAAGGTGCAGACTTTCTGCGGAATGGTTTGCGAAGCATGTTCACTATCTTCTGGCGCCCCAAGGCTCGCTTAATCAGTGAAGATTGAGAACCATCACCCTAAAATGTTAACCCACACCTTGCCCATTTTTGCACACACTTATTTATCAAGCATTTATTAATGAATAATAAAAGTGTGCGGCGTGTTTTGAGTAAAAATGCAGCAGTATCTACCACCTTTCTACTAAAATACGAATAAGCAAAGCTCAAAATTTAAAACAATACCTAATAGTAAAGAATTGCAGCACACAAAAGACTAAAACTAACATGTATGTGAACAATACAGTTTTATAAATTACTGCCTATAAAAAGTTAATTAAACTTGTTGAGTAAACTTTCATGATTACAATATAAACATGCATTGTCTTACCTGCTCGTTGGAATTGCTAATAAAAGTTTGATTATCAATAGAGAGATCACAACCAGACGGTACTTCTTCACATCCTAATTCATTCAGTGCACTTTTAATTAATTCTGTTTGCCTAAGCATTTTTCGTTCTTGACATTTTAATTCGTTTATTTCCTTTTTGTTTGTTATATCTATTGCTCCCACTCTATTAACAAAACAGGATGGCCGAATGTAAATCGTATTGGCATAAAACAATAAATATATTTTACTTACCTATTATTAATTTCGTTATGACTACTTTTACCGTTGAGAAGGCCGTCGTGGTTAGGACTTAAAAGTGCTCTCTTCTCTTGAATTTCTTTTATACTAACTTCCAGTTCTGATAATTTTGTCCTTAACCACTCAACGGTTAAATTATCAACGGTTAGTTGATTTGGTAGTAACTTGCCTGCATTCTCTTCTACTAAATTTTCATCAAATGTAAATTTTACTGGATCAGTTGGAGTTGTTCTAAAAAAGGAAATTGTAGCCACTTCCACATAAAAATAATAATTTGCGGTAGTTACTTGTGTTTTTCTGTAAAATCGTTATATTCTTCGGTATGTTTAACAGAATCTAAACTATTTTCTATCCTTTTCTGAATTTCCCTGTATTTTTCTGAAGTAAAATCCGATAGCTGCACAACTTCTTGTAAAATTTGCCGCCTAAAAAATTCATATTAATTTAAAACTTAGACTGTACTTGTAACAAAATTTACCAAGCTAATATAAATGCTTCTTGTACCGACTGTTGGTGTTCTAAGAGCCCAGGTAATAGAACCGTTCTAAAGTCTTTTTCAAATTCAGCTGCCTCGCATAATAAAAGAACATATTCATTATGGGTTAAGTGTAGTTTTCTGCACGCCTTTTGATATTTGTCTCTGACGTCATCTAGTTTTCGTCCACCTCTTCCAGCTAAAAATTTTAAAAAAATGTTTTTTTTTTCTTGTATGCATCAACTAGTTCTAATGCTACAGTAGTATCCCGAAAAACTGCTGCACTTAGTTTTACCTCAGTTTTGCAAAACTACACGGACTAACTTCAAGGTGATTTCTTAGGTCATTTAAAGAGAAAACCATTTGATAAACATGTATATATCATGAACTACTTCTCTAGGAAGCTACAGCCTCGTGAAAGGGTGACTAAAAGTTAATTTTTAATTAATACAGAGTGGCTAGGAAAACCCCGGCCACTTTTCTTGCGGCGGTCAAGAGATGGCGCTTCAGTAAAGAAAAATTAAATTAAAATACTGGCAACAACGCTGAATTCAAGAGGTTTTAGTTATGAAATATATAATATTAAATCAAAACAACCAAAGCGTCTTGGATTTTGCGTTGTTGCCAGTATTTTAATTTAATTTTTCTTTACTAAAGCGCCATCTCTTGACCGCAGCAAGAAAAGTGGCCGGAATTTTCCTAGCCACTCTGTATATGAAGAACACTTTAACATAAAGCAATAAAATCTGTCATACGTTATAGTAAGTACTCCTATCCAACAACATCCAATTGCGCACTGGTACAATTTTCTAAATAACTTTTTTGCTGTACTCTTTCTAAACATTTTTGTTATAAAATTTTGTTTACCATACAAAAGTACACCAAAAAGGTACTCTTGTTGAAAGTCGCCAAACCCAATGGTTTTTGGATATATCAATTTTTCTGAAAAATCTAGCTGCCATGGAGGTCTAGATGTTTATCCGATTATTATCCGGTACCCGATAATTACCCATGACCGTGTGTTCCTATAGATTCGTTAGTTTTTACGACATGTAAAGAATAGCATTTTTTTTTAAAGTTGGTAACCAAATTATCCGGTCTACTAAGATCAAAATAGTGGCCAAATAGTGCTATTGTTTTCACCACCTGTTGTTTTATGACTTTAGATGCAATTTTGCATTTTTATACAAGTTTGTTTAATGCCTTTTTGTGCACTTTATACATTAGTTCACAGATAGCGTGTCTTCGATTAGTTGAAGGTATCCGGTCAAATAGGCTGGATACCGAATAGTTATTTAGATATCCGTTACATCTCATGTTTTTATTTTTCCATAATTGGATTATAACATTTTGAAGGAAATACATGATTTGGATCTACAAACCCAAAAACTTTGTCCTTAAAAAATGTCTGTCGAATGCTCAAAGCTATGAGTTTTTTAAATTTGAAAACGTTCAAATAGTATAGGAGTGTTGTTGCATGTTGAGGGTGCTGCAGTCAGTGTTGGGTACTTTTTGTTGTTATCTAGGTTTGGCAGCAGATGTCTCTGCAATGGAGGTTAAGTATTAAATTTGTTGATATTTGAAATTAAATCATTCAACGTAAAATCGTTTGAAATTGATGATTTAAATCAGAGATTAAAAGAAACAAATTTAATACTTAACCTCGATTGCAGAGCCATCTGCTGTTGAACCTAGGCAGCAACAAATAATACCCACAATTAATTGCAGCGTCCCAAAAATTTGCAAAATTTGTAGACACGTAGAGCTAGGTATAAGCTACAATTTGATTTCTACCGCAATATGCCCTATTCTCTTATGCTTTTTATTAAATTTGGAAACGATAAAACATTCCTTTTTAAGCTAAATCGTTTAATAGTAGAATCAGATTGGAAACTCAACTTTCAAGTGCAGTAATATTTAGGACCCCCCTCCCCCACTATCAGGTTTATTTTCTGCTCTGGTGTTTTTAATGCAAGCAATATTTTTCCAAAAACCAAAAACCGATTTTTTTCATGAAAAACTGAGAAAATCGGCTTCTACTACCTTCGTAACAATCAAAAATCTATTCCATCACTTTATGGAGCAATCTAACAAGATCTATCTTATCTCTGCAAATGTTATTAACATTTTTAAATTGTTTTTACAGCTGCATCACAAGTTTTGATAAATTATGTGTTATATTCTACTTTGTACTTTACATTGTAATCTAAAGAAAAAATATTTATACCCGATGGTGCAAATGTTTTAAAACATTGATTAAATACAAGTGGGTGTTCATCAACTAAAATATTTATTTAAATCAAGTCAAGATGACTGTTTCAAAATACTAGTGCTGTTAACGATAGTTTAATTGTAGAGACTAGTTTGAAATACTTAACAGGCATGCCAAACTGCATTTCATTAACTTTCTCGTTTTTTAAATAAATACATCTACTTTAATTGATCTTCCGTTTCAGATCTGACAGTTGATAATTTTACCAGATGCACGAATTTATTACATAAATTAAACCAACAAGCTCTACTTACTTATTACCTAATCACGAATAAATATTTATTAAATGGGTTTACGTCACAAAAATAGAACACAATCTAATTTAATCAATGAACACTCTTGAAAAAAATTTAAATCTTTCACTTCGGGTAATAATAAATGGCCGACACTAATTTTACACACCAAGGACCTCTCTGCAATCTTATTAAAATATTTGTTTGCTTACATATCTTTATTTATAAATTTTTATGTGTAGATTGAACTTGATTGAATAAAAAATCACTTTTTGAGCCGCAACAACCTGCACTCAAAGTTAAAGACTATTTTAATAATACAAGTGTCTCGATATTTTTAGTAAGCTGGGCAAACACACAATCAAGGTGAAATTTGAAAAACTATAAATAACTAGTGGAAGTTCATCCAATTTTTAAAAACAATCCGATTCACATACTCGCTCCATTTCAAATGGCGTTGAATTAGTTGAGATTTCATGTAGCTCTATTACACAGATAAGTGAAACGCTAATTGAGTGCTGCTTTTACAGAAATGTACAAGCAGTGGAATTTATTGCAACCCAATTAAAACTAAGTGCAGCAATACTATAAATCTTGCAAAATCAGAAACATTGCTGGCATAAAAATTTTGATTTACGATCGAAGAAGCAATGTGTTAATAAATGGTTACAATCATGAAGTACTGGCTAATGCATTACTTTCTAATCTTGAGTACAAAAGATATTATTGGCGCTATAAAAAGTAATTTTCCCAAGACTACCTTTTATTGCAAAATCTACTGTCAAGGTAATGACATACACATATCGTAATGGTAATGATACATAAAGGTATGTGATTTAAATCACAAATAATTAGTTGAGTAACGGTATTTACTTTATAATTGTAAAAATAGTAATTACAAGACAAATACAGTCTATAATGGGAACATGGGTGGGTATGCATTGTTCAAATTTTTATATTTTTATAAGTGAGTCAACACTTTCTATCAATCTATTTTCTAAATACAGGGGGTTATTAAAAAAAGTTCAATGAAAGCTGTTTGAAATCACTTATTATAATTTACCAGGCAACTTATGAAAAAATAAAAATTTTTCATAACAGGTTAACAAGAAGTATTACTTCAGACGGCTAGGTAATAGGTATACTTACATTTGACATAATGTTCTTCAAACCTAGATCTCATCAACTTGTATAGTTCTAAATATTTTTGATATTCAGCCTTTTTTCTGGTCACATCTTCGGATAACTGCAAATAAAGATATTATTAGAATAAGGTATAATCTTTAATTTTTACATTATTTATTGTTATTAACGCGTATGTTTTAATTGTAAACAATTTTGCAAAGTGCACAATTTCTATTTTTTTTTCTTTAAATAAATCAAAACTAAAACTTTTGATTTTTATCTTTACGCATTTATTTGTAATGAATCTTCCTCTAATGCACACGTGTAAAATTGGTTGCCTATAATACACACTCATATTTGGATAAAATTATGTGCAATATTTCTGAATATTTTATCAAATGGATTTAAATAAATCCTCACAAAAAACTGAAACTGTTACGGTCCATTTGGTGAGGGTGAAACAAGCTCCGGTAGTCGATTAGGCTGGGGGTGAAAGACGAAATACACACAGCATACAGCACAGTATATATTTACATTCCAGAAGCGACACTCGCTACTTTTCTTAGCTCAAATTTTGTATGCGCATGCGGCATATTTAAAGTTGTGTCACGCCTGCGTGTAGCCATAACCTGTCATTCCTGAATTAGCTATTACGTTAATTTGGTTGTAAAAGCTTTAATAAATGTTTACACATTTCTTAATTGTTTTTGTTGGTTCTAGTGCATCCAACAAAATTTAAGAAACGAACATCCTCATTTACAACATTATTGCTGTATTTGTACATATTTAAAATTTGTCGGATAAGCACGTTAAAGATCACGGAAAGTTTAAGGTTAAACATCAAAGTGCCGACAGACAAGTGTCGCTACTGAAATGAAAATATATGTGGTTTTAGTTCAGTATGCAAATGAGATTGTACCTGTTAAATTTAATAATTGGTAATTTGATAAACTGCTGATACCTTCGTAAAGGTGAGTGACAATATAAGGAAGTGGTGTTTATAAACCATTATGTTATTTATGTTGTGTAATGATATTATTGTTCTCTATTGCTGTTGTTTAGAGTTGATTCGTTGATACAGCTAGCTGTGTTCTTGGAACCTAGTAACTAGGCGTAGTTATTGAGCCTGGTTAATTAAAAGAGTAAGGGTTTTCGATTGAGATACCGGGTTATAATTGGTTTAGTTAAAAGCAGCGGTTTTAACCAATTACGTCATTTAACGACATGAATCGAATGTATTGGTTTGTGCCACGTTTGCTATTGACGATTGTTGCAACGCAAACGCCATTTAGAAAGAGATAGCTGGATAACCAGAATCTACTACCAACCTCAAACGTCCGTTAAAGCCGGTTTCTTTTGTTTCTAATAATGACGTCAGGTTTGCTTAACCAGTGGCGTCACAAGATGAGTAAGAAAATACCAATCTTAAAGATCTACTACCCGGTTCAAATCAATCATGAATCGAAAACCTTCAGTATTAAGCAGTGATCGCAGAACCTATACTTTGTGGTGGCCGACAGTCCCATTAGATAGATTCCTTGTGTGTGACGTACTTTCTGTACGTACTTAAAGTGCCAACTTGTGTAGCCCTACACGGAGTTTGAGAGAATGAAACCTGGCTGAATAAGCCGATCTGTTAAAAAATTTCGGTAAATGAATACCAATTTATGTGTTTACTTTATATTATGAATTGCATGGCTCTGTTAAAGTAAATCGGTTTTAAGTTTTTACCATCCTACACTTTTGGTATAAAAAACAAAAGTCCAGGCTAAAATAGTACAAACATTTTAATATTGTTAGCGATATTTTTTTAGACTTTGTAGAATAAGATACTAATCCAAAATGTACAAAAAAAAAATCGAAAAATTTTCTGTTAAACCATATACTTGACGCCCTTTCGTCTCACTCATGAAGTTTCTAATTCCACTTTGAAACATGTATTTTATATCAAGAACAAAATTACAGGGAACCTTACCTTAGAAAAATATAAGATTAGCACTGTTTTCTTTCTTTAAAAGCTCTTACTAATTAAACTGCTAACACTCGAAGAAAAAAGTAGGGCATCGACCTGTAAAGTTGCTAAGTAGTCTATTTTTTATGTATGCAAAACTGCTGCTTGTAAATTTGAAATATTACGTCAAAAACGAGTTCGCACAAAAAAAATTGGAATGAGAATGTGTAATTCATTAGTGGTAAAAACGCCTTCAGATCAACTTGGTTCGCCCAAAAGAAACAGGTGAAGCAACTGCTGCGAATAGGTGGGTGAGGAATTTAGATCTAAATGACTTTTTGAGTAAAAAAAAATTGCCGCGTTTTTCCCCAGTTTATATAGATTTCTCTATAATTTTTGACATGTTTGTTGTATTTTAAAGAGTTGGGTAGCATGTAATAATAACATTACATATCTGAATTTAGTTATGTTATGTTACTTTGCATTATTTTCGGGTTTTCTGAGGTTTTTCCAACGAAACTGATTTCCATTCCCAATGTTTGTGTTACGCACCTACCTATAAAAAAACTCAACAATAAGTCGTTTCAAATATTCCTAAAGGACTGCAACATATCTGGAAACCCCCTTTGTTAGAGGATTACGAGTGACCAACATCAAGGTTAAAGTGCTAGTACTTCCACGACTGCTGCTATTTCAAATACACCAAGAGCTCCAATAGTTTATTTTAATGGCCTGTATATAAAAGCCCCCTGTACATTTAAGGAAGCCCTTCCCATATCAGTCCATATGAGAAAACAGCAACAAAGGCATCAACATTTCAACAACAACACAGCCATGACCACACCTCATGGAAGCCCTATTTTATCGTGGTGCTCTAACAAACTGAATCTGTGTATGGTCAGCTAGAAACAACAACCAGCTGAGAGCAGCAGAAGCCGGACTCGCGACACAAGAGTTAGTTTTAGTTCATTGACTTCAACTACACGAGCTGTATTCAATGAAGGTGATCAGCCGTCTTCTTTGCTCAGCTGCGTTTAAAGCCGATCGGTATACAAACTCGCACACGTACAGAGGATGTACACGTGATTAACTGTACTTTCCAGACTGAGAGACTGTCCAGTTCAAGTTCTACCTGCTAGCTCTTAATTATTCATAATTCTGATATTTACACGTAGGTATCAACTAAACTACTAATTCAACAAGTTGATATCCAAATGTCCAAACTACAGTTACTGATCCACTTATTAATAAACAAATGGCTATTGACAAAATATAAACGCACTTTGGAATGGGAAAAATGGCCCAGTTTGTTTCGGAATTCGTTTTTAATTAACACGAGACATTTGAGAAAGATCTACAACTACGAGATTGCATCCAGGGAATGGGATTGATCTCAAACGCATTTGGAAGATGCACACCTGAAAATATTCTCAAGAAAAGCGCTTTTGTAGTGGGAAAAAACAAACTAGTGATGAAAAATCTAGCAAAAAGTACCCCAGGAAAAATATTTCTTGGAGGAGATGCTGTTAGCTGTTATCCGAGACATTTTAGTATTAAATGCCTTAAGCCGGCTTCAGAAAAACTACCCTTGAAAAAAACTAAAAAAAGATACCAGCGAAAAAGGGTTTACGGGAAAACAGTAATATTAAAAATGTCATGGAAAACCCCTTCTGAGAGAAAACCCGGCAAAAAAAATCCCACGAAAGATGTAGTTAACCAAAAGTCTTGGAAAAATGACAGAAAAGATACCTTGGGAAAAACATTCAGAGCATTTGTTTTTTTGACGCCTGAAGAATAACAAGTCAGGAGAAGATACCTACAAAAAAGAAGAGAAGAAATATAAATAAAAAAACGGCGAAAAGGTCCTGGAAAAACTACTGAGGAAAACAGAAAACATTTCTTGGAAAAATTCTAAACGCTACGAAGGAAAATCAGAAAAGCCATATCGGAAAGAGATACGTTAGGGCAGGTCTTGACCAGCGTACGTCACGTCTTAGATGTATCAAAAAAGAAAAAACTACAATTAAGATTGACATTGGCATTTGTAATTGTTTTCTGAATATAGCTAAAACGTGACGCAGCTGGTCAAGACCTGCTCTAAGGTATTTTTTGTGAATCGTTTCGCAGGCAACTCGAATGAGATACGTTAGGGCAGGTCTTGACCAGCATACGTCACGTCTTAGATGTATCAAAAAAAAACTACAATTAAGATTGACATTGGCATTTGTAATTTTTTTCTGAATATAGCTAAGACGTGACGCAGCTGGTCAAGACCTGCTCTAAGATATTTTTTGTGGATCGTTTGGCAGGCAACTCTAATAAGTGCGACAAGGAAGGACTTGAATCGAGGTCCGAAAAAAAGACCCCAAAAAATTACCGAAAAAAATCCGGTGGAAAAAAAAGAACCGGTAGAAACATGCCCGGGAAAAACAGCCCCGATACACAATACATTTGAACAGGTAAAAACCATCCAGCAGAAGTCTTATTTTACTTGGCACCACCCCTAAACAAATAATATTTTTAGCTCAATTGAAACCGAGTTTTTGTGGAATACTAAAGAGAATACTAAATGATATGTATACCTTTTTTTCATGTTTTCTCCCTAAAGACTTTTATTCCGAGGACTTTTTCCCCGGACTTTTTTTCAAGACAATTTTTTTCCGCAGACTTTTTTCCAGGAAACTCATTTCCAAGAGACTTTAATTCCGGGAATTTTTTTTCCGGAGACTTTCTTTCTAGGGGACTTTTTTCGAAAAGACTTTCATTCCGGGAACTTTTTTGCAAGGACTTTTTTCTAGGAGACTTTAATTCCGGGGATTTCTTTTCCGGTAACTTTCTTTCTAGAGGACTTCAGAAAAACTACCCTTGAAAAAAACTAAAAAAAGATACCAGAGAAAAAGGGTTTACGGGAAAACAGTAATATTAAAAATGTCATGGAAAACCACTTCCGAGAGAAAACCCGGCAAAAAAATCCCACGAAAGATGTATTTAACCAAAAGTCTTGGAAAAATGACAGAAAAGATACCTTGGGAAAAACATTCAGAGCATTTGTTTTTTTGACGCCTGAAGAATAACAAGTCAGGAGAACATACCTACAAAAAAGAAGAGAAGAAATATAAATAAAAAAACGGCGAAAAGGTCCTGGAAAAACTACTGAGGAAAATAGAAAACATTTCTTGGAAAAATTCTAAACGCTATGAAGGAAAATCAGAAAAACCACCTCGGAAAGAGATACGTTAGGGCAGGTCTTGACCAGCGTACGTCACGTCTTAGATGTATCAAAAAAGAAAAAACTACAATTAAGATTGACATTGGCATTTGTAATTGTTTTCTGAATATAGCTAAGACGTGACGCAGCTGGTCAAGACCTGCTCTAAGGTATTTTTTGTGGATCGTTTGGCAGGCAACTCTAATAAGTGCGACAAGGAAGGACTTGAATCGAGGTCCGAAAAAAAGACCCCAAAAAATTACCGAAAAAAATCCGGTAGAAAAAAAGAACCCGTAGAAACATGCCCGGGAAAAACAGCCCCGATACACAATACATTTGAACAGGTAAAAACCATCCCGCAGAAGTCTTATTTTACTTGGCACCACCCCTAAACAAATAATATTTTTAGCTCAATTGAAACCGAGTTTTTGTAGAATACTAAAGAGAATACTAAAGACTTTTATTCCGGGGACTTCTTCCCCGGACTTTTTTTCAAGACAGTTTTTTTCCGCAGACTTTTTTCCAGGAAACTCATTTCCAAGAGACTTTAATTCCGGGAAATTTTTTTTCCGGAGATTTTCTTTCTAGGGGACTTTTTTCCAAAAGACTTTAATTCCGGGATCTTTTTTGCAAGGACTTTTTTCTAAGAGACTTTAATTCCGGGGATTTCTTTTCCGGTATCTTTCTTTCTAGTGGACTTTTGTTGCATGGACTTTTTTCCTGGGACTTTTTTCCTAGATTCCGCCATTTCGACTTAATTACGATTTACCCTCGAAAAGACCACATTTCTGAAGCTGCTCCCTAGCCTACGCGCTTTTTCTTGGCATTATTCTTTTCCAATTTCCGGGACGTTCTTTTGAGCATTTCTCTAGTATATTATTTCATCAATTTAACCGAAGAAGAATCGTAGCATTTCAAATTTGAACGCTCCAAACAGAAAAAGACCGCCGAGACACACCAAGAGACAGACTACTGACATAAGCCTTACAAGAATATTTCGGCACTTTTAAAAGAACTTCTAGGAAGGCCTCAAAATAGAAATCTCATTTTGACTGGAGCCGTTAGAAGATATTCGAAGACAGCAGACGTCGTGGTTATATTTGTCCCATTCAGTAAACTTTATAAGCTTAGATGAGGCGTATAAGACTCAACTGAAAAACGTCACAAAATGTATAATTCACAGTAGTACGTAATTAATATCGCATTTGTGGGCTGGTCACTGTGGAAAATAAATATTTTTTGGGTTTTCACAAGCGTCATCAATATTCAAGAAGCGTTTAAATAGTTGTAAGGCCTTGGACCACACAGAATTTCTGGAAAATATTGACCCGGTGCATGTAGCACTTGAATACACAATGGGTGGCAAAAATTTCTCCGTTGCAGTAGGTCAGGGTTGTAAGGTGATGATTGATTATTGAATTTTAGCTGCTGTCGTTTTTCAGTGTATACATTTTGTGCTACTTTTATCCTGAATAGGTGCTACGTCCAAGTCATGAATGAATACATGTTTATTATACGTTTAAAACTTTTTTTTGGTGTTCTCCATTTAATAAAAGATTGTGGCAATTTTTCAATAGTATAGAAAAATTAGCTAATGATAATAATAGGGGTTGGGGACTATCGACTATCAAAAACACAAAAATTGCTTTGTGTAATTTTGACTATACCACTCACATTTCATTGAACCAATCACAAACTCTCCTTTTCATAAAACGAACCAATCGCGTTTGTTTTATACATATTAAACTGCATCGTCCTGTTTAAATAAGCAATTAAAGCCACCGTAGCTTCGGCTCTTATGTCTTAAATTACCGCGTTTAAAACTGATGTGCACCCGGCGACGGTAATTTGCGCAGAAATTTTACTTGCTCTTTAATCTGATACGTAAGTAGCGCCGAAGACTTTTATAACTTTAGTAATCCCTAACGTAGTTTGCGCCGACTGCTGAAGATTAGCGATAAGCATCGTTATCAACCCTTAATGACATAGACCAATCCACATTTCTAAAATTTTAGAAACTGTGTAAAAGGGGGATTAAAACTGATAACAAATCATAATGTTTATTATAAAACAAAACTTAGTAGGTGTTTGTAGGCAACCCCATTAGCACAAAAATGGAAGCTATCACAAGTAACCGTGGAGTACAATTGCTCGTTATAGATTCCTTTAAGTTTACTTACTTACGAAAAATTATTTGTGCTTTTGTGTACCAAATCGTTGGAACTAGGATTCAATTTAAATCCGAAAATTATAGTATCCGATTTTGAGAAGGGAATTCATAATACAGTAACAGCTGTTTGGTGGGAAGCAAAAATTATTGGCTGCAGGTTTCACTTGGCTCAGGCCTGGTTTAGAAAAGTTCAAGAACTTGGGCTTGTGGTACTGTAGTAGCCTTGGTGTATTGTATATGGTAACTTAGCGACTTGGTTGCTATGTACATTAATATAAAAAACAATTCAATTCATAAAAGATTTTGTATCGTGAACTTCATTAAAACTTTCTCCTCCAAATAGTGTTTTATTTAATAACTACGAACGCAAACATTACATTATTGGTGACCCCTCCGACAAGATTTGAACACGTACCCCTCCGACAAGATTTGAACACGTACCCCTCCGACAAGATTTGAACACGGACCCCTCCCGACGTGAGATTCCTGAGATTTTCAAATTCAGAATTCAGAATTCAGAATTTCAAAACCTTCACAAACCGCAACATTCAGCTGCTACATCGCCACAGACCTAGGATTTTCAAAACCCCACTGAATTACAAGATAAGTAACGTTATTAAATATGGCTTTAAACCGTGTTTGTATTGACTTTCCCGAATTTAACATTCATCACGTCGATTTGTTTTTTGTACTGCTAGATAAATTTTTCCAAGTTAATGCTATTGCAGACTCTGCAACAAAATTTGATATATTGACTTTGAAGCTTCCCCATGAAGTATTAAGTAATATACGACGATTAGTCTTAAACAGACCTCAGCGAGCCCCATACGAAGCTTTAAAAGCTGAACTAATTCGTTTGTATAACAAACCACGGAATATTAAGATAATGTCACTTTTGACAGGTCTCAAGTTTGAAACGTCATGTAACGCACTTTTACAAGAAATTCTTAAACTTTCTCATGGTTTACAACTACCAGACGAGTTCCTTAAGAACCTACTGTTTTCAAAATTGCCTGATAATTTAAAAATACCCGCTGCTTTACTTGAAACAGATTTGGAACTTCACGAATATTCAAATAAGATCGATGAATTATTATCTGTTGTGCCGAACAATATTCCTTGTGCATCAGAGAATGATAGGTTTGATCGTCTATCTGAGGAAATCGCTAACATTAAAAATGAACTTCAAAACTCGCAACCAAAGTTCAGATCAAATTTTCCAAATAACTCTTTTGCACCATCACGATTACAAACACGTAATTTTAATCAACGTCAGTATTACAATCAAAATACACAACCTACTTCCACTCAGCAACTTAATTTTCCCAATAATAACACGCACAATTACCAAAATTTTCCAAATTTGTGTTATTACCATGAAAGATTCGGTAATAGAGCCGTTAGATGTGCCGGTCCCCCATGTTCTTTTAAAAAAAACTAAATTCGGCCGTGCCAACATCACCCAGTTGGCAAAATTTGGCTTTTCAAGGGTGCAATTTAATTTTTATTAAAGATGTATTTTCAAACATAAGTTTTTTAGTGGACAGCGGTTCAAACTACAGCTTGTTACCAAATGCTTTCTTCCACAACCACACAACACACAATCCTGACTCTTTGATTTCTTTATTGGCAGCGAACCAAACACAAATACAAACTTATGGTTCTAAAACACTAGCTTTAAAATTTGATTTTTCAAATCAACCAATTACTTGGAACTTTATTTTGGCAGATATTGCATTTCCAATTTTGGGGCTAGATTTTTTAAAATATCATAATTTAATGTTAGACTGTGCTGTGGGAAGAGTAGTTGACCGAGTTTCTGTTAATCGATCTATGATGTTCGACCCGGAAATTCGTGAGTCATCCGTTCTTCCACAGACTGGTGGTAATTCACCTGTTCAACAAACAACCCCTCCTACTTCAAACAAGTCACAAACAATTATAAAACATTTAAACGAATCATCTCAACATTTAAACAACTCTTCTCAACTTACAAACAAATCACAACCATTACTCCAGCCAACTTCATCACAATCAAACATCCAACCAATCTCTCAATCATCTCTCTCAAACACATCACAACTAATCACACATCCTAATCAACTTTCCAATCTTCTTTCTTTTGAACTTAACGACTACCAATCGCCTTCTACGGTAGAAGCAGATGTTAATGCTCAAGAAATTTCTTATAACTCACTCTCTTTACAATCTTTATCACCTGAACGCACTCTTTACTCTAACCTTCTTCAACAATTTCCTGCTTTAACAGCGGAATTCGACATTAACACCCCTATTAAACATAATATAGTGCATCGTATAAAAACTAACGGTCCGACAATTAGTGCAAAGTGTCGAAGACTTAATCCAACACAATTACTGTTTTTAGAAAAACATCTGCATGAACTGTTACGTGCTGGAATCATCGAGCAGGCAGACAGTCCTTGGAGTAGCCCAATACATATGGTATTAAAACCTGATGGCAGCTATCGTGTCTGTGGCGATTACAGGCAGCTGAATGCGGTGACAGTTCCGGATACCTATCCAATTCCCTTCATGCAAGACTTTACTCACAAAATATATGGATCTACAATATTTACTAAATTGGATTTAAAGAAAGCATACTTTCAAATTCCTTTGCATCCAGATGATATGGACAAAACCACAATTACCACGCCTCTTGGTGCATATCGTTACAAAAGACTTAATTTTGGCCTAAGAAACGCTCCTGCTTCCTGGTCCAGATTCGTCCAGAAGATTCTTACAGGGATGTATTACATTTATTTTTACCTCGACGATATATTAATTTTTAGTAAAACCGCGTCAGAGCATTTGCGTCATGTAAAAATGGTTTTTGAACGTCTGACTGAATACGGACTTTTGTTAAACGTTGATAAATGTGTTTTTGGGGTTAGTGAATTGGATTATTTGGGGCACAAGGTTTCATGTAATGGCATACTGCCACAAGACTCAAAAATTGAGGCGATAAAGAACTTTCCAATACCAAACGATCAAAAAAAATTGCGCAATTTCATAGGCTTAATAGGATATTTTCATAAACACATTAAGAACTGTGCAAAAATTTTGGCTCCGCTGAATTCTTTAGTTATTCCGGGTAAGGCTTCCACGAAACCAGTTGTTTTGCAAGGTAGGACGTTAGAAGCTTTTTATGAAGCCAAACAGGCACTTATTGAGGCCACACTTCTAGTACACCCGCAAGAAGGAGCTGAGATCAGTATTTCTTGTGATAGTTCCGGAGATGCTATTGCAGGCGTATTACAGCAACTACAAGATGGTTTATACAAACCTCTCGCATTCTGCAGTCGATCGCTTACGCCTACTGAAAGAAAATACAGCATTTTCTCACGCGAACTTTTGGCTATTTATTTCGCAATTAAAAAATTTCGATATTTTATAGAATATAGGACTTTTCACGTGTATACGGACCATAAACCGATTTGCTCAGCTATCAAAAGTTCGTGCGACACTTATTTACCACGAGAGTTTCGTCATTTAGAGTACATTTCTGCTTTCACCACGGATGTCCGATATTTAAAGGGAAGCGAAAATATTCCAGCAGACGCACTTACACGAGTTTCAGCAATTTTACCCGAATTGGTTGATTATGATGCAATTGCACATGCGCAGGTTCAAGATGAAGAATTATTACAACTTCAGTCGAATCAAAATTTTAATTTTGTCAAAGCACGTACACCAAACAATACGTCAATATGGATCGACACGAGTCGAGGATTGTCGCGACCTTACGTTCCATTGCCATTTCGTTTTGGAATTTTCCAGCGGTTGCATGGCATGGCTCATCAAGGCACTAGGACGATGCAGAAGCAGGTTGCTCGAAGGTTCTTGTGGACTGGTATGAGAAAAGACATTCGGGATTGGGTAAAGAGCTGTTCTAATTGTCAGCAGAATAAAATAACACGACACACAAAGACACCATTGCAACCTATAATCGAACCTGATAATCGTTTTGAACAAATTCATTTGGACATTATGACCCTTCCTCCTTCGAATGGTTTTAAATATCTACTAACAATAGTAGACCGTTTTTCACGTTGGCCCGAAGCAATTCCATTAAAGAGCACCACAACTGATATTATTATACAAGAACTTATCAATACTTGGATCAGCCGTTTTGGAGTTCCAAAGATTATTTCTACGGATAATGGTCCGCAATTTATTTCTGCAACGTGGGAAAATTTTTTGAAAACTTTGGGGATAAAACATATTAAGTGCAGTGTTCAACACGCACAGAGTCAGGGTTTGGTGGAAAGACTTAACCGTACGATTAAACAAGCAGTAAGAACGACGGGGATGAGCGACTGGATAGAGAGATTACCATGGATTTTATTGGCTTTGCGCTCAGCAATTAAAGAACAAGTTCAGGTGTCTCCTGCGGATATTCTATACGGAACACAATTGCGTCTGCCCGGAGATTTTTTTCAAGACGTAGATCTTGACGATCGCACCGAGTTAACACATTTTGTTTTTAAATTACGAAAACACATGCACAACGCCAAGTTCTTTTTCACTAAGATTTTTAATAATAGCAATACTTTCGTGGATCAGCAATTAAAATCGTGCTCACACGTGTATGTACGCAACGACAGTCATACGCTAGGCTTAAAGCAGAATTATTTGGGTCCATTCAAAGTGATCTCTCGAACGGAAAAATATATGGTATTGGAGGGCTTCGGTAGAAATGGAATTGTTTCTCTAGATCGCCTCAAACCAGCTTTTTTTGTTTAAATATTTTTGTTTAGATATTATGTTCTTTTTATTTTTGCACATTTTTTTTCCCTTTTTGTTCTGCTTTTTTTTTAGTGAACTGAACTTTTTCGACTCTGCTCTTAGAACCCCAAGAATTGGACACCCACCTGAAAAAACTAGAAGCAACTTCAAGCTAATTTAATTCTCTATAATGTTCAATTAAAGTTACGTTACTTGTATTGTTTTTAAAAAAGATCAGAAGTTTTTGTAGCTAAGATAGCATGCGCTTCACGTTTGGTGCGTAGCTTTTTTTCTTCTGCAAAGGGGGGGGTATTAATGTAGTAGCCTTGGTGTATTGTATATGGTAACTTAGCGACTTGGTTGCTATGTACATTAATATAAAAAACAATTCAATTCATAAAAGATTTTGTATCGTGAACTTCATTAAAACTTTCTCCTCCAAATAGTGTTTTATTTAATAACTACGAACGCAAACGTTACAGTACAATATAAAGATAAAGAAAGCGACATGGGTAAATGAATTCGATATTTGTTTGGTATACCATTTTTAAATCCAGACGAAGTGGGCGATTGCTTTGTCTTTGATTTTGCAAGCATCCAACCAGATGATCCAAGAATAGTTAGTTGGCCGATTATTTAACTGATAATTATATAACCGAAGGCGCTACATTTCCACCAACTATCTGGGCTTAAGCAAGCGATAGCATGGAAAGAACAACGAACGCCTTTGAATCGTTTCGTTCGAGATTTAACTCTAACTTCTATGCTACTCACCCCTCTGTTTATGTATTTGTTAACATTTTAAATAATTTTCAAACAGATACATACATTAAAATTTAAAGTGCGAAATTAGGTGAACCCTCATCACTGCAAAATAGAGATGTAAGAAACCGTAAAAGTTTAACTTACTTTTCACTTTTTGTTTTTTAATATACCGATATTTTATTTTCTGAATCTTTGTTTTATTTGAAATTATCAATATATTTATTATGTGGTGGTAAATAATCTATAAGCTAGCAACAAACAATCCAGCGCATTTTACAGGTAGGATTTAAGCATTCGAAAGTTACGTCGGCGCAAATTACGGGTATACTTAGGGCTCGCGAACTAATGAGAGGCTTACGCAGGTATAATTCGGCGCAAATTACGCCTGCCCTGTGCACCGAGGTATAGGTATTTATTATGATTTTAACATAGTTTTTTATTGCTTCGGCCAGAAGTAAGTACCATATTTAATTATAACATTATTTATGAATTAAAAACAATACTTGTCTCTGTCGTCCACAAGCAAAAAGCAAAATACGAGAAACGTCGACGGTAGTCGATTATAACGATGTCAACCAACATGAATAGCGAGTGTTCAAATCGTTCATTTTAGTGTGTACCTATAATAAATATAATAATAACATGCTGATATGCATTAAAAAACAAATATATATTTACATTAAAATTGTATCTTGTTTGACAGGTTATATGAACTAAAATCTTAGACCAAAATAATGCACATACCCTCAAAAACTTTATGAAATACCACTTAGCGATTTTTCTCCAAAACGATCCATTTTTACAACACTTCACAGCAACAAAAAATAAGAACGTCAAAGAAAAAAAAATTACAAGAGGACGCCACTACAAAACATTTGAAAACATGCTAACAATACCATGTTAAAAACGCCGATTCCCGAAAACACCCGAGCATTTCCGACTAGTTCAGTGTTACCAAAAATGCGTCAAAATTAATGTGAGTGATGTAGTCAAGACGAATACAACTCGCGATACGATTTTTCTTTGATAAAACTGTGGTGTAAGTTAACGCGTGCTAGTTAAGATTTGACCCTAAGGGTTCGAAACGTCGTTTTAAACTAATGTCTTTTCTTTTAAACTACTAATTGCGCCAAATCCATGAACTAAAAATTAAAAAAATTTTTTTTTAGTTTTGAACAAAATTATTAATTTTAAAGAATAAACATTAGTTTAAAACGACATTTTGAACCCTAGAGGTTCGAAACGTCGTTTTAAAGTAATGTCTTTTCTTTTAAATTACTAATTGTGCCAAAAAAATCCATGAAATAAGAATTTTAAAATTTTTTTTAATTTTGAAGAAAATTATTAATTTAAAAAAAATTAGTTTAAAACGACATTTCGAACCCTAGGGGTTTAAACTAATGTATTTTCTTTTAGATTACTAATTGTGCCAACAAAATCCATGAAATAAGAATTTAAAAAAAAATTTTAATTTTGAAGGAAATTATTAATTTTAAAGAAAAAAAATTAGTTTGAAACGACATTTCGAACCCCCAGGGTTAATTTTGAAGAAAATTATTACTTTTAATGAAAAAACATTAACCTACGGGTTCGAAACGTCGCGTCGTTTTAAACTAATGTCTTTTCTTTTAAATTACCAATTGTGCCAAAAAAATCCATGAAATAAGAATTTTTTAAAAAAAATTTTAATTTTGAAGAAAATTATTAATTTTAAAGAAAAAACATTAGTCTAAGTTGCAGGCTTCCGCGGCTGTTGTTAATAACATCTAGGCTTCCCGGTTGGAGCCGCGCCATCGGTGCATGAACGCCCGACGTTTCATCCGTGAATCCATAGAAATACACAAAACTCCTAACAATATTAACCGAGACCACAGCTATCCCCTCCACAATGCCTACAAACTACTATTTCCGACTAAACGAAAGCCCCGCCCTGCAACCGCTCAACCGCTACAGCCAATCACGGACCCAGCAGTCACACCTTGTTACCCACCCGTCCCTTATAAACCCGGTGCCTGCACCGGTCTCGCCTGGAAGCCTAGATGTTAAAAAACGACATTTCGAACCCTAAAGGTTCGAAACTTCTTTTTAAACGAATGTCTTTTCTTTTAAATTACTAATTATGCCAAAAAAATCCATGAAATAAGAATTAAATTTTTTTTTTAATTTTGAAGAAAATTACATTTTAAAGAAAAAACATTAGTTTAAAACGACATTTCAAACCTTAAGGGTTCTTAACTAGCACTTGTGAACTTACATCGCAGTTTATCGAAAAATTGCAATCACTCGTTGTATCATTTATTAATTAATATATAATATTCAATTTCACAAATTCTTTGTAACATATGTACGAACAAAAAGGACTTTAAATAATCAACATATAGTACGATAATGGTCAGTTGTGCGTAATGTTACTGTAAAAGTTGTAAATTGAATGTGTAAACCATAATAAAGCTGTTATTCATCGTGACGAATGAATCATAAAATTTATTGATATTGTTAAAGTGATGCACGACATAATATAGTGTTGTTCATAGAGAGTATTATTAGTGAGGAATAAAATTTAGAGCAAATAAAAGTTTGTTTTAATTTAGTACAATTCAAAAATACACGTTTCTTAAGAATGTCCCTCTAACATGCTACTACCTAAGATTAAGCGATGATCAAAATTCGTAATTTAATCATATTTCGATTATTCAATCAATTCGATTAATCACATAATCGATGTTTCGAATGATCGGTTAATAAAATAATCGAATAATCAAACAATAGATTAACCGATTCTCGACCAAGTAATCAAATAATCTAGTAATCAACTGAACCAAATAATAGATCAATCGCTATCTATCTATTAAATGCGAATCCCTTTCATCTGTCTCACCTATAGCCGCTGGGCCCCCGTAACTGGAGACCTAATCTTCTCGCGTCAATTACATAAGGCGCAAATTCGTAAAGTGGGGAGCAGTAGACCAGCACAGTTTTTGTGGCGCCTAAGAAATCGGAAAAAAATAATTTATTAAATCAAAACTAAAGACAGAACATGGTTTGTTTAAAGTTTATGACGTTAAAAAACAATATAGGTTTTCTCAAATCATTGATTAATAATTAAATATTTATTAAGAAAGAAGAGATTTGGTTTCAATTATGGCTAGAATAGACCACTACATGTTTCGTTCTTATTTGAACTCATCAGGTGGACATAATTCTAACCATAATTGAAACCAAAAGCAAACAAGCAGATATATGCCAGAAAGGATAACATTAAAGGGGAATTACACTAGTAACGCCCTCTGTTATGTGCGGCGAGGAAAAGTTGCCGGTTTGTTGCTTTGCAACTTTTCCTCGCCGCACATAACAGAGGGCGTTACTAGTGTAATTCCCTTTTAATGTTAAATATTTATTACGCTTACCGACCACAGCCAGTACGTAGCAACTGTTGCCGAGCACCCCGTGACGTCACGGCATGCTTTGCTTGGTAACTCAGCACTGTCTAGTTTGTCTTACCACATGTTTTGCTTGTAATTTTTACTTTCCTGTACTTTCTGTATACGGAAGTATTGATATCATGAAAATTTCCGAACTGTCGATTTTGGGGGAAATACATGTTTCGGAACACAAAAAGTGGCTTTTTAAAAATGTCTGTCAGTCTGTGGGAGCGTGGGGGTGTGTCGTGAGAGTGTGTGCGCGCGCTCTACAACTCCTAAACCGAGGGGTCATTTTGATGAGTTTTAGAATGTGGTGTGTATCAAAAATTCGTCAGAGAAAGCTTTTAAAAAAATCTGGAAAGTAGAACTCAGACATGTTTTTTTGCTAGCATTTTTTTCGAAAAACAAATTTTCGAAACCTAAAACCAGAATCTTATCCAACGCCCTTTTCCTAATATTCTAGCTTTAAAATGCCGACCGCTACAATTTTTTGAAAATTTTGATTTTAGAGCCTTTTTTCTCAAAAACAAATTGGCGGATCGTTTTCAAATTTTTTATTGCAATAGACACTATGTTACTGTGAACACAAATTTTTGAAAAGCTAAAAGCTTGAAGTGAAAAATAAATTAAAATTTCAAAACTTCTGAAGTTTTCAAAACAATATTGCTCAAAAACTGGCCACACATTTTTTTTTATTTTGTACGCTCATAGAGATAGAAATTAGCAAAATTTTGGTATCGTAACCTACTCGAGAAATTTGCGAGCCGAGATAGACCTCATCTTTAGATGAGCTTACAAAACTTAAAAAAAAAGTGTGGCCAGTTTTTGAGTAATATTGTTTTGAAAACTTCAGAAGTTTTGAAATTTCTTTTCACTTCTTGGCTTTTAACTTTTTGAAATTTTTGTGCACAGTAACATTGTGTCCCTATAATAGGGCTATTACAATCTACTATTTAAACGCGATCTGTCAACCTGTTTTTGAGTAATAGGGTGCTAAATTCAAAATTTTCAAAAAATCGCAGCTGTCGCCATTTTGAAGGTAGAATAAAGCGTTGGATTTGCCATAAAGTATTTTATTGCATTCCGTTTTCAAATTTATAAAAATTGGTTTCGGAAAAAAATGCTACCAAAAAATTATGTCTAACTTCCGGTTTCGGATTTTTTTTAAGTTTATTTTATCGGTGGTTTTGATCATGCACTACACACATACATACCCACAAGCAGACATTTTTTTTAAATCACCTTTTTGGGTTCCTGGAGGTCCAAAAGATGTATTTCCGTCAAAATCCCGATTTTGAAAATTTGCATGAAATCAATATTTTCAAATTTTTGTTACTTTACAGTTTTAGTAGTACCACAAGTTGTCTTAGTTTGTAACATTTTGCACCCTTAGGGCATTTCCAATACCAAATTTCATTCCGATTGGATAACACGTTTTTGAGTAAATAGGCTTTAAAACCCAAAGTTTCAAAAATTCACAGAAGGCGTCACAGACATACTAGCGGAGAAAGACACGAACTAAATTGTAGCACATCTCCAGCTCTTTAGCTAACATTATTTTAAAAAACAAATTGTATAGCCAGTTTTGGGGCAATAATTTTTTGAAAATTTCCAAAATTTTGAAAATAATGTTTATTTCATAGCTTTTTGCTTTATCAAAAAATTAACATTGCGTTTCTATAGGGCTATTATGATAGAAAATTTGAACCCGATCTGTCAACTTGTTTTTGAGTAATAAGGCACTAAAGTAAAAACTTTCAAAAAAATGTAACTGTCGCCATTTTGAAGCTAAAGAGTTTGGTAAAAAATCATTGGATTTTCCCTAAAGTCTTTTAGAAGGTTCGCGTTCTAGATTTAAAATATTCGAAAAAAAAAAGGCAACCAAAAACATGTCTAACCTCCGCTAACCCAGGCCCACCCGCCCATAATAATGCACGGTTTTGAGTTCCTGGATGTTCAAAATATGAATTTCCGTCAAAATTTCCAATTCGAAAATTTGCATGAAATCAATACTTCCCTAACTGAAAGGAAAGTAAAAACATAAACATGACAAAGTTCTAAAATCTCAAAACTTTGTTTTGCATAACAACCCGTTCTCTGTTCATAAACGAGCAATTTTCAAGCCAATCAAAGCAATATAAATGAATCCATGAAAATTTAATGAGATGAGTCAGTATCTTTATGGCTTGCAGTAGTTTAAATTTAATTTTTAAAGCATATTATGATTAGCACATAAACTTCCAACACTTATATTTTTACTGCACGTTTCTGCTCGATTGACATTCTTAATTATTAAGCAAATTCATCAAAAAAGCGAAAAATTACTTCAGAATCAATTTAACGTAATATTCGCCTGATTGGCAAATTCGAGGTAGAACATATTGCCAATAATTCAGTTCGGTACATCTATTTAAGCGTTCGCGTAAAAGTAGGTCGCGATTTATCGTTACCACTTCCGCTTCAGCTCAAACAATGCATACCAACTGCTTGACCCAATAAAGAATGTATTAAAAACTGCACCGAGGAATAAGAACAGGTTCCGTAGTCTTGATTTTTCAACAACTAGATGTTTTTGCAGTGCAGTTCCAAGATAAGTTAATGTTCGCTCTACATGTACCAACTGCATCAAATTGCGCTCTGTCCACAATCATTGGACTGATATGGTGCATTCTAGCACTCATTTATTTCAGACACATAAGATAAAATGTACACATTTCTTAGAACAATTACATTGTCGACGTCCGGTTTTGGAAGTTTACGGTATCATTTACGATTACGACTGTATACTCGGAGGCACTCCAACTTGACAGGTACAAACTTCGGTTTGTATTAGTATGAAACGAGTAACGACGTACTGTATTATTATCAAAGGGTACTTATTGCACGTAAACCAGGGTCGCGTCCAGCAGGTAGTACGTCTGCGGAGTTGAAACTTGCGGAGATAATGAAACGCACTGCGTTGATAAGTAAGAGAAAAAAAGAAGGAACTAGTAGCAAGTCGTTGGTTCAAAGCATGTTAATGCTTTACTATTTTCACCTGGAATATTATAAAATATTATAAGATTTTTATTCGCTTTATTTTTGTGAAATAGATCAACTAAACTGAGTTTATTTATTGTTCTAAAACGTGTAATTTATATTAATCGTCTATAAACCAATCAAAACGCACAACTTACTATTAGTAAACAGGGTGATTAAAATATAATTAGCACAGGCGGATACGAAGTGTTATCGTTTGTTGGCGACGGGGTAGTTACAATTGTGATGGCACAAGAGTTAGGTGTTCTTCATTTGGAGTCTAAGAAATTAGCCCTCAATTTAATTAACTATTTCCAACGAGAGAAGGAAGCCGGCGGCCCTTTGATTTCAATTAGCAAAGTGCAAAAAAGAGTTGCGGAAGCATTAAATATCAGTTTAAGATCAGTTGGGAGGCTCTCACGTGATGTTAAAGTTAACGTGCTTTGTGGACCAAAAAAAGTCGGCGCGCAAAACCAAAATTTGTTAATGTCTGTGAAGGGGTTAAAATGGCAGTGCGGGATGTGATTTATAACTTCTACGGTACCAACACCCAATTTACATTAAAAACTTTGCTACAAGCTGTAAACAATCGGGAAATTATAAATATAGGTTTAAAAACGTTTTCTAAACTTGCAAAGAACATTGGTATTAGATATAAAAAAGACTGCAACCGGCGGTATCTTTGTTAACAATCACACATTGTAAACCAAAGGGTACATTTTTTAAAGTCATTTGTACGAAAACATTACGTTTAGATGTTGAGAACTACTGCGTATTGGCTCATCTTAGTTCGCACGCGACTTTTGTACCTGCCAAGTTAAAGTGCCTCCGAGTATACCTCAGCTTACGGTTCAGTTTTCTCTAAGAGTTAATAAAACCTGAAAATAGTTGTCGAGTAGAATAAATTCTAATAAAATGTTAACACTATAGACTGGTTTGTAGTTAGAAAATCGAGTTTATTTAAATCTTGATAATTTTCCTGTTCTATTAGTTTACTTATCAAACTGTCGAGAGTACTTTTTCTAGCAGTACCTACTTTAAAGTTATTGTTTTGGTTTCTCCTAATTGGTTACTAACAAAATCGATAGCATGAAGTTCAAAGTGGTTATCCACTCAAATAGATATCGTGCATTTCTTGTAAATAAAAGAATTCTTAACTTCAACAGGTTTTGTATTTTAGCTTTATACGCATTTCACCGTGTTTACACCTCATTATCAAAAGCAAGATTAAAAGTAAACAGTTGGTTTGCTATAGGAACAATGAATTTTCATAACTTGATCTTGGTTTTCTATATCTGCGTCCAGTTGACTTGATTTCTCATTCCAAAACGTCTAATAACGGTGAATTTAAGAGATGAATTGGTTCATTCATTAAAGGTGCAGATTTTAAATGTTTCTGAATTTTAAATGCTTCTAGTATATCCAACTTACGTTAGTCATCACAAAAGTGTAAACATTTTATAGTGTTATTAGCTGTCATTGAATGATTGTGTTCTAATAAGTGTAATTGGATTTATGGGGGTGTTTGTACTTGTAACAACGTACGTGTTCCTTGTACCTAATATCAAAACTTTTAATTGTTTGTCCTATATACACCAAATTACAGTGCGAGCAATTTAATTTGTAGATGCCTGATTTTAGTAAATTTTGTTTTTTTCTTTAGCATTAAACAAATGGTTTAAACTGTTTTTTGTTGTTTTAAAAATTATTTTACACTAGCTAATGCCCGGCGTGCGTTGCTACCCCTAAATAAAGCGAAATCAGACAATAAACACACATTTTCGTAAATATCACCAGCGCCACCTAGCGGGTCCATTTTTCGCAAAAAAAATAACCTAAAACCTTCCTCTCCTCAAAACACACTTTATGTCAAAGTTTGAGTTCAATCGATAGAGTAGTTTCTGAGGATAGATTTATTTGTTTTGTTTATAATTTTGGCAATTTTTTCTGATTTATTGCCAAAATATGGAATTGTGGCGTATTTAATTTTATCTGAGGAAGTAGTTGGATAAATTTTCTGAATAGCTAATTTATACTTTTTCTCTTTAATTAGTGTATCAATAAGTTGAGTATTATAACCATTATTGTATGCAATTTGTTTAATAATCGAAATTTCTCTATTATAACTAATTTCACCTAAAGGAATCGTTAAAGCCCTATGTATCATGGGTCTGTATGCTGCTAATTTAATCTTGCTTTTGATAATGACGTGTAAACACGTTGAAATGCGTATAAATCTAAAATACAAAACCTGTTGAAGTTAAGAATTGTTTTATTTACGATAAATTAAAATGAACTTCAACGAAGTAAACCTCGAACTTATAAATAATGATATCGTACACTTTTTCTGGATTAGCGAAAATTTCAACATTTTAATTTCCTCGCTGTATGGAGTATAGCTAGAGGAAAGTGCTAGCGTCAAAAGTTGAGATTTTAACGGATATGCACGTTTTAGGTTCAGAGGATACCGAAAAACCAGGTTACCCCGTAGTGTCTGTGTGTATGTCTATCTCTGTGAGTGTCTACGTGTTTGTATACACTTTACAGTCCAGACACCTTAACCAAGAAAATCCAATTTAGGTTTAAAAGAATGGTAATCACACTGGGATTGGTCCGGCAAAAACAAAGAGTGGCGGGGAGAGGTGTTACTACTTTAATAAAAAATGATCTGCGCAAGCGCGAACCTCCCCCCCCCCCCCCCGGTCACTCCCACCATCGATTTTTTGTTTTTTCATAAATATAGGCTTTCGACTTCAAAATCGCTGTCATGTTAAATAACAATAGGAACAACTTTCCATTAAGAAATCGCCTCTGGTAATTTTTCCAAAATGTTCAATTTTTAAAAATGTTCAAACCTTGGTCATGACGCCCAATTATCGTTTTGAACACTACGGCCACTCGCTTGACGTTTTGGCCACAACCCCCAAACTATGTCGTGGTATCAATTGCCAACTACCTTATTGGTCAAAACTAGACCTGTGCGGTTATCAAACTGAATAATCACTAATTGGAGGGTTGTCAAGGCAGCAGTCGGAAACACGATAAAAATTGTGACTGCGGGACGCCCAAGCACCCTCACATAGGTGAGAGGTGTGAACAAAGATACCTTCTGCGGGGTCGGCGTTGTAACGATCACTTCGGTGGTTTCAACATGGTACGTCCGTCCACCTCTCTTTGAAGGGGTTCAAGGTTTTTAATTGGAACCATAGAAAACTGGGCGAGTGATTTCACGAGGGGAGGTGCCGCTAGTCCTTAGTATGGGTACCAAATACCGTAGCAGCAGCGCGTCCTCTGTAACGGAATCACCGCTCCATGGTCCCAGTCACTACGTTGAGGTGACCCCTATGAGTTGTAATTTAATTAGGCGATATACTGGGTGGTTGGAGGCCCACTGATTTAGACAGGTGAAGGTGAGCTCCAGAAAGAAGTGGCGCGGATGCTGTCATTAGGGACTTGGGCCCTAGGGGTGAGGTGCACTTTACCTGCTCACGCCCACTATCAAAGTGTCGACCCAAGGGGTTCGTGCTTATGTACACCTGACGCTGTAAAAGTACTGGTCATATCATACCGCCTACCGACTAATCTGAGCGGTGCGTAGTCAACCAATACTAAGGATTACGAGTAGCCTAAGCTGGTAGAGGTAGCAATGCTTTCGGCAGGTGCTTGCTACGAAAAGTCCAACCAGTGACTTTAATTGGTACCACGGGGATCAAGTCCAAGCCCCCGTCTTGGTCAGGGTGGCTGTGGTAAGCCTATGCAGGCTAGGGCTGTTTTAGTGCGGTTCGGCGGGTGAGCTGCGTGTTTAGCTCGGGTACAGATCTGCAGAATCAGTAGAGATTTAGGTAATCTCTCACGACCAGTGGGGACTTAGGGCTCGCAGCCTGATGTCAAGACTGGTATCTTGTTCTCGTTAAACCTTTGTTAACTTGAGTAGGCGCGCTGATTGAGCGTATCTCAATTCGACCCGAAGAGCGACGTGGCAGATAAGGCTCGCGCTAGGTGCCGCCACGTTAAGCTAAAGAGGTAGGCTGTAATGGCCGCCTCACATTGGCTTGTGTACGATATTAGGCGTTGTACGTTTGTAACCAGAACTAAAAGTGGACGTTGTGACCAACGTGGCCATAGTGTCCAAAAACAATTGGGAATTGTGATCAAGGTTGTAATTGGGGGTTGTGACCGAAATAGAAGTTGGGGCTTATTACCAACGTGGAGGTTATGGCTATCACTGAATTGAGGAAAATACGTTGTGCCTTCAGAAAGCATTCGTGTGGGAGTTAGTTCAGCTTATGAAATCACGGTTTATTAAAATCTTACTATTTTCAGTTTTTGGTTTCCGCTTGTCCCACTTTACTGTTAATAAACAATATTGCGTTTACCTATTTTGTCAAGTCAGACTTTTCTTTAAATCGTAAAGCAGCAACATTTTCTTCTTTGTTATTCTCTAACGGATGTATTTCAACCTAAATTTGTTTGTTTCTTCCAACCAAGTAATAGCGAATTCTCATGCAAATCACTGCCCCCTTCATCATCGCAGTGCCCTATGATTCCACGAATTAATTTATGCAAGCAACAATAATAGAGATTATGAACTGCAAGCTCGTCTTACTAAATATCTTGATGAATTTACTTCCACTTACTGGCGCTAAAATGTCCGGTCAAATAATCTAAACTCCGTAACCCACGTAATGAAGTCAATTGAATCAATTAAATCTTTAAGTGCTGCCAGAACAGACTGGTTTCTTTATCGTAAGTAGTGCACAATTATAGAACCCACGGGAACAACAAGCAAGAGTAAGATGATTGATTTTGACTTGAATTTAACAGCGTTAAAATATCAGATTTGGAAACCTATTTAATGCTTATAGTGATCAGCCTTTACGTCCCACTGCTGGGCAACGACACTCTTCTCTGCCACGTACTCTCCTTAGCGCTAAGGTGGAGTACGGGGGCCCTACAGTTTAACGTCGAATCCGAACGACTAAATTCCAGAGAAGGTTTCAGGCATTAAGACCCCCCACGGCTGCTTACACCGGATTGGGGAATGTGAGTGGCGGGTTGCGGCATAATTTTTATTGGTGCATGGCTTCGGCGGGGAATCGAACCCTAGACCTTTAGCGTTAGAGGCTGAGCGCCCAACCTCTGAACTACCGCCACTCATAGATATATTGCAATACATAAAAAGTGCTTAATGCTTATTTTTTAAATTTAGCTTGCTTATATTAAAATCTTAATAAATGAAAACATTTTCTAGGTCTCAACACGACTTGAAGAAAATATGTATATGCAAAAACTGACTTTTTTAGATGTAATGCATAAAAAATGTCAATTGTAAAAGTCAAAGAAAAGGTTTTTATATTTTATAATTGTGGCAGGACAAGGTCCAAGGAAGTTGTTTGATCTTAAAGTTTAAATATTTTGAATGCATTAGTATAATTTATGACCAATAACTTTTCAATAATCTATAATAACCATTAATTGTAATTTTTTAAACAAGTACATCTAAGCTATGGTTTTATAATCATCTTAAAGGTTTCGAATAAAATTCATTTATTAACAAGTTTAAGAAAAATACAATACTTAAAAATTTTTATAAATTTTCATAAAAATTTTATAAATTTTCATAAAAATTTTGTCAATTTTTGGAAAATTTAATAAATTGCATGAATGTAAAATTTGTTAAACTTCAAACGTTCGAAAATTAAAAAAATTGGTGAAAACAATTTAAAAATTTTTTTTAAATTATTAAAAACTTGGAAAAGGGAAATTTTGGAATGAAAAATTTGAAAACTTTTACAAATGCTTGAAAATTTTTGAAAATTACAATAATTTTAAAAATTGGCAAAAAAAATTGAAAATATAAAATAAATAATTATTGAAATCCTAAAAAAGAAATTTCGGAATAAAAATTTTGAAAATTATAAAAATAGTCAAAATTTTTGAAAATTAGGATAATTTTGAAAATTTGAAACTTTTAATTTTAGTAGTTTGTCAAATTTTGTCAAATTTTGAAAAATTTTTGAAAAATTTGAAACTGAATTTTAGTAGATTTTGGGAAATTTTTCAATTTTTAAAAATTTAAAAAATATTAGCTTTGAAAATTTTTACAAATTCTGATACTTTTTAAAGATTTAAAATTTTGACAAATGTTGACAAAAGTAAGCGACACATTTTCTCTTTCCAACCTACGTAAAGTGTGCACTCTACTATGCCTGCGGTCTACCATTAGTGCCAAAATCATCCCTAGGAGCATAAGCAGTAGCATTCCACCATGTACACAAGAAAAACATATTGAGTAAAAAAAAGTTTACCCTGCTGGGGTTTAATCTGGCGACGTCTTAACACGCATTTTCCAACTGAGCTACCGGGCTGCTTACACCAAACGTACAACATGGAACATAAGAACGTAACTTGCGTAGTTTTAAGAAAAAGGTGGTTAGTAACCCGTCTGTCGAGGTAGGGGGGGAGTATAATTTTTGACCCTCTCCCCCTACGTAGCCAATCATAAACCGATTGTTTTCCTTTACATTTCTCCCCCTTCAATCATTTTGCGTATCGTCTTACTTACTTACACAAGCTAGTGTTGTCTCTTGTTTAATATCAAAACTTTATCGACAAAAAGTGTTCTCTCATCTTCCTCGCGCAGAATTTAATCATTCAAACAGGCGCATTTACCAATTCTCCTATAACGAACGATAATACCCAATAATTAGCCACAATTAACCGAAGCCACGAAACCTGTAAATAAAATTAATAGAGCCAACGGTAATTACTAAATAAAAAAGTTGACTCAGCTTTCAGAATTTATTACGACTCCAACTTTACCTATTTTTGATCGCCTTATTTTCACCAAAAATAAAAACCTAGACCTACTTAATAATTTGGGAGCGCCCGTGGCGCATCTATTGTTTCCCATGGTACGTCTCAAAAATGTATCCGCCGCACCACCCATATCGGAGGTCAACAAAAATAAAAATAAAACCCGTGCTTTGAGCCAACCGAGCCCGCGAAAGGTTTGGATACGCTCAACAGTTTTAATATATGCAAATATTGAACATGGGAATGAGTTTCGTGATGAAGGTAGCGGTTGAAAGAAATGGGATGGGTCCAAGAACAAAGCTACCCGCTTTTTTGGCACCGATTTGACCTGTAAAGTGGGTGGGTGGTTCCAGTAAATCCTCCAGGCTAAACGTCGACAAAGGGCGATCTAATGTTTTTAATTATATAGAACGATGGTTTTGAATAAATTGGATGTAGGCGGTGTTGTGGAGGGCGGGAAAGAGTGGGAGGTGGAAGGAAATTCTTGAAAAATGTAGTTCAGATTAAATTTTAGAAATTATTTAAATGAGAATACTTTCCATTCGAATAGAAGCGTCGTTAATTCGTTTTAGATTTGCTTGATAAAGCAGAGATCAACAAACTGACATGTCCTAATGTAAATTGCAAAAGTGTTAGCCCAAGGCTACTTAATGTTTTGCCAATAGAAGAAAATTATACCACAATAATTGCATTACAAATTCAAATTTTTCAATTAGAAATGGCATTGCAAAAATTCAACCAACAAAACATCTCATTGTTAAAGAAACCGCAAATTATACATAAAAATCCCATTAAGAAAAATTACACTAATAATAAATCCCATCAGTTAAAAATTCCATTAAAAAAATTCCACCAATACAAAATCCCATCAGAAAAAAAACAACAATGCAAATTCAAAGAGATTTTGTGTAGAACCGCCACAAAATAATATAAGTTTAGGTAAAAACAGGTTAAAAACATTACGCCAAAATAACAGCCTTAGATAAAATAAAAACATACAAATCGTAGTTGTATAATATTAATTCGATTCCGGCTGTTCAAATTGGTTAAAATTTAATGCGTTAAAATTTCCTACAATTTTGTCACCTAAAATCCCATTAAGTGATCAACGAAGCTATCGAATTGATATTAACTACCACCAACCACACAAAATTTGCCAAAACGATTTTGTTAAACAACCTTCAAACAAAATTCTCAGAAGGTAATAAAAGCAAAGTTGTTCAAGGTTTTGCAAAAGAATTCCACATAAATAAAAATTCCCTGAAGGTTGGTAATAGACCAGCTGCGAAAATTTTTCAAAATCACTGAAAAATAGGTGCGAATTTTCAGCTAAAGCTTCTCATACTCAAAAGGTTGATAGAAGCGACGATCGGCTGTAAGATGTGCGAAGGCAAAGTTAACAATAAGTAGGGAAATTCGTTAGCAAATTGTAGTAAACGAAACAACCATTGCTTCGCATTTATTAAAGAAACTCACAAAACTTTCAAAAAATTCCCACACAGTCGGAAATTTTTGTTACTAGAGGGCAGCAGGGTCTAAATCGGTGACAGGCCAAATTTAAGCTCCGTGATTGGTTGACATTACGTGCTGCCATCTATTGAATCATTATGTATTTAGATATCATTTTTAATTTCCCATACCTTCGGTATAAGGAAGTATTGATTTCATAACAAATTTCGAAAGCGAGATTTTTATTGAAATACATGTTTTGGGGCTCAAGGAAACCAAAAAAGTGTTTTTAAACAAATGTCTGTTTGCGGGGGGGGGGGGGAGTGTAACGCCTCTAAAGGCGAAGGTACTGAACTGATTTTGATTTAATTTTTAAATGAAGAAATATATATAAAAGTTAAGCTTTTCAAATAGAAAACCTAACTTTTTAGTTTCAAAATGGCGACCGCTATGATTTTTTAAAAATCTCTAGTTTAACGCTCATTTTCTCAAAAAGAAATCTGATCGGGATCAACTACAACTTGTTTGAGAACCCTTTGTGGATAGTATAGGATGAAGTAACATTAATTTCGAAAATCTGGGAACGATCGCAATGGCCTTCAAAATTTTGAAAATTGTCGAAACGATTTTTCTACTCCCATGTTTAATTTACTTATTAAGTGTGCGTTGCCTATACTAAAATGATACCCATTAAGATACAGATTTTCATTTTGAAATGACCCAGACTGACCAATAGCAGCAAAGCATTGTTTTTGGTAACCATGGTTACAAGAGTTGTTGACAGTTAACATCGCAAAACAGTTTGAGGTTTTTTGCATAAAAAAACTTTTTTAATGAATATTTTTTTAATTTAACTGGTCGTAGAAAAAATAGTGTATGCAACTATTATATAATGGCTATTAATACACTAGTTTGAATTACGCTGCCGCTCGTGTCGTAATCTCACTCGTGCATTAATAGCTATCATTATAGATTCGTTGCATAATATACTATTTTGAAATACTGCCCAATTCTTTTTAAACTTTGTAAGCTGCTAGAACCGAAGATTGGCTACAATTTAATTTTTCGCTGAAAGCTACAATTTCACTGTAGTGCTTTCTATGAATTTTTGAAAATGGAAAATGGGTACCTTTTTATTTATTAAACAGGGTTCAATAAATATTTTTTTCTCCGTAGAATTGCACACCATAACTTACAAAAACTGGCCACGTACACGTTTTTTGAACTTTGTAGTCTTATAGAGGCGAACATGGACTACAATTTTTTTTGCAGAATACCATAATTTCACTGTGGCACCTTCTATGAATTTTTTTAAATCAAAAATTGGTACTCTTTTGTTTATTAAACGGGAAACAATAACTAACTTCTGCTTTAGAAGAAATACTCATCTTGACTAGTAGAACTAAAATCTAATGTTAATAGTTAAACAATTTTATATTCGGTGGGGCTACACGTCCCCCATTCTAATTTTTTTGTTGACAAATTTAGGATCGTCATCGTAGCCATCATGTTGCTATGTGAAAACCAATAATCGAATTTGATATAATTTCATAAATGTCATTGTTAATGCCGTTTGTCATTTTTAAAATCGTTTTCAATGCCTAGGCACTAGAAATAATGTCGAGTTCTTAGTTAATTCAAAACGTCAAAAAATCTATTTGTGATGTAAAATCACATTTTGACGTCAAAAAATTCCTTTTATTTGTAATTAAATAGTTGTTTACTTCTTACATTAAAAAAATTATTTAAAACGTCAAAAAATCAATTTTTGACGTCATAAAATCATTTTTGATGTCGATTTATTATCTAATTTTTAAGATGTCAACAAAATGATTTTTTGACGTCAAACAATTAAGTATTGATGTTAAAAAATCAATTTTTGATGACAAAAATTATTAATTGACGTCAGAAAAACCGTTTTATTAGTAATTAATTAAAGGATTTCTTCCTACACTAAAAAAAATATTTACGCGTAAAAACCAATTTTTGACCTCACAAAATTCGTAACAAATGCAAAAAAATTAATTTTACTAAATGATTTTTAGACGTCAAAAAAACAATTTTTGACGTAAAAAAATTATTTTACACGTCATTAGATGTTTTGTTTTGTCGCAAACAAAATCATTTTCTACGGAAAAAAATTATTTATTGCTGTCAAAAGATAAAATAATTAATAAATAATGTTTAATGAAAAATAAGACGCTAACGTGCCATAGTTTCATAGGTATACATTACAAAATTGCACCTACATATGTATAAAAGCAACCTGATTAATGATTTATTTTAAAAAATATAAAAAATATAAAATATAAATAGGAAAAAATGTGAAAAATATATTTATTATGTGGTTGTGAAACAAGAAAAAACTGCAAACTTATATTTTTAATTACATATTCCGTTGCTGATCCGCCTCGTTTAACAAATAAACTCAAAAGCACAATAAATTTCCTGCTTCTGTTCTTTCCGTTCTGGACGAAGACCTCGCTATTATTGCAAGTACGTAATAAAATCCGATTATGATTGCCATGCAGGATAACGGTTATTTATTTATCTTTATTCGCACATATAGAACAAAACATTGAATAGATAATGTTGCTAATTGCACCGCAAGTTCAAGAATGTCGTTCTCGCTAATTATGTCATTATGCGCAGCGCTAATTAACAGTCCTCTATTTGTATTACAGTAGCATTCTGTTCGTTATTGAGATTGCTTTTAAAACGGTTGTGTTGCAACTTCCCTAAGTAAAAATTAAAATAATTAAATTACCGCTAATGATCTAGAATGGGAATTACAAGGTTATAAATATAGACTTTTCTACTTTTTTGGTTTTTGTCACGGTTTTTATCAATATGTTGTTCCATTCCAAATATTTTGAACTGCATTTTAATTTGTCATTGGATTTAAAATCTTTCTGATATTTAAACTATTAATAGCAATAATAAACATAACGTATACAGTCAGACGCAACTGATTTGGCATTTTTTTGAGCAATGATCTAAAGCTGAACTTTTTACAAGGTTTTTCCCCACTCTTATTGCACAATTTTCTAAAGCTGAACTTTTTAGAAGGTTTTTCTCCACTCTTTAAGTCTAAGCTATGACAGCAAAAATACATTTCAGGTCGTTATTGATATTTCTAAAACTTTTTTCTAGTTTCTCCATGCTAAAATGCAAATTATTTCATTAGCATCTCATAAATTAAAAAGATTACTTAATTACATTAAATGTTGCAAGAAGCATGGGGACTTTGTCACTTGTACGAAAATTGCTAAATGAACTTCGATTAATCTAAGAATTTAATCGTGGTTTGCATAACCAAACGTAGAATTAAAATCTAAAAATTAACATTTTGAAATATCTGCACATAGTTTATTGAGCAGAATCTGACTGCAAGTAGGTACTTTTCCCTTATGTAACGCAGCCGGTTTTCAACCTTGTATACTTTCTACTTCATAATGTGAATTTTTTAATGTTTAAAGGACATGTTGTACGTATCGTTTAGATGCAGAGATGGTACGTTTAATGTGTTTGGTAAATTTAATGGGTCGGAATTTCCATTATGCGTTTCTGTCACGTTAAACATAATGAATTTTTCTGTTATTGCTATTCAAAACAATTTCTCTAACCCAAGTAAACCACAGTACGGTAAATGCAAGAAATTCAATTTAGTAAAGGTGTTTTTGCACTTACAGAGAAAATTACATTCTTTGATTGGCCTCTAAAATGTTCTCCTAGTTTTGGTTATCCTAGGGGAGACTGTTGTACTTTGAGCATAGTGTACCTTGGAACAGTCGGCTGTTTCCTACCGCTGTTGCCATCTATCAGAATATGAGTAAACTACGTTAAAAGTAAATGTAAATAAAGCCAGAACCTTAACATTTTTTCTATTTTTACACAAACTATCTTGTTCTAATCGAACTATACTCCAATTTCTTTGAAAAAAACTGAAGATTTTTGTGAATTTTTACCGTAAAATATCGGTGTTGTAAGGTACAAGCGGGTGTGTTCCAAGATATATGGACGTGTTGCATCTTAAAACAAAATTTCAATCTTAAAAAAAATTTTCTAGCTCTAAGATACTTTCCACCATTACTTTGAAAAAATATTTTAAAACCATACCAATACATTTTTGAAAAATTTCATTTCATAAAAAATTAAAAATCGAAACTGTTCCAAGGTACTACAGTCTCCCCTACTGATAATACATTATTCTTGTTACTACTACCAGTGTAACTAGAAAAAAAATATGGTGTAAATTATGAAAACTATGGAAAACCTTAATAATTTCAGACTTTGGAATATATTTTCTAAACATTACCAAATTTCGTAAAAAATCTATTTACCTATTAGATCCTGTAATCGAATTTTTGAAGTCAGAAATTTATTAGTTGACGTCAAAATACTATTTCTTGACGTATGGAAACCGTCAAGGAAAAATAAAATAATAAATGAACGAAAAAATTATTCTCAAACTGTAATCGTAATAAACTAGCCGAACTCTTGGGCTACGCCTCACGCATCTGCAACGCGCGGTGTATGGATTGGGAAGGCCGCGGCTGATGATCCAGTTTCTGGTAGTGAGGGGCCCGGTGCCGCGTAAAGTGAAACAATTCCAGATTTAATATATAAATTATTTTCAAACGTTTTAATAACATTCATTTATTGATGTCGAAAATTCTTTTTTTTGCGTCATAAGTTGAATTTTTGACGTGAGAAAATGCTGCTGCCTAACGAGATACTTAAGGTAGTAGTGTGGCCTAGAACCATACTGCAATATTGACCGATTTAATATACAAATTATTTTCAGACGTTTTTGACGTAGGAAAATGCTGCTGCTTAACGAAATACTTATGGTAGTAGTGTGGACCTGCCGAAAGAAAGCTTACGTACATTCGCACTGGTCTGTCATAATCTGATGGATAATAATTAATATTATTGTGGCATGTGCTCTAGGGCGAATGGGTGATAAAACAGTCCTTGAGGTGGGACGTATAAACATTCTGTGGTATAACCCTTGTATAACCCAGAGCACTCTTGTGGCAACTAGATTAACTACGAGTAAATAATGTAGTACGACATTTCGGTACTACATCGGCTGCGCCGTTAGATGACAGCATTATACGACGTCAATAAATGATTATTTTACGTCACAATTCAGGTTTTGATGTTTAAAATTTATTTTTTGACGACTGAAAATAATTAGTTACTGTTACTGTAAAGAATAGCATTTGTCTTTTTATTATTATTTTATTAATTCTAAATTTAGAAACGTCGTGAAATTACTTTTGGACGTCATAAATTCAATTTTTGAGGTCAAAAAATCATTTTTTAAGTCAAAAATTATTTACTGCCGTAAAACAGATTTTATTTAACAGCTAGGCTTCCGGGTTGGAGCCGCGTCATCGGTGCATGAACTGCCGACGTTTCGTCCTCGGTTCCACGGGACATCTTCAGGGCTATGGTCACTTTGGGATCTGGAACACAACTGTTGTGTTCCAGACCCGGAAGCCTAGCTGTTATTAACAACGGCCGCGGGAGCCTGCAACTCAGATTTTATTTATTAACAATTCCTAAATTAAATAAAAACATATTTTCAGACGTCAGAAAATCAAATTTTGACATTAAAAGCAAATTTTAGACGTCTCAAAATGATTTTTGACGCCAAACAACAAATTATTGACATCAAATATTAATTATTGACGTCAAAAACATAATATGACGCCAAAAACTAATTTTTAAACATCAATAACTTATTTTCTAACGAAACTTAATGTTTAACAACACGTAAAACGATGTTCCACAGACAAACTGAATTATCCAATTTGAGACTGACAATATAAAAAGTATATTCGTAGAACAAGTTCGATTTTATATTTATTTATTAGAAATGCCCAAATTTCAGCACTTATTCGCGTAATTTGATTAGATCTTAAATTGAAGGAACTTTACAGCCTTTATGGCGACACCAAGGTGTTTTCTATGTAAAGGTCGGCTTATTGGTTCAATTCCATCTATATAATAAATTAAAAGTTACGTCATTGAAGTGATTTAAAGAAATTGACGTAAGTCTAGTAAAATACCTCTTATTTTATACGTTTATGTCTATTTACATAAACCTACTGGTATAGTAAATACAAATTTTAAATAAATAATCCTGTAAAAGTTTAATTTTGCCAGTGTGTTCACGTTTCCCAATCACATCCGTAAATTATTAATTATGATATATTGTAATTTTTTTAAATATTTAAATTTTTTCTCATATTTAGCATAACAGAGATAATTTAACAAATAATGTTCTGTAACCAATTAAAATTAATAATAGGCAATTAAACTTTTTTTGCATGATTGAATTTATTATCTATTCTATGGTTAATTTCTTGTTTATGAGATTAACTATCAATCAACCAAAAGTTTCTTATTTTATAACAAGTTCGAAGTTAATTTGTCATTACAACAGAATTAAAATATTTCACCACAAATTAATTAAAAGTTAAACTTTACTACTAAATAGTGAAAGTTGCGTTAATTAATTTGCATAAAATAAGAAGTGGTACCATGTACGAACTGAAGCTAAACTCACATAAAACTGTAATCTTTACAAGTTGTGAATATTTTTTTCCATAAACATCATTTTAAGGCTTAAAAATGCAAATTTCTTCCGGCTTCCAACATAGAATGACATCTTAATTTATACCATTTGATAAAAATCGTGTGTTACGGCGCCAAGATGAGCTTGCAGCAAGGATTAACACATCATCAAGCAATCAGTTCTTAAAATACATTTTATGTCAGCTCTTTGGGAACAACAATCAACAATGGAATACATACAAACGAATTATGTATTAATTTAAAGATTCTGTGGTTGCTTTATCGAAGGAATACTCAACCTTAGCCTTGGTTAAGTTGGCTCGGTTCCATTTACATGACAATGGCCCAAAGGCGGTACCGTTTAGTGGCGACAACACATCGCCTCATTCTCTGTTCAAGTTGGTTTAAGCCCTACTCACAGTTGACCTTCTTGTTTACTAATTTTAAAAGTGTTTTGTCTTAACCAACGGTGCCAGTGTACAAACGCACCAAAATCAAACATGAACGCTTGTTTTCTCCAGTCGTACTGGAAAAAAAACATTTCTGTGTTTCTCAAAGCAATAACGTGTTATAAACACACCTTTTATGAATGGTTGTTGCAGAAAACGAAAAGCATTCCTGTTGTGCTAATGGCATAACGCGCAATGGTGTTCGTGGAAAAATGAAACGGTGCGGCGCGGCGGCGACGTTTTGGCGGTACCACTAAGTACCATTGTTGTAAATTCTCAACCTAGAGGGTCAGGTAAATTTGTCATTTGATCCTTCGGCTAAAATACAAGTGTACTTGCGCAAAGGAATTAATATAATTGAAGGCTGCGGCTTGGATCTGAAAATTCTTTGGAGACTTTAATGCCGGATTAGACGACGAACCCTAGAAAATTGTGCCCACTCGTTGAATAATGTTTGATATTTTTTTAGCATGTAATCAGTTTCGTCCTACTCTGTTAGCATAAAATTTGCAATGCATTTTGTTTTAATACTGCACCACTTTTATTTAATTAAAAAAGCGGGTCTTATCAATAATTATTTTTTTGCAATCTTTCCACAATAAAATTCCTTGAATTGTTTCTGTTTCCATTAGAACGCAGATAGGCGAACAATGTACAATAGAATTAGGATACAGTACGGTACAGAATTGTTACACCTAGTCGTGCATGAAAGCTGTTAACAAAGCATACAAATTACCACACACATAAAGGTAAAGCAACTACTTGGCTTTTTCAGAGCAGGAAAACGTAATGATGTTAAAATTGACCTGCGTACAGTTAACAATTTTTGTTTGACGTCTCTGTTAACTGTTAACAACAGTAAACTCTCAAAATGACGCAAATGATTTTGTAAGAATATATAAAATAATTCCTAATTTTCGCTCGGTGAAAAAAAAATCACAGCTTATTTTAGAATTGAATTAAAATAATTTTAACGAGGAAAAAAAACATTAAAAATTCAATTAAATTTTAAGATTAATTAATTGTATTCATTGTTTTAAGTGTACTTACATCATATTAAATGTTGCATCCTGAAGCTGTTTTGCTACGTTCTTGTTAGCTAAATTACTAAAACAATACACACGTTTTTAACAGGCTGTTCTGTAATAATTCTTGTATAAATAAAATTGAATTAATTCAAAAATTCCGAATTTTTTTCTTTTATTTTATTAGAAAGCCTTTCGCCAATTCTGCTATGATGCAAGAAATTCTGTTAATTTTCAACTTTTTACTTTCCCTTACTTTCAATGAATGTATTGATTGAATGAAAATTTTCATTTTTGCGATTTTGACGGACATGCACGTTTTGAATCTCCAGGAACACAAAAAGGCTTTTTAAAAAAATCTGCCTGTGGATGGATATGTATGTGTGTGGGTGTGCGCGCCTTTTCGCGCCAATTTCGATAAACTTCGGTATATAAAAAATGATCGACAAAATAAGCTTTTAAAAAGCTGAAGTGTAGATTTCGACTGGACTTTCCCGTACTAAAACTTATCGTATTTGCAAAAGCGTAAATTTTATAATATTATACCCTTCCATTCCATCCATCCAAATTCATAGAAAGCGCCACAGTAAAATTAAAGCTTCCAAAATAACAAGTTGTAGCCAATACTAGATACTAATACCTGCCGTTGCCGTATTTGCAAAAGTGTAACTTTCAATAATTATAACATTGTACAGTTCAGCGAGTATTAGATTTCTAAGAAAACAAGCAGCAGGAATTTGAATTTGCGATAGCCTGTGCAATCGGTTTCCGTACCGTAAGGTAAGCGCCCGCCGGCGCGCCTATCGGCGGATTACAAGTTCCACTTCCGATGTCGGACAAAAATGGCTATATTAGCTTTATTTGGGAAGTTATCGAAAATATGCAAAGAATGAAAAAAATTTATTTTTATTAGAGTTAATTGATAGGCGTAGTTAAAATCACGTAAATGCTAGAAAACGCGTTGTTGATATTAAAAAGTATCGTTTTTTTTCTTAATTTTTAAAATAGTTGAAACTTTTAGCAAATCCTAATAAAGTACTTTAAATAGTCTATCGAACTGATAAAACTTTATAACGATCGGCGTTTGCGTTTTTAAATAAATAATTAATCAATTTCAAATTTTTCAAAAATTCGTGGAAGGCGTCAGAGTAAAATTTGGGAGATAGGAAACAACAAATTTGTAGTTCAATACAAGCTCTATCGGCTCAGAAAGTTAAAAAAAACGACAGTTTTTAAGAATTGCCATTGCGATATTTTTCGGATTTTCCAAATTAATTTTATTTCGTCGTATACTACCTAGGAAGGGCTCTCAAATAAGTGGTAGCTGATCCCAATCAGACAACTACTTTTGAGTATATGGGCGTTAAATTCGAGATTTTCAAAAAGCTGTAGCGGCCGCCATTTTAAAGCTAGAGAGTTCGGTAAAAACATTTTCGATTTGCCTTAAGTTCTTCTGTCAGATGTCAAATTTTCAAAATTTTGTTTTGGAAAAAAACGCTACGAAAAAAACATGTTTCCGTTTTTGATTTTTTTGAAAAGTTGAACTAGAACTACAATTTTCGATATACCTTTCAATTTAAAATTTCATCAAAATCGGCGAATCCCATACACCCACAGACAGACATTTTTCCACCAACCAATTTTTTTTAGTTCCTTGAGCCCCAAAACTTGTATTTCCGTTAAAATCTAGATTTCGAAAATTTTCATGAAAACAATACTTCCCTACACTGAAGGTATTGGAAAGTAAAAACATTCCAAAGCTGTAGGTGGAAGGAAGCAGACATGTTATGACGTTTTAAGAGTCAATAAAGAAAAAACATCTGTTCATGATAAGGTGGTCGAGTTGTAGTTTTTTGTTCCCTCATATCTCCGGAACGGTTGGTCTCATTTAGATGAAATTTATTCGAAAAATAAGCTTAAAAAATCTGAAACTGTGAGCAGAAGTTAAATACCTTTTTTGGTAATATTTAGTCAAAAATTCAATATTATAAGTCCGTTAAATTTTGTTATTCAATTAAGTTAGTTTTCTCAATTTTCTAATTTGTCTATGACTCTCTCTCTCTCTCTCTCTCTATGATTTTTTGCAATTTAGAAACGAATGATTTTATATTCAATAAACAGGAGATTAAAAAATCTGTTTTTAAACTTAATCCTTAATGTATTTTTACATGCAGGTATTTTTATGGGGGCAACTCTCTCCCTCCATTTTTATTTTTGGGCTAAAAAATAATATTTGATATACGACTTTTTCCACAAAAACAAGAAATCGATATTTTACTTAAGCAGGGAAACAACATCTCATTAATCAATTTACCCAAACCTCTAGATTAAAAAAGTTTTCGGTTTTTAACTACGGTAGGTATATTTCTTTACCTTATGTTGTGTAACTGCGCATCTCATCGCACCGTATTTTTAAACAGTGTCTAGTCTCTTCGTCAACAATCGATCCCACCAAAGTCAGACTTTTTAATGGTGCATTTCTATTGCGCACGCATTTAAAACGCACTCTTTTAGCATTAACCGCCAGGTTCGTAGTGGCACAGATGGATATGCGGGTGTGTTCGGGTGTACTGCTTTTTTACTGCATAAGTAGTTGTGGTGTCGAATCTCGGTCGAGACCAAATTTTTTTTTATTTTAGTTTTTTTAAAAACACTGTTGTTGCGTTTTGCTGATTACGCGAGGTCATTTGTTAACAGCAGTTATATTTTTAAAGAAAAAATACGAAGACAAATTTGCATTCACTCACTGATTGACGGCATACTAACACGCAAGTGTGATCTTGATGAGGTAGGATCGATTGAAGCCAAGCGACTAGAGGCTAGTGTATTTTTACCTTCCTCGCTATACAGAGTATAGCTACAGGGAGGTATTGTCATCGTCAAAATTACGGAAGGTGAAATTCTGACGGATATGCAGTTTTTGGGGTCCGAGAGAACCGAAAAACTAGTTTTCGTCATGGTGTCTGTGGGTTTGTCTGTATACATTTTACAGCACAGAACGCTTTAACGCAGAAAATCTAATTTAGGTGTAAAAGATTATGATAATCACACTAGGATAAAACCGAAGTAGCGAGATTGTTCCGCCCAAAATAAAGGTGGTGGGAAGGGATGTTATACTACAATATAGACGCGCTCGAAAAAGAAGTTCAAATTAGGGTTCTACGCATGTCGAATAGCCGATCTGAGCAAGTGCGATCGTCCTACCGCCCCCCGGTCACCCTCGCCATTAATTTTTTGTTTTTTCTAAAATTCACTAATTACGGTTTCAAAATCAGTATGAACATGTTAAATGACAATAAGAACAATCTTCCATTGACAAAGCACCTCTGGGATGTTTCCTTTTGGTCGTTTACCTGTACAATTTTGTTGGATAATCGCCGAAAAAACAACGACTATCATCAATTATGAACTCGATTTTAGATTTCAACAGTTGTTTGCAATTAACAAATACTAAAATTTAACAATATTTAGTTTTAATAACTTCCAAAACTGTAAATTTCCAAATATGTTGGACCTTCCGGGGCGTTCCGAGTTTCAGAGATGTACGAGCTATAACCCACTATGTGTCATAGCATTGCGAGCAATTAAATGTTAGGAGTTAGTGCAGTTGCTGGGGAGGTTCAGGTGTTTTTTTTAATTTTATAAATAATAAGAAGTATTTAAAAGTTTTTGATGGTTAATAAGCAAGTATGTTATTTTTGCATATATGTACCGTCTGTCTATAAAGTACCCCCCCCCCCCCAACTAACTTTTGAACGACATGATATTTTACCACAACATTTGGTGCGCTTTTAGCCAATAATAAATTTTGTATCATTCAAAATGGCGGCTGGGCGACATCTTGAATATTTTTTTAAATGGAAAGGGGGGTCGAGTGACACCTCATTTGAAAGGTCTTTTAGTTCTGCGTCTGATCCTAGAGTTTCAATGAAAAATATTCAGCCATAACAAAATGAAAAATGTTTGAAGATAAAGGAGTCTATTTAAAAAAACTAAGAATTAATATACAATCATAGCTTCATTTATTATTTTTCTAATTTTGACATGTAAAGTGTCACTTTTCAAAATTAATTGAAGTTTCGAAACGTCACACTTTTCATAACCAGTTAGGAAAAGTAAAACTGGTGATGAAAAATTCATTTCAACACCAGTTACGAGAAAAAAACACAAAATTAAGAAAAATTTAACATTTAATTAATTATAAACATGTATAACACAATTCTTACAGTTAGATAGGTTAACTCCAGATGATTGGGAAGTTTTATTACTAGAACTTGCTGTAATCTGAGAAAGGGAAACGCAATTTGTTTCACTAAGAATATCAGTAGCAATCTTTTTCTTGTTCTGTACATGATGATAGTGCATTTTGTGCAACCTCTTCGATATCACTTGGTATATCTGAACTTGAATCAGACATTTCGGATATTTTCTAACTCGAGACACTTCTGTATAAATTTCAAACTGTCAAACACTACTTGATTTTCTATACAATTCATGAAATTAATAATTTCCCCGATTTAAAGTTTAAAGAACCTTCCTGTTTATCAAAATTAGAAAAAATCTTGTATGTAACACGTTAGGAAATGCGATTTTGTGTAACTTGTGCGTCTCACTCGTTACACAAAATGATGCATTTCCTAACTGGTTACATAAATAGCTATTATCGGTTTCTATTTTTTCTGCACCTAATACGTCGACATGTTAAACAAAGCACCCGGTAATTTTCCAAGACAACTAAAAGCACTTTATGGCTTGCTTTCCATTTGTAACTCTAAAATAAAACACCGTTATTTATACATTTTATACGTCCGTTTACTTACTCATCCATGTTACCGTACCTATTCTGTATTTTTCTGGAATTTTTAATAAAATTCTATTCCCAGCCTGTTGTAATTGATTAATTTCAGTGTTAATTCGGGTCACCAAACCAGCATGGATGTTGCAAGTTATAATTATTTAGCAAGAGTTTTTATATTTTCGTTATGGTTTAAGCATCAGCACAAAAAGCAGGATTTTGAAAAGTAACATTTCATGTTTGGGTTTTGGTTGGTCTGTTGCAGTTAATCGGCAGGAAAGAAGCATGTAAAATGATGTAAAAATAAATTGGCCTTCATGCTTTAGATCAGGAACAGGGAAGTACTTGCAGTTACTTCAACAGATTTATTTATATTATCATCTTATTTTTGTGTTCATACACGTCAAGTTCTGAGAAATACGTGTTCATTGCCAGGTCATATAATAACTTTTTTTTTTTGGTAGACGATGATTATGCACAAGTTTTTTTACCACTTTTTCTTGCAGGTTTTACCCAACAAATTAATAATAATTAGATCAGTTTCAAATCCGGACAAAAAGAATCAAAACGAAAGCCATTAAAAATTTCAAAATTTCGAATATTAACGAATTTCCAATTTGATAATTTTTAAAATTTTTAGATTCAAAATTTTCCAATAAAAATCAAAATTTAGAAAAAGTTAAAAACGATAGCATCAAGACATTACAATTAGAAAATTTTAAAAGAAGGTTTTCAAATTTTTCAGATTCAAATTTTTGGAAAATTTTCCAACAATTTTCAGGTTCGATATTTTTCAATAACTTAAAAAATTCAGAATTAAAAAAAATATGATAAATCGATTTCGAATATTACGGAATTTTCAAATTCTTCAGTTTCAAAATTTGAAAAAAAAGTGAAAATTTTAAGCAGTTCTTAAAATATTACAAAAATTTAAAAAACCTCCAAACTATAAACATTTTTGAAAATTGTGAGTTTTATTTTAAATTTTAAAAACGTTAAAAATTTTTTAAATGTTCCTAATTTTAATGTTTAGGAAAATTACAATTCTTCGAACTTTTTCAATTCAAAATTTTCCAGTAATTTAAAAATAGTTTAAAATCAAAAAAGGATCAAACAGACAGCATTGAGCCATTAAATATTCTACAAATTTTGAGAATTTACAAAAAAATGAGCGAAACACTTCGCCTGGACTTTCCTATACTCATAAAATAACATTGTTTTATATTTTCCAACACTTTCGATATACACACCTGTCTAGACACGACTAGTTAAAGTAAATAGTTCTTATAAGTTGTAACATCTTGAAGCGGTTGAAAAAAGACCGTCCGCTGCGCTGCAAGCATAAGGTTGGGTAAAATATTCGGACTGAATCAACGGAAGCGCAAAAATTGATATTTGAAAATATATTAATAACTCGAGAAGTATTATTTTTAGCAAAAAATTACTCTTATTAATTTGTATTTAGAATTTCAAAACCTTTCTGATTTTAAAACCAAAATGCCACGTTTCCATTTAAAAAAAAGTTATTTTTTACCGTGGCCGCCATATTAAAATTGGAACTCAAGTTTTTTTCTTAAATACAATCGAGAAGAATTTGCCCTACAACTTTGCTCTTGGGTTTGGGAGTCTATCTATTAAAATAAAAAAGTTAGCCTACACTGAACATTAAACGACTAGTACAAGAATACAATTGCTGTAGAAAGTATGTGAAATTCAAGGACAAAAAGATTATTAAGGGGCAAAAAATTACGATTTTTTGATTTTTTGTAAAAAGATTCTCCTAGAGCAAACAAAACAAAAAACCACATTTTTAATTTTTTATCGAAAAAATTTGGGGGGAGTTGAAACAGTAGCCCCCCTAAATATGAAATTATCGAAAAAATATTATTATATTCGGATTTTGCTATCAATGGTGAGCTATGTCACATTAACAGAAATATTTTATTGCCCCCCGTTAAATAAATAAAAGGGTACCAATTTTCAATTTTCAAAAATTCATAGAGGGCGTCACAGTGAAATTATAGCAATGCGCAAAAAAACAAATTGTAGAAGATTCCCAGCTCTATCAGCTTAAAAAGTTTAAACAAAAACGAGTGGGCAGTTTTTGAGAAATATTTTTTTGAAAAATTCCAAAATTTTGGAGTGGTCATTGCGATCGTTTTTATATTTTCAAAATTAATTATATTTCATGGTATAGTACCTTTGAAGGGCTACCAAACAAGATGTAGTTGATTCCAATCAGATAACTTGTTTTTGAGTAAATGGGTGTTAAAGTCGAAATGTTCATAAATTCGTAGCGGCCGCCATTTTAAAGCTAGAGAGTTCGGTAAAAAATCGTTTGATTTGTCCTAAGGCCTTCTTTAATCTCCACTATTAAAATTTCCAAAATTCAGTTTCTGAAAAAAATGCTACCAAAAAAACATGTCTAACTTCCGCTTCCGGTTTCGGTTTTTTTTTTTAAATTTTTGTTTGTCGATGAATTTTTGATATACCCCCTCATTCCAAAGCACATCAAAAGCGGTCCAGCCGTTCCGTAGCTATGGAGCTTACGGCGCGGCGATACCGTTTCTCTATTAAGGCATTTGGATTACTAAAAAGTTCCTGATTACTTCCGAGTTATTTTCTTAAATTCATATTTGTCAAAAATCGTTGGTGGATGATGTAACAATTTGTTAATAAAATTTACAGAGTACAAAAAGCTCTAATCAATTATGGATAAATTAATATATACGGGGTGTTGTATTTTTTAGAAATTTCAGTTACGACACATTAGTTAGAAATTCTTCCACCGTTGCTACAAACCAAATTCCACTTTAAAATATCGGAGGATATTACATGGTCTTGATTAACATAAAAAGTCGTTTCATATGTGGTAAGGTAATACGACTCATGCATTGTAAAAACAAAGTATAATCAGAAATTTATTTTAAAAGGTGAATAATAATACGCAAAAATAAACAGATTATTCTATTAAAAAATGGAATCCCCTGTATAAATAAAAATAATTTTCAAATGTGGTACCCCACACCCATACAACATTATTTTTGAAGAATTATTCTGTAGTTTAAATGGGGGCGGACAAATAGACAGCTGCGGTAATATTTAATCAACCTGTATAGACAACTCAACGGCCAAGGTTATACCGCGTCTGTTCAGCAAGACTAGCGGATTTATTTGCCGAGTGTCGCAAATAGTTCATAATTTTTTTTAATTGGTCTTATGAGAAAATAGTGTGGGCACTGCCTGTTTGTTCCTCTGCAAATCATAAAATTTTCCATGAAGTGGCCAAGTGCTAAGCAAAACGTTTCTATCATAATGATTTCTGTTCTTACTTGACGTAAATTCACACATAATATTATTTATAATTGCACATTATGATACTTATAACAATAAGCATTTAAAAACGAGAACTTTACAGACATTCAATTGAGTAATACATGATTTTATGCCATAACATCATTGTTGTTTATTGAAAAATTAAAACAAACTAAATTAATATTTACAAGTTAAAATTGGCAGTATTTATTAAATTACAGTAATGATATAAAAAAAACCTTCTGCCTCATAATGTGAAAAAAATCACGAAAAGCATGTTTTTAATAAATTAGTGACAAGGACAAGACAAAACGGAAATGTCCTTATCCACATACAGCTAAAGTACATTAAAATGATTTCAGTTGAAAACTGGAGTTGTATCCTTCAGAAGACGTAAAAAAATCAGGGGCGTGCACGAAAATGTCATTGAGGGTTGGTTAATAAATTCTCAATGATAAAACTTCTGGTTTTTTAATCTTTTTTCCTTTTTGAAAAATAACTTTAAAAAATTATCAACAAAAATTGTTAAATATTTATTAATTTTGTAATTTTTTCCGAACTGGCCGAAATCAGAAAAATTGAATTAAAAGATGTTTGTTATGAAAACAAGTCGATTTTGAATAAAAGTCTAATAATAATATTTAAACATAACAGAATCACCGCAACCGCGGCCTTTCCAACAAAACGCGTGCCAAAACATTAAATTTAACTTCCTAATTTTTTGGCAATGACACCATTTTCACTATTATCACTTTCCTACTTTTTTCCTTGTCGTTAGTACTGAAGCAGCACTAACATCTCTGAAACGCTCACAAAAATATGAATAATTTCAAATTTTCATAGATAATCAAATTTCAAAAAAAAATTTTAAGCAATAGTTTTTTTTATTTTACATTTGTAATAGTCTATTTCACCCCAAAACGGTTTTGCCTTCCTCGAAGATATGCACAGTATACCCAAAAAGGTATGGTATTACGTCCAGAAATTAATGTCCAGATTTTATTTATGGATAAGCACGTTGCTAGGTTCGACAATACCGAAACACTAATAAAATCTGAAAGAAACGAGATTGGTCCGCTAAAAAGTATTTTATTTACGGATAAGCACGTTGCTAGGTTCGACAATACCGAAAAACTGATAAAACCTGAAAGAAACGAGATTGGTCGGCTAAAAAGTATTTTATTTACGGATAAGCACGTTGCTAGGTTCGACAATACCGAAAAAACTGATAAAACCTGAAAGAAACGAGATTGGTCCGCTAAAAAGTATTTTATTTACGGATAAGCACGTTGCTAGGTTCGACAATACCGAAAAAACTGATAAAACCTGATAGAAATGAGATAGGTCCGCTAAACAGTAGTGGGTGTGGGGAAAAGATGCTTACAACATCAATGCAGGAAAATGAGTCCAGATTGGCATTCTATGGTTACCATTGGTTATTAATTTTCTCAAGTTTCGGTATTCCTTTCAATACGAAAAAAATGTTTTAAAAGTTTCATTTTAGTCGATTGCCTAAACAGGTTCCACGGGTGTGAATAGTGCAAGCCGTGGCCTAAATTGGGTCTGCAAAACCCGTAATGCAAAGAGGGGGGTATACTTTGTTGTACCTCAAACAAATAGAAAGGCTACAAAAGCCGAGATTTAATTATTACTAGCGGAACCCGTGGGCTACGCCTCATGCCTTTTTGCTATTTCTTTATTAATAAAAAAGCTAATTAAGTAGGTTGTGTAGCGGAACCGCTGATCGACATCTTAGGTTTACTAATTGCTCTATTAATTATTTTAATTGTGTTCTTTTAAATGCGAGCTGGATAGTGAAACTCAACAACCACGAATTGTTAGTTTCCAGCACGGTTGCTATTATAACGCGAGCTCCCAATATTTGGGTCAAATTTGGTTTCCGACTATATCTTTAGAAAGTAGCTTTTTAAATATTAATTCTAAGCTTATTTATTTTGTCCGTATGATCTCTTGAGTCTGCACTGTAATTGTTCAATATCTATTTGCCCAATTATTACTTTTACTTTTAAATTGGGAGAGAGGGGGAAGATTAGCCCTCCTAAATAATGTTGTATATAAAAATTAAGTTTTAATCTTATTCTACTATCGCTTATTATAGGCAATTTAGTTTAAACAGAAATGTTTTATCGTTCCCCATTTATAAAAATATAAAGGAGTTAGAATTCTCGATTTTTTAAAATTTCATGGAAGTCGTCACAGAAAAATTAGCGGATTGGGACACCAACCCAAGTTTAACGCACCCTAGCCTAGCTTACAAAATTTAAAAAAAATCGGGAAGCCATTTTTTGGGTAACATGTTTTTGAAAATTTCCAAAATTTTGAACTCGTTTTTTGATTTTATTTGAAAAATTCTCGTTCATAGTGAAATTATCCCCCCCCCCCCCCATTGCTATTATAATAACTAAATTCAATTTCATAACTCGTTTTTGAGTGGCTACTAAAGCGTTAAAGCCAGATTTGCGAAACACCGCACAGTGGGGAATTTTCAGCATTACTCAGATTTGCAAAAAAAAATGGTTATCGGAAATTTCTGAGGTCGCTAATTACAATGCAGTACCAAAAGTATGAAATTCAAAATGGCGGATCTAATATGGCGAAATACTTTTATTAAAGTCATCTGATTTGCATAAAAATTGGTATGCGGGGGTTGTTGGAGTCGCTATTTACGAATCCAGTATCAGAATTATGAAATTCAAAATGGCGGATGTATTATGGCGGCAAAATTACCTTAAACTCATCCGATTTGCATAAAAATTGGTATGCCGCCTTAATTAGAGTCGCTTATTACGAATCCACTATCGAAATTACGAAATTCAAAATGGCGATTGGGAAATTATTGAAAAAACACGGCCAAAATATATTCTGAACTTACAAGTAGTGCTATTTCCATAAAAGAACTACAACTTCAAAAAATGTGTATTACGTAACAGTATATATAATTATTAGTGACATATTGGTATCGATAGTCTATTAGAGGGGCATAAAATACGAAAATTGACCCACGTAGTATTTCCTACCGTGGCATCGTAGCAACCGTCATTTTATAAAAAAAAATTCGAGAAAAGAAAACATTGGATTTGCCCAAAATTAATTAATTTTTGGTAATTTTTCACAATTTCATATTTATTGAAACCGATTTAAAATAGATTTGGGGTTATCTTAAACGATTTCTGCTCGTTTCAGGTCATTTGTATTGATTTGAGAAGACGGCTCTGTTTGAGGTGACCTTAAATTATTTTAAGAGTATTCTAGAATATTTCATGCAAGTTATTTATTTTAGCAAGTATTTGGACAGAGTAAAGACGATTTTAATTAATTTTTTAAGAACAATTTTTTTATATAAATTTTATTATTTTAACTGGTTTAGATGAGTTCATGTGATGTTAAGTGATTTCAAAACAAGTTTCGACATATCAAAGGTGGAATATTAATAAATCAAGTCATGTATTGGCAAATATGAAATCTATTTACATTCCGATTTTGCTTACATACAACCCATTGAAGGCTTGTCCGTGCAGTCTTCGAGATTAATCACAGCTCAAGAATCTGAAGAATGAGAAACTCTGCTGATCGGATTCCTCGAACCCCTTCCAATTATCATTTTACAAGAATCCTCTTAAATTATTATTTTGTTTTGAGTCTGCAGGCCCATTGTTTAATAAATTTAATAACAATATGATGTAATAGTTATGACAAAAAAATTGTTTGAACTCGTGTGAGGACAGCAAAAATATTTTCAACAAGGTCGCCAAACAGTCTTGGTATGTCCGGTAGCTTCGTAATTTTATAGATGGAAGAACTCCCACGTGCTTAATTTTAACGGGTATCATTAAAAAATAAATTAATTTCAGACTGGGTTTTAGAATCTAATACAAGAATGTAGTTTAGGTTTTTGTAGCAACTTATATTCTCAGAAGTTTTAAAATCAAATTTAATTAAAAATCGAAACGTTATCATATCAGCAAATAAAAAATTTAAGTTGTTTTGGTTTGATTTACGCCAAACCAGTGGTGGTTCGTGAACATTTGCTGTGAGAGTGGCGAAACAAATTTAAAGCAACAATTGTCAGTGTTATAAATGTTACCGCTTAATGTTTCAAATCTTAAACGCAGGTGGCTGAGTGGGAAAAGACACCCTGCAGTCCATTATTAAACAAACAAAACAATAAAGCTCTTCTCACTCCGCACCTGTATGCACAGTCCAAATTTTGCGTTAAATTTTCGCACGTATTCTTAATTTTTTCTAATGTCAGATTGATTAATTTCTAAGTTAGGTCAAAAGTGGGTCCATATTATTTATTTAAACCCTCTGTTGCAAGAATTTATTTTTATTTTTAAAAATCGATAAGAAAATTATTAATTGCTTACTTATGCCTCCATAAATTCACTACAAAAACAAAACAACTAACTTTAAAAAAAAATGTGTTCCCAGTTGGGAACATACATAACGCACAAAAAAACAAAATTGCAAATAAATAGAACGTTGAAAAGATTTTATGCGTATATGCAAAATCCTTTTACAACACATTCTGGTTTCCTAAATTAAATACTGGCATGAAATTCTTAGAAACAACTGCTATTGGAATAAAAGCACAAGTGTGTTGTACATTTTTCACATTTGATTGACACAATTGAACTTGTTTTCGTTGTATTTTATTTTTTTCTCACTTTAGCAGCAATGAGGATAAGGTTCATAATTCTGCAAAAAAAAATTAAACAAAAAACTGTGACAAGTTGTAAATGCCATGCACAATATTCCCAGGTGAGAACATAGCAACAAATTTTAATAATTCAACTTATTCACATAAATATTAAACCTCAATCATACCGTGACAACTAATAAATCATTTGGTTGCTACGCTGTTCCCATAAGGGAACAATATGCGCCCAGAGTGGAAATAATACGTAGGATAGTAGCATGGAATTTTATTTATTGTGTTCCCAATTGGGAACATTATGCAATAGAGGGTTAAGCTTCAGCTTGTGAGTAAACTGCTACCAATTCTTTTGTAAACAAAAATATTGTTTCTAATTCATCACAACCCAACAGCGCAAAGGAAACTGTTTATTAAAGCTGAAATGTAACTTTGCCATCTCGCGAAAAGGTTTGTTTATACGCTAACATAAACATATGATAAGGTCAGCCAAAGGTGGGGGTTTTTGTATGTAATAGCTAGTTTGTTTACATAATTAAAACTAAAACGATGCTTTAAAAAGTGGACTATGTAATATTAGCATTAAAGGGGTATTACACTAGTAACGCCCTCTATGATGTGCGGCGAGGAAAAGTTGCAAAGCAACAAACCGGTAAAGTTGTGATCGGAACCTGCTAAGCAGGTATCTGCCACACGGGCGTTTTTGTGCTTTGTGCTTAGAGGCCGGTGTGATCGCAGATACCTGCTTAGCAGGTTCCGATCACAACTTTGCCGGTTTGTTGCTTTGCAACTTTTCCTCGCGGCACATCATAGAGGGCGTTACTAGTGTAATTCCCCTTGAATGTTATACTTTCTGGCATATATCTGCTTGTTTGCTTTTGGTTTCGATTATGGTTAGAATTATGTCCACCTGATGAGTTCAAATAAGAACGAAACATGTAGTGGTCTATTCTAGCCATAATTGAAACCAAATCTCTTTTTTCTTATTTCTTGCCACACGGGCGTATTTCTGTGTTTTGTGCTTAGAGGCCGGTGTGATCGCAGATACCTGCTTAGCAGGTTCCGATCACAACTTTGCCGGTTTGTTGCTTCGCAACTTCTCCTCGCCGCACATCATAGAGGGCGTTACTAGTGTAATTCCCCTTTAATGTTATACTTTCTGGCATATATCTGCTTGATTGCTTTTAGTTTCGATTATGGTTAGAATTATGTCCACCTGATGAGTTCAAATAAGAACGAAACATGTAGGGGTCTATTCTAGCCATAATTGAAACCAAATCTCTTCTTTCTTATTTCTTTTTCTGGCTATGTAATAGTTTGTTTTGCATGTTTGTTACGCAAAACGTCGCCCTTCGTGGCTCCCTTACGAGCCAACGCTGCGTCAAACAAGATTTCAAACAAAAAAGGTTCCAATAACATCAGAGAGGTGCAACAAACGCATTATGGGTCGCGAACGTCTACACGAATTGGTGCGTTTCTTTCACACTTGCATATGCATAAAGAGCTAAAATTAGAAGGAAAACAAGAATAAAGATTGAATTTTGCAACACCCAAGGTCTTTTGTGGGGCCGTTCCCTGTTGGACGTTGCAGTAGTACCTTTTGGCATTTCAAAATAAACTTGTTAATCGAGTACAGGTGATTCCAAGTCCGTACTATCTAATGGGACTAATGATCATTTACTTCGGAATACATTTAAGCGCATTTGCATACTTACGGTTAACAATATACCAATTAGCTACCTGTTCCTTGCACTTGTTTAAGAAAGTTTTCTTAATTAAGCAGCGTTGAGTAGGTAGATTTTTACGGTGCTATTAACTCTTAAATGTAGATTTTTATTAAAATTATCAAAATCGGCAGCCCTGGGTAATAGCTGTAGCCATTCTAATCGATTGGACACACGCACACCTTTTAAAATACGTTTAAACCCATGTAAAAATTGTGGAAAAAGGAAAATTTTGGAGAAAGATGAACCTATCACATAATGGCGTAAATTAAATAGCGTATCAAGTATTATCTTGCAAAACACTAGGTGAAAATGTATACATCTATTGCCGTATTGCCGTGATTGCCTCGACTTGAATGCAGTTTTTTGCAAGCTTTCCAACAAGCCCACACAAAGTATAGGTCGCTATTTAAAAAAAATTAAGTCAAGGTCAAGTCACTTCCATAGAAAACACCCTGTACTTATACAATAAAATTGACTTGAAGAAATAAAAACTGCCAACGCAATTTCTTTTTAAATTTTGTATGCACATACAACTGGTGATAAGTACAAGTTGGTTAGGCTTCCAGTCCGCTAATTTCTTTGTGACGCCTTCTATGAATTTTTGAAAACAGAAAATGTATGCTTCTGTATTTATTTAACAAACCATTTCTGTTTAAGTTTAACCGCTCATGAGTGATAGTAGAAAAAAGTTCACAATTTACTTTTTAGATGCCGAAATAATTAGGGATGTCAATCCCCCCCCCCCCCCCCCTCCAAATGGTTGGCGAACGAATTTGGCCTTCTCTTTTTGGCTTTTTTAAAGCAGGAAATCTTTTTTTCCAAAAATAAAAAAAATCGAGTTTTTTCCCATACACCGTCGGTTTCCAACGTGGCCTTGTAATTTACCTTTTTACCCACAATTGAACCATAGCACAACAAAGCATCCTCCGTAGCAGGTGACTGTATTCAAATCGCTTGCAAAGCAGTTAAAAAAACTTTTTAAAAATTTCCGTATTCAAGTACAATAAGACATAAACGCAGGCAGAGACTAACAGGTTACCGATATATGCTACCGCTGGTCAACCCGCTACACTGAAGCACTTGTGCAATCTTACAAGTCCTGTTAGTGCGCAAAATATGATAATTGAAATATGAAAAGACAATTACGAAAGTCCAGGTTCGATCATTTTTTATTATGCTGTAATAAGTTAAAGAAAACTAAACAATATACTATCGTTAATGAAACACCCAGTAGATATATGTTTAAAAAAGTTACGATGAAAATCGTACCAAGATCAATATGGAAAGCTAATGTTTTCTGCGCGTGGCGGTAAAACTTTCCTAAACAAATACATTTTATGATCATCAACATATCACGGTAACTACAACTAAAATTAGAAAGTATAATCAAAATTTTTATGACAAATTAAATGCGAAGGTTTAAATTAACGAGATTTAGCCAATAAACAAGTAAACAACTGACGATCAACTATAACACCCTATACAAATAAAAAAAGAAAAAAAGTTTCGCTAGAATCTGTTTTCTTTTTTCCGGAAGATTTCTTTGCAGAATTTGTTTCCGAGGATTTATTTCCATACGACTTGTCTTCGCAAGATTTTTTCCGAGGTTTTTTTCCCTAGAATCGATAATATGAGTGAGCAACATGGCAGGTTTTTCTTCCACGTAACCGTGCTGTGATGAACACCTGGGCAAGCGTGGGGGTACGTTATCATGGCAACCGTCTTGCTGTTAGATACGGCTTGCAAGACCGTTGAAATCGTTTCAATAACAACTTTTAAAGTGAAGTGTTCGGTAAAATGAGTTCAAAAATGTATGTGCTAAAATAGGCTGCATAAAATCTGAACTTATATGGACCTTTGTGTACCTAACGTTATTTTGTTTGCGTTTTTTTTATATTAATTCAAGTGTGACGAAAGGTTTCATTATCTCCTACTGGGAAGGGGGGGCGGTGATATATGGCCTGAGCTGAATCTGGAAACCAGGCCCAACAACTTCTAAATTATTAAAACAGATACTTTGAAGCACCCTGTATATTAAGTAACAATCCTATATAGTTTGGCACAGTAATTGCAAACATACTTTTGAATGTAATCAACTAATGAAATAACCAACGAGGATTTAAATTTTTAAACACTTATTGTGAACCACCTGTATATAAATAACAGGCACGTAGTGCCCAACACGAGCTACTGCACCTTTGAATCTAATTTAACTGTTAGAAATTTTCAAGGAAAAATAAAATCGTCATTTCGCTTGAATATGCCATGAATTTGATTTATATTTTTTCTATAACTGGGTGTATCTATTCAAAATTGTAAACTGCCCGTTTCGTTGAAGATTACCGAACAAAACCAATAGCATTTGATTTTCTTCCGCATCAAAGATCCACAGGCCTTGACTTTTGTCTGTCTGGGTATCAGTTTACCTAACCTACGTCTGGAAACAGGTAGGTTCTATTTATAAAGTGCACAGGTAATAAAACACCTCAATAGAGTGGACGTATTGGTCTTTCTGCTGATGTTTTAATTCCTTTGTCGATGGGTTCATTACCATGCGGTTACGACTACTTAGAATACGTTCCAAGACTTACTCACTGAATATAAACGCAATCATTGGATCTTTTATTTAAAAAAAATCATTTAAAAAAAGGCTTTGCAGTAAACAGTTTTGCGTAACAATGCCAGTTATTTTGACACACCCTGTATATTCATGTTGTTATTGTTAGGTAATTTTTAACCGTTCGTATTTTCAGTTCTAGACTGAATATTGGTCATTATGATAACACAATTTGAACGAATTTAGAGCAACGTTTCGAACTATCTTCAGGTTGAAACGAAACAAATTTCATGTAATTGATAATTTTTCGACAACTTTTCTTCAGTATTACTTCAGGTAGTTCCAAAACGCGTCAATCATAATAAAATTTTATAGCAATTTCGCAATGCATTTCTAAACACCATGAACAATTTTGCATAGTACGATAAAAACCCCTATTGTACAATTAACTTCGAAGACATAACAGAATATTTATAGTCAAATCGTTAAATGACCTAACAAAGAAACAATAACTTCGACATACTTTAACTCTCTACAGTTTAATGCGATAAGAAACAACAATAAACACCGTTCGGAGAAATTAGGTTGCAGAATTAAATTTGTTTATGTTCGTAGGTGCCTAGTGCACCGTTGATTAAAACAACTTTATAGTTCTAGAATTCAATAATAGGAAATATATAAATAGTCAACGCTTAATAAACGCTAAGCTCGGTAGAATTTCTAGAGATTGTATTATAAATTGCAAAATTTATATATAGGATGTTTAAACAAATTTGGGAACAAATGTTAAAGAGATACCTCGTGCAAAAACAAAACGAAAAGTCTGTAGAAACATTTGTATATTTAATATAACCATTACCGAGACACAGAGCGCTCAAATTTTATTTTTTTGCATTTTGTAGATTTTCTCACAAACCGTTGAAGGAATGTTGATAAAATTTTCAGGGAAAAGATTACTAACAGGTAGGCATATTTTACTTCGTAATCAGCCTTTACGTCCCACTCCTGGCATCCAGCACTCTTCTCTGCCACGTACTCTCCTTATCGTTACGGTGGAGCACGGGGAACCTACAGTTTAAAGTCGATTTCGAACGACTAGATATCGGAGAAGGTTTCAGGCATTAGGGACCCCACAGTCGCCTACATCGGTTTGGGGAACGTGAGTGGCGGGTTGCGGCGTAGATTTTTATAGCTGCATGGCTTCGGCGGGAATCGAACCCCAGATCTTTAGCGTTAGAGGCCAAGCGTCCAACTTATGTAAGCTACCGCCACTCTGTTTATTATATTTTACTGGCGTAAATATGATAATTCAGTGGCGACACTGCATAAGGTGCTGCCATTTCAGAAGTATTTAATACACACCCAAACATTTTTAAAAATTTATTTACTTTTTAAAATTTTAATAAATTTTTAATAATAGAGAACCGTATTTTCACTGAACCAGCCGATTTTCAGTAGTTTAACATTTACAAACCAAGTTGTTTGGGGTATGTTTATTATTAGAATTTAGAACCAACTATTTAAACTCAAAATGAAAAAATAGGCAAAGCAAGATAATTTGTCTGAAAAAAGATTCGTCGAGATTTAAAAAAAAATGCTTTGCCAAAATTAAGGGAGGGGAAAAAATTAATCCCCCCCCCCCCTAAATATTGCTGTTTTATAAAAAACAGACACAAATTTTCGATTTTCAAAAATTCGTCAGGCGTCACATATAAACTAGCGAACTGAGACACGAACCAAATTGTAGCTGATTCCTAGCTCTATAAGCTCACAAAGTTTAAAATAAATCCTGTGGTCAGTTTTTTTCTGCAATTTTTTTAAGTGTTCACAATTTTGAAAATATTTTCACTTCGCAGTTTTCATTTGTACAAAAATTCTCTTAGATAGTAACATTGTGCTCCTCTAGAACTACTGCTGTATCAAATTTACTCTTGATCTCTCATCTATTTTTAGGGTAAATAGCGTCAAAATTTTCAAAAATCCATAGAGACCGTCACAAAAAAATGTAGCGACCTCGAACAAACCAATTTATACTTACAAAATTTAAAAAAAATCGTTGAGCCAGTTTTTGATATATACAGTCAAATTTTAAGAATTTGAACAAATCTCGTAGATGGTAACACTGCTTCCCCCTAGAACTACTACAGTAACAAATTTGATTCTAATCTGGCAACTAGTTTTTGAGTTCCAAGGCCTTAAAATCAAAACTTTCAAAAAAATCATAACGAGCGCCATTTTGAAGCTAGTGTTCGGAAAAAAGCTTTCGATTTGTCTTTGCCGTTTCTATCATAGTATGTTATTAATATTTTTTTTCTGTTTTTGATAAGAATTATACCAAAAAACGTGTGTAACTTCCACTACCGGTTCCGGTTCATAAAAGAAATCTTTTTGGCTCGACAAATTTTTGTTCTAATCGGCAATATCAAATTTCATTGAAATCTGTACAATAGTTCCTTAGATTACACCATGATGGATTACACACACATACAAACAGAAGTTTTTAAAAGACACATTTTGTGCGTCCGGAACATGTATTTCCATAAAAAACGGTATAGAAATTTTCGCGGTCACAATACATTCCCATACTATAAGTATGGGAAAGTAAAAAGGAAATGATTTTCAAACAAAGGGCTACCTAACATATTAGGTCTAAAGCGCCTGCGCTTTATTATTAAAAATTAAATAAAGATTTAAAAAAATTTGAATTAAATTTTTAGCTCAGGTGGTATCAAGTATTTCTGAAAACGGGAGCACGTTATTCAGTTACGCCACTGGATTATCATATCTACATGTGAAAAATGCCGACTTTTGAGTAATATTTACCCTGAAAATTGCATTAACTTTCCTCCAACAGTTTCTGAGAAAATCAAATAACAATATTAATAAAAACATAAATTCCAACACCCTGTCTCTCGTTAACTATTCGGTTAAGTACATACGTTTATAAAGGCTTTTTGTCTTGTTTTCGCATACAGAATCTACCCTATCATTTGTTCCCACATTTTTTGAAACACCCTGTATATATTTTAGAAAAATCTCGAGAACAAATCCTAGCGAGCTTAGTATTTATTAAGCTTTGAATATTTAAAAAAAAATTAATTATCGATTTCTAAGTATAACGATATCATGTACCCTGTATAGCAGATTGTTTTTAGTAATAAACGGGTCTACTTTTTGCTACCTACTAAACATTGCCAATAACTGACACAATGCGGAAATTTAGTCTGTTTTACCCTGAAACTGTAAACCTACACCTGCACAAACAAAAAAGTTTTATGAACTATTTACCTAATTTTAGAATTGCTAAAACCGTTAGCTAAAAATGCTACCTTGGTTGGACATTTTGAATTTTAATCGAATTTTCTTATAATTAACGATGCTGATCGGTATTAACCTTGTACTAATACTATTAGCTAAAACAAAACAAGAACAGCATGTAGGCAAAAATTAATGGCCTTTTTTTGATAAATATAATTACACTTTTTATTTTGGTGTGTCTAACACCTGTTGCGTTATCAAATTTCGCGAAGGCCTCTTTCGATCACGTGGTAAACAAATGGCAAACATTTATGGAGTTTTAACTTATGTGTATGATTAGAATATGTTACGACTTACGTGCGAAACATTTTTATAAAATGTTAACCCAATATTATGAATTTATGATAATGCACCCGCACACAGTTTAGTTTGTTGACATTCATTCAAATCTATTAAACTCTTTATTTTGGCATTATAATTAAGGGCTCTAAGTTTTTGACTTCGGCCGAGCCCTGCAACCCTTTTAGATTTTAAGTAATAGGTGCAAAAATCAGTTTTTTTCAAAATAGCTGGTTTCTCGTGCACACAATCTCAATATAAGTCCTAAGATAAATAATAGTATATTAAATCGCCTACAAAACTAAAAAAATAATGTCCCAACTCAAACGGTTTCCGAGGTATTTCCTCGAAAACCTGACCCTCAGAGTGGCTAGGAAAACCCCGGCCACTTTTCTTGCGACGGTCAAGAGATGGCGCTTTAGTAAAGAAAAATTAAATTAAAATACTGGCAACAACGCAGAATCCAAGACGTTTTGGTTGTTTTGATTTAATATGGGGCGTATTTAATAACTAAAACGTCTTGGATTCTGCGTTGTTGCCAGTATTTTAATTTAATTTTTCTTTAATAAAGCGCCATCTCTTGACCGCCGCAAGAAAAGTGGCCTGGGTTGTCCTAGTCAATCTGTAGGTCCGAAATTATGACCTAAATTTGACCATTTTGATGTTTTTTTGGTGCAATTTTATTTACATAGCTCATGTTTTTGCAAATATCTCGCTTCCGGTGTCAAAAGTCGTTCAAAAATTAATAAAAGTATATAAAACTTCCCAAAAAAAAACTAAACCGAAAAAAATACAAAAAAGGGCAAACTTCGAGAAGCCATATCTCGGTAACTATTTGAGTTAGAACATTCTTTTTTTATCAGTTTTGTAAGAGATTTTACATACTTTCTTTCCAGTGGTAAGAAATTTTTACGTGGAATGCCCTAGAAACGAGCTATTTTGAAAAACCTTCATGTATGTCACAAAAGCATCAAATTGGTCAAGTTTGGGATGTCATAACTAACTTCAGACCTATTAAAGTTACACAAATGTTTCTTTTTTAATTTACCCAAAATTGAGTCTACTTTAGCTCATCTCGGGACCATTTTTTCGTAGGATAATCAGGAAATTAACAATTTCATAAAATCTGAAAAATATGCTTTTTTATTGGCCAAAAATCGCGAATAAAGGGTCACCTTTCAGAGGCCATATCTCGGAAACTGTTTGGGCTAAAACATTATGTTGTTTTTAGTTTTTTTGGGAATTTTATTCACTATATTTGTCTAAGAACTACTACCGAGATTTGTTGTAGCGGAAACAAGCCATTTTTCAGAAACTGATTTACTTCACCTATTTCTTAAAATCTAGAAGGGTTGCAGGGCTCGGCCAAAATCGAAAACTTAAAGCCTTTATTTTGATGCCATAACCAAGACGTTATTTTTACATCTTTGTACTTGATGACTGGACTATAAATGTTTTTTCTACAAGAAAATAAACTGACGTCCCTGGCAATTACACAATTCATATTTGAAAATCAAATATTTTAGGGGGTTGTAAATAAAAGAAAGATATTTAATGTTCACAATACGAACTGGAAATAATGACACAGTGACCTCTATTTTTAGACTATCCACAGCTGTTCTATCTGTTTTATTTAGATTCTTTACACCAAACCCAGTCCAAGCCGTATTATCTGACAGATTGAAATGTAGTTTTTTATTATTTCTAAAAATAATTCTGGTTATAAGCATATTTTATACACAACGCCACACAATCGGAACACAAAACTTCCAGGGAGTTTGCTCGCTTTGAACAGAACATGGAAACTTTTTAAACTTTCAAAAAATTATATCACACCTGGTGAATATTACTGGAATTCGCTGGAATTATTAACAGGACCGGCTTAAGCACTTGTTTTTGTTTCCCTAAGACTTTTACGATAAACACAAAAAACATAACAAATTTTATATCGGAATTAATAAACGAAGATGTTAAATTTCTGCTTTGATAAAAAAAACATTATTGTGAACAGTATCCAGGGTCTGATTAAGATAATTTTTTTAATACGGCACGTATTTATTTGCCAAAAGAATTCCTCAGTAGAACAATCAACGCAACTTTACTAGCCCTAAAAAAATCACGCCCTGTTCTCTCCAAAACTAAAAAATTTTTCCACAACCCCTCTCCATTTCTCGCAGAATTTTCTAGTCCGGCCCTGAAAATGATAGCCTGAAGCCTACATAATAGAAGCGTTTCCACATTTTAATATTCTCAATTTTTAAGGTAGCTAGTACCACTCTCTTACTACTCGTACAGTAGGCGCAAATACCGTTTTGGGCTATTTTTCTATAACTGTGGTAGTAAAAATGTTTAGTGGGTCAAAATTTTCAAGTTCTAGCGTTATTTTAGCTTTACTTTCATTCATCCTAATATTTAAACACGACAATACGCCCCTCTCTCATCTAGCCTAGTTTTTAACGGACCAACCTCGTTTCTCTCGTGACTGATTTTCATTGATTTTTTGTTGTTTTTGCAAATTTCAAATGTATTTCAATCCGTACTCATAGAAAAATTCAGAGGTATTTAAAACGATTTCAGATAATTCCAAGGTCATTTCATTAATTTGAGGTGACCTCAAATTATTCCAGGGACATGTAGTAACATTTGAAATAAATTTTGAAGCAGGGAGTGGAGTGGTTTGACGTATTTTTCTTCTTTATTTCTCAGGTTAGACTAGCTTACTTTCGAGTTTACTTGCTGAAATATTTTAGTTTTATATCAAAAAATGATGTTTTTCATTATTTTATTACATGAGTAGTCTAACCGCCCTTCGGAAATTTGACGATAAGAGCAAACTATTTATCGCAACGGGAGATAAATATATCAGAAGGGAAAAGATTTTAGGACGCTACCTAGATACAATAGCGAATATAAAATTAACAATTGAACTAGCAAAACCCGTGAGTTATGCCCCACGCTTTTTTGAGGATTCTTTTAAAATAGATATAATGTGGGGTAGTTAGCATGCGATTTCCGAAGTCCTATCAAGAACTCTTCCTACTCACCGCCGACCCCACGGTTTCTCCGTTATTAATAAAATACATATGATTGCTAAATTGTCCAATAATACAAAAACAAATAATATTAAAACAATTTTCTTATTTGGAAAACTGGACTGGGCCGATACATATCGGTACATACGAATGTGCGCCTTATATATGAACATAATGAACTTATAAAGCTCTGTCTTCGTGTAGAAGGGGGGTCGTCTTCGCGAAAAGGTGAGAAAGGTGGAAGGGATCCGGATTTAATATACATATAGAATAAACAACAACTAGTACTAGAAGAAACTACGGCCAGTCGGCGGAATTAATTTAATAAAACAAATCAAGTTATGGAATTTTTTATACCCCCTGCAGTAGCTGTGACGAGGTATACATAGGTCAAACTTCTCAACTTTAGCATTTAAGAAAAGCAAGTGAAAGTTGCTATCAACAATATTATTTCCAATTATCAATAAACATGTATAAGTTAAAGTTAAAAACTTTCTTGAAAGAACGTTTAGATATTAAATATCAAATTTATACTTATTGCTATTATTTATATTTCACATTATTTTTATTTACGAGTTTATTAATAGATTATCTGAAAGGCCATTTAATGATAAACAAACATATCCAATGCTTGTTTTTCTTCCTCCTTGTTTATACGTACTATAATCAAGAGGTTAACATCAAAAATTGAGCAAACGGCCAAAATTTCCGAAGGCGTTATAATGTTTGTGTATGCTTCAAATTTGATGAAATGTTGAATTAAATGTTTATAAAATAATTCAAAACAGGAGCAATGTGTGTAAGTAAAACGGAGATTGAATGTTCATCTAAATTTACGAAACCAAAAATAAATCTCAACTCACATGTGTAAACTGTTGCGCTATTCTCGTGTGCTCCTCTTGGTACAGTTTTCTAGCTTTTCTTTTTTCTGCATACATGGTATTCAGGGCATCCAATGCCTTGCTCTCGATAAAATCAGCATTTTGCTTGATTAATTTCCCCGTGCTGTCCAGTTCTTCCATCATGGTCCTCCAGGCGGACACCACGAGGCTTCCAGAGAGTTCGTCGCTTCGGTCAATTTTGAGTCCCTGTGCCGCCACTGCCGTCAATGCAAGTGCATAATCGCGATCACATCTCACTTTTGATATCATACACCTTTTCATTGTTTCCAAAATGCGGAGTTCCGCATCCTGGCGCAACAATAGTGCTTCGTGCGCACTGCGCCCTTGTAGGTTTGTTGAAAATCCCATTGTTGCAAGTTTGAAGTCGCCTTTTCGGGGGTTTACATTTTTTAGGGGTTTCTTAAACTCACTTGAATTCAGTCACAAAACACTCACATTAAAGCAGGTCTTGGGAAATAAAAACTTGAAAAACAAAACACTCGGATTATAAAACACTACAAATCACAAGTTGGCTGGCAGTGCAACAAAACAAACAAGCAACGGAAATTCAAATACAATATTGTAACGGTTTAAAAAAATTTAAAAATTCAATTACATAATTTTTTTAATTTTCATACTTAAAATAATTTTATTATTAAAATTGGAATTATCTTAATTGTAAATTAATAAAACAACAATAATTTTAGTTTGTTTGATTGCGTTTTTTGATAAAACTAATTGTTTAATTGATATTACGTCGGATTACATGCCATTGTTTTGTTAAGAGAACTAGAAGAAACGTAATACACCTTCGCGCACTGTCAAGATTACTTTGCTGGCTGCTCTGTGCGCTCCCACCTTCCTCTTGTATTTGGGGATCGCAGGTTAACAGTACAGACAAGGACAACGGCGCGAAGGAGTGGGCAAACCGCAATTTGAGCCGCGCAAACTGGACAGAAAAGTCCGGTTATTTTTAGGGGCGACATCTATACGTGTTTCAATTGAGCTACGATTTAAAATAAGTAGAACACTGAACGGTGTATAACTTAAAATTTCTTTACAAAATTACAGTAGCGTAGTAAAAAGGCAAGTTAAGGGACCCGAGCTTAATGATAATAATTGAAAAGTGCGTTTTGACGACATTATAAGAAACTTTGTTACATTTTTTAAACTTACAAATACGAAATTTTACATTTTAAGCTTATGGTTTAGTCTACTCTGGCATCGGTGATAAGCTTTAGTAGCAGAAATGAGCCGATGGTAAATAAATATAACTGCAGGTTCACTGGGCACAGAAATTAGGTCTTGTGGTCTAGTTTTACTTGCTTTTCAGTATAAGGAGACATATTTCATTAAAATTTAGAATTCGAGATTTTGACGGAAGTATGTGATTTATAGCTTTAGGAACCCATCATAGTTATTTATGTATTAAGGGCGTAAAAAGGCTTCGACGTATTCTTAGCCCTCGGCTGCCGCCTCAGGCTCAAAATTACGTCTTACGCCATAAAAGCAAGTTACGCCCGTGGTACATACACAACTTTATGCACGGATGAAGATTTTTTAATTTTAAAATATTTCTAAAATAAATTGAAAATATTTATAAAACAAATTGAATTTTCCACCCACATCTAGCGTTGCTTTGATTAGAGATTTGAAGCGTAACTATAGTAGCGGGTAAACAACGGTAGCCATATTGCCTAAAATCTTAATTTTGCAAGTCTTTAAACTGTTTCTATTAGGTATGATATCGTTATTTGACGTTTCATTATAGCCCATGGGCAATAAAGAGGTCCATGGACTATAAAAAAACGTTTATGACAAAGAAATTCGTGTATAATAGTCAATTTATGATACATCCATGCATAAAAGTTGTTTATAAAAATGTCTGTCTGTGGGTGGCTGGTTGTGTCCCTGTGTATGCCTAATATATCCTGAGCAGATGGATTTTAGATCTCAAGGGTATATCGAAAAAAGCTGTTAAAGAAATTAGAAAGCGGAAACAGATGTTCGACACTTTCATGATTTTACAGTTGAAACAGAAAAGTGGGAAAGTAAAATTTAATGGTGAATACGTTCAGGGTTTAAATTTTGTTTAGTTATTACTTTACTTACACTTTGTAATACTAAATAACTAAGTTAAAAAAACTATATAAAATTTATTAAAAATTGATTACAACTACTTAAAATGATTACTATTACTTCCTGTTTTTCAAAGCGCTTTTCATCCGTGTTATTTCATTCTTTTCTAAATATTTCTTCAAAGAAGGATCAAACATTGGTTCTTTACACAAAACTTTATACAATCGTTCGCCATACTTCCTAAAATTAGTCATTCCAGTATATCAAATTTAAAATTATAAATACTACCTCGTCTCTTGATGTTTATCCTGCAAAAATATGGCCATATGTTGTATAATTCGTTTTCTCGTGTGCTCATGACATTGCATGTTTAAAACAATATCTGGTCCAGCTATAACCACTGCGCAAACAATTAATCGAATTGTTGCTGTTCTTACAAGAGCATTTTTGTGCAGTGGTCCTTTTAAGCACAACGATCTTATAGAATGAAAAATGGGAATGTGTGTAACCATACAGTCGAGTGATAAATTTGCATCTTTACGAATGAATTTGTTTGCGTCCGCTGTTTTACAAAGAAGAATTTCAACAATATCGTCAAACTCCTAAAAAATAAATAGTTTAGTGTTGACATCAATTTAATAACTTTTTATAATAAAGCAAAAAATGTTGGTGATACGATTAGGTTTTTTTAAAGACAGATTACAAGAGTCACATCGAGCAACTCTATGATTTTTCCCCACCCCACTTACCCCAAATCAGCCTATTCATTTTTCATCCGATGTATCGTTTATGAGATAATTACAAAAAGACAGTTCTGGGTCCACCGCTCGAGTGCTTTTTTAGAATTTAGGAAATGAAGCCACCCTCGAACACACTAGACTATCTTTTCGAACAAGTTTATTATATTTTCCAATTAAATAAATTAAAACAAATGTAATTTAAGTTTGATTTAATTTGTAATTTCAAGTTGAATGAGAAAAGTACCCACACCAATTATTTATTCCCACAACAGTAGCGACATGTAACAATATTTTTATAAGTTCACTAGTGATAATAATATTCATTTTTTGTATCCTTACTGGTCTACGAGTATCCTTCATAGATTCAAAAAAATGTCCCGCAGCTTGGCATGCAGTTCTACAAACGTGTGATCTGGAACTGCGCAATAATTGAAGAAGTCTTTGATTTACTGCAGTCATGTGGGGAAAGAGCATGTCCGTATCCATTATACGACAAAGTTCTGTCATTTCAGCTAAACCTCTTAGTGCTACACTCCTAAAATGTTACGGTTTTTGAGAGAGCTTAGTAAAATAAAACGTGGTTATACCAATCAAGATTTCTAATGCGAGATATTGTTGTTGAAATTATGTTATCAAATGATGTAGATGACGAACAAGTCGGTTGTGCGCTGTCACCTATTGTTTCCTGCAATTTAAATAAAATTATTAAGTGAGTATCTGTATATAAAATACTTAATCACTTTAACAATATCTATTTATTTAAACCTTATACGTATTTCGGCATGTTTACATGCCATTGTCAAAGGTTATATGAAAGTAAACAGTTAGTGTTGTTATAGCAATAGAACTTTTTTACTTATCTTGGTAATCGTCTGCAGATGACTTGATTTCTTATTCCAAAATGTCCAGTAGAGGAGAATTTAACAGATCAATTTGCTCATTCATTAACGGTACAGTTTTTAAATGTTTGATCTGTTAAATTCTCCTCTACTGGACATTTTGGAATAAGAAATCAAGTCATCTGCAGACGATTACCAAGATAAGTAAAAAAGTTCTATTGCTATAACAACACTAACTGTTTACTTTCATATAACCTTTGACAATGGCATGTAAACATGCCGAAATACGTATAAGGTTTAAATAAATAGATATTGTTAAAGTGATTAAGTATTTTATATACAGATACTCATTAAATATGGACTTTAACGAAGTAAAGCTGGAATTAATAAATAAAATTATTAAGGCTTATAATAAACTCAAAAACTAAGGTTCTGAATTTATGAGCGTCTAACTTTATTATTAAAACATTAAAATCAGCCCAATAATATTACTTAATTTAGCCCTCACCTCTGAAGTCCTTATTTCCAAACTTTGTAAATCAATTTTCAATAAATCTTCATCAAACCTAGGTCTAGTTAAAGGAGATACCATCATCGTAGGAGGCTTGTGTCTATCACTAAAGCTTCTTCTTGGCCTATGAATACCAGATTCATTATTCATCTCCAAATGTGAACTACTTCGATCAATGTACGGTATTTTTTCGTGATTGAACTTTTTAACTAAATTTGATGCAGGAGGAGGAGGATTTGCACTAGGGCTTAACGACTGTCCTCGTCTTGTAGGTGATATTAGGTTCTGTAGATTTTGCACTGTATGTTGTTGGTTTTTTAACTCGCTAGCAAGCGTAGGTGACATAAATGTTCCACGTCTAGTTTTTGAATTTTTACGTCCATGACATACGTTGGAATCATCACTATCATTGTCACTATTTTGAAACAATTTTTTAACTCCATCATTTATTTTTCGGGATTCATTTGGTGGCCATAAATATTTTGGTTGCCCCTTAACAATTAATGGTTTTTCTTTGACATTTTTAACAGTAAACCTTGTAAGTGGAGATGGCAGCTTTTGTGCATACATCACATCTTGTATAAAATTTGGATCATAAGACTCGACACATGAGTGACTCTTAAAGTGTTCATCATAATTCTTATAACGTAAGTTGCGCAAAGGAGATGTTTGTTGAAGAAATCGCGCTCGACAATCACACTTAGAAGATGGACCATCATTTTGTTTTTTCTCAAGAAATGTTTCCGTTAGAGATTTTTTTGGGTAAATATCAACTTCTTGTTCTGCAGGTATATTTCCAGTAGGTTCATAACCACCTAAATATTGTTTAATATTATTTTTCCGCGTGCATGTCAAAAAATCGCTTGGTTGTTCACACACAGAACTAATTAAAGTATATTCCGAGTTCGTAGGACACATCTGAAGTTTCGATTCCACTTCCTTGAAATTTAATTTATTCGTATCACTTTTAGCTTGTGGGTCTCGAGGCGATTGCATTAAACTGTCTGGGCTTAAATGTCCAACTTCTAATTTTGCCAAATCTATAATCGTTTTGCTGGTTTGTGTACATGACTCTGTAATGTTGGAACTAGCCCTAATTTTTGGTTCATTTGCTTGTGTATCTTTGGAAAGTTCTGCGTCTTCCAATTTTGGTTCTATTAAAAACGAGGAGCCCGATTTTAAGGTGTTGAATAAAATTGAGGGGTGTTGATAGGCACATTTGAAAGCTTCAGGGTGTGACAAGTAAATTCGGTCCCCTACAACGGGACGATGTTGTTTAACAGGTTTTTGAATTTGTGGTTGGTTTTTTTGGAGTTTTATATCATTAGAAGTGTTTTCCTAAAAATGAGCATTAATTTAAAACATAAGATTTATGAAAGTTGTGCTTACCATCTCATTGAGCTAGTGTTTTTTATTATTTTGACATTTATATTGTCTTTGTGAGACATAGTTGTCTGATTTCTTGATTTGTGTTAAATAATAATGTCTGACTTGATTTCGATATTCGTGTCCATCAATCATGACAGGGCTAGCAAATTATTTATAAAATTTTAGTGGATAAATACGGGGAATTGTTTTATTTACAAAATTAAATAAGGGCAATCCCCACTCTGGGAATTTTACGAAAAAAGGACAAACGTGGTATGCTGAAGTCAATGATTTGCTCGCGGCCTTCTGGATCAATATCCACTAAAGTCTAAATTGTTTTTTACTGAATAGGTATTAAAATTTCTATGGTTTTTCTGTTTGTGTTTTATAAATTGCAAATTAAAATAGGTGTTATGAAAACAAAATAAAAACTCGGTTTTATAATGCTTAGAAAATGTGACCCTATTTCCAAAACTATTGAGAATATCAAATTACCTTTTAAAAAAACATACAAATTGATACTCCCAATAACCTATGAAATAATAGTGGGGTGATACTGAAATGACTCAGAATAGTCAAGGAGGATTATTCAAAAAAGGAAAGTGATTACAAGATTAAAGTCCATATACAAATTTAATATTATATTTTAGACACAACAGCAATTTTTTAACAATATAAGTTTAACATAAAAGAAAACATAACAGCTTGTAAATAATTTATAAAATATAATTTCTAAAATAAAATGTATACATTGTATAGGATCAAATGTTACTATAAAATTGATATAGCTTTTATAAGTCATACCATACGTACATATACAAAAGTGTAAGTTATTTGAGTTCAACATGTGATGTTTAGTCATTCTTTTTTTTATATGTCTTATAGTTTGGCACATAATTCTACAAAGACACTTTCCTGTGCAGTGATTTAAATAAGCTCTCATTACATCAGTTTTCATTAGCTAAATCGTGATTTTTTGATTTGCCAGAAAAATTTAGAATTTAAAAGAAGTACATATTTTGAAGGCAGTCTTTTCTTGTCTCTAAAAATGCTGATGAAACTCCTCAATACCCCCCGAGAATGGCAGAAAATAATTTCCCAAAATATGAAATGCTTTTATCATTAAAGCTTTTAATAAATAAAATGTTTCCTCTTTCTAGATATAATGTAGATGGCTGGAAATCAAACATTTAGTTTCAGAAATACAATGGTGACATAACAGAGGGAATTGAATCTGACCTTATAAGTTATAACTGCTGTGCTGACAGCTGCCATATAGTGCGTTATAAAGGTAACGCCCATCCTCTTAGGGGTTGATTTAGCAGGCAAAAACATAAATCAAAATTGTTGAGCGACAATATGTCCAACTGGCCTTCGTCACTGAGTTGAAGGTCGAAAAATTGTGATAAATGTGATTTGTAAATGTTTGTGACTTACACTGGCCGATTCCGTGCCCTAACTGTAGTAGTGTTATTAATTCTTTGACCATTAACTTAGTAACGAAATCCAATCGGACATTCTGTCACTTTTTCTGAATCAGCCCAACGAGGACAGTTTTGGTACTGTATAAAAGCAAAAAACTTTACCAATTTTATTAATTATTAAATCATCAATGTACTGTAATAATAAAATGATTATTATCCTAAACTATCCCACAGAAAATGCATTTTAAAAACTTAAATCAGGTTAAAATCAATTCGGAATGAATGCATTTTTTTTAAATTAAAATTACAATCTTTAAAAAACTGCACATTAAGTATCTGAAAAAAATTTACTAAAAGACTTGTAAAAAAATTGTTGTAACTTAATTTTATATCAGAGCTTAGCTATTTTACAACCACCAGCTTGGTACCGCCCGCTAAAAGAAAACGCACGAGCTTCTAACTCTTCCGTTATTAAAACGTATGGCCATACTTTCTACCGAATTCTCGTCTCAAACGCCATCTCGTACTTTTGAAAATAACCTAAAAGTGGCTTCAACTTGGTTTTTAAAATAGAACACTCTGTTTATTGTTAAATATTCCGACAGAGCTTTTCATTACAAAAATAAAGAATGTTTTGAAAATTGTCCACCATAAAAAATATATTTAATTATAAACTATAAAACTATATTTAAATGTTTATATTAACATTGAAATGCAAAAAGGTGCTTGAATTTGTAAAATGTCGCAACACTGACCTTCTACAAAATGGCGCCTGGCATAATTTTTTGTATAGTAGTCGCGTATCTTACACCTATATAAAAATTTGGAAATGTGCCCTAAAATTATGGGTATCAAATTTAATGTTAATAACTACAATTGTCATCTGTGAACTTTCGAATTCATCAGTGTTGCCTTTTTAATATTCTTCATTTTTTTAATTACCATGATATAAGTCCAAAAAAAACCTTACAAAACATTGCTCCGTTTTCATTATTACTTTAGTAACAAGAGAGCCATGTTTTCTATTGTTTCTATAGCTAAATTCATGGCAACTGTGGTCTATGCGTGTTCACAATTTTAAGTTTTTTACGCTCAAAATTGTTTTGTCATAAAAATTTTCAAAACACTTATTACATTCTTAACGATGAGCTTTTTTAAAATGTTAACAAAATACAGGGTGTTATATTTAAGAAAGCAAAATTGATGAACTTCAGGTTATTTCTGGAAGTATAAGATGGCGATGATACTTCCAAAAAGTAGTTCTTTAGCGTAAGCTGTATAAGTTCATGCGTTTTTTTTTGGAACAGACAGTATAATGAAATTTTTAATAACTAAGTATTTATTTCCAATGCTCTGGTTAACCAAACTTAACAATATTATAGCAAAACTATATGTAAAGACAGGGGGGTATGTTTTAATACAAACTGTCAAAGTTAGGAAGAACATCATCCCATTTTATTTTTATAAAGCACATCAATTCTTACGTTTCTAAAGGTGATTTTTTTTACAGACAGTAATTGATTTTTTTATACAAATTCCAATAATTAAGTTTTATTTATTTCTGTCCAATTAGCAAAACTTTATGTGGGCAGTTGGAAGTTATTTAATATGACTATCTTTTTTTCTGCTTACCTTGTACTTCAATTTACTACCCACTCATGTGAATCAATTTGTTTAATCCATGATATGTCAGTCAAAACATGCTAAAAATACTGAAATTTGAATGATTTTTTATGCACATTATTCTTCCAAGAAAGTACAGTTTTTTTTAATTATATCAGTTCTCACATGTATTTATATCGACATAGAGTTGAGAGTGTGGTATATAAAATCATTAAAAAAATAATAGATATTAGTTAAGGACACTAAGTTAGATAACACATTGACCTAAAGCTTAAATTAATGCCAACATACATAAAAAATCTAGTTTCAAAGAATAACTACCACCGAATAACACTGGTCGTTTTTGAATAATAACGTTATACAATAAACATGCTAAATGACACCTCTAACTTGAATAATTTATAAATGCATTAAGTACCTATATGCCATTTAAATAAAAATAGTTAAAACTAAAGCTAGAGCTGCCACTACAGCTCAATTACACCAATAGTTAAACTGAACCAAAGCTAAAACTACAACAACAAAATGCAGTATCAGTTTATCAGGATGTCTAAGCAAGTAATTCTAACTACTAAAGTGTGCCCTTGTAACCCTGTTTTTAAACTGCTTTTAAAGCAGTGTTTAAATACATCTTATGCTACATATCAAACACCAAACTTATACCAAATTTGGATATGCACAATGCAATTTTTAATTTTATCATTTTTCTTTAAGTAAACGTGATTAATTTTCACACTTGGCAGTATGTTGGTGTACATAAAGGTCAATGCGATACATACAACGATGAAATAATATAGCTTTGGTTAAATATTTGCACTACCTAATTCAACAAATTTTGTTGAAATGTCATATCTTACTTTTTATCATAATTATTATGTAATAAATAATTTTTCATAGCATCTAACCCAATTTTAACGGTAAAAATAGATAAGGCAAGAATGCTTACCTGGGTCCCCACTTTATTAAAATGTTATTACAGAGTAATTTCATAATTTTTATGTATTAAGTTTTTCGACAGATCTACCCAAAACTTGCTTTTATAAAAAATAACATAACCTGCTGCCTACGCTAAAAACAAAGTTTGCTGAAATTTTCGCGTACCTAGTAATGTATGTAAGGACCAAAGTAAATAAAAGTAAAAACCATAGTATAGAGTACTATGACCCATATGTGGTACTTTAAAATCTTACGGAAAATTCCCATAGACATCATGTTATCCACATTGTTCTCTCTGGTGGACAGCAAATGTGTTAAGTAACTCTGAGATCGTTGTTGCTGCAAGATAAGTGGTAGGAAACATAATTTCAACTATTAAACAAAGTTTATCATTTCATCAGTTGCATGTACTCATTAACTATAATATTGATAAACCCTTCGTCCATTTAGCTTCGAAATATTTATCTAAAATTACTGTTTTAGTACAGCAATAGGAAAATCACAATACAACACTTTTTTAACAGCTACAAGTTACCTATTTTCCTTAACATTACAGATTATGCTTACTTTCAACCACTCATAGATATATAAATTAGCACCAAAGTCTCAGTGCAGTTTGTTGGAGCTCTAACATTTTTAGTTTACATTTTAATACTTATGTTGGGATATAAAATCAGAATGACTTTCCTCTATATTAGATACGATAATATCTTCGATTTCCATTCCACTTAAAAGCTGGTCTCTTGTTAAAATAACCTCATAATTGTTCTCTGGCGTCACAAAAACCACTCGATTTCTTCTTGTTTGTAAAATATTTCCTATCACCAACTAAAAATTCGAAATTTTTAACTTCTATTTAATTCAAACGAACTTTAAATAGTCTAGGAAAATTAGCACAATTTTGGGCATTATGAGGCACTAATTCAGACCAAAATGGAGCATTTCTATGAAAAATCATTATGGTCCAAATTAATTCCTCACAAAAATCTAATTGTCCTAGACTATAAAAACAGATAAAGTATGCCATCTGACCGTTGAAAACCTCTGCAGCATGACCATTTAATATATGAACTTTGTCAATCTACTTAATATAAAATCAGTGCTACAATATAGGACCTACCTTGTGTTTGTACTTATTCATCGAATCTCTTGCCTTTGTAATAAGAATATTTTCATCTGTTTCTAATTTAAAAGACACTACATAAGCGTGAGGAACCCACAAACTCACAAGCGGAGCAAGTAATTTAGGAACTAACTGTAGTGATATCGTAGGTGCACCAGCTCCGGATTGTATTTTATGTGTAGGCTAAAAACAATACTTTATAGCCTCACATTAATCTCACGAGTGATCTGTTTACCAAATCACTTGAAGGGATATAAAAATCCGATACTGCAGCAGCCAAATACAGCAGCGCTTTAGCTTCAAATGCAGCTAAACATTCACATGCTGCACGTAAAAGCCAGAAATAATCCGAGACTGTTGTAAATGTCACATATAAAATTTTTCCGGCATCCTGAGCAGCTTTATATCGAGCTAAAATTGGAGCAACAATGTCCACGCAATCGGGTTTCACTACAAAACAAATCGTTCAGATCATTATAGCAATAAAATGTTTAAAACAAACCTGCGATTGTTGTACTAGGCCCTCGTTCATTAAGTTCTAACATATCCATAAATTTCTGTCCAGTGAAGTGTCTGGTAAAAGGCTCTAAAGACTTAAGGCGATGCAAAAATATAACCGAGTACCCATGTTCTAAGAAATATTCGGCAGATGCGGCTCCTCGCGTACCTGCACTAAAATTATCCACAAATCTCACAGTGTTGTGTTCCAAAGGAACTGTTGTTCCTCCAGACTGGAAAATTGAAACTGTTGAATATAACCTTAAAATTTGCAAATACAACTTACAGTAACTAGAACTAATCTCTGGCCTGTTTTATTATGGCGCTCACAAAATTCTTTTAGTAATTTCCTATTGTCTTCAAAATCACTTGGAGGTAAATGTGTGGAATAAAATTCTTCCCAGTGTGATGCCATATCTACCAAAATTTCAGGTTAGTTCAAAGTCTATCTGTCACTGTCAATCTATTTCTATTATATTTTACGAGGGTATTTACAGTGGTGTCAGGTCTCCGGCAGTGTGTCGAATTCATAGGTTTTGCAGGGCCTTCTCAGGCTTCCGCTAGCTTTAAAAAATCTCCGGATTAAAGATAATTCTGTTCCATTTAAAATAGTAAAAACGCAATGAAATTGCTGCTCGAATTTGCATCAAAATGTCCCAGAGGGCAGAGATTAATTATGGGCGGATATGATCCAGCGCCTCCACCATATGTCACGATGAGGATTTTTTAATAACGATAACTTATTTGATTTAAACACGTACTGAAACGTATAACAAATTTATTAAAACACTTATAGAGTAGAGTACCTACAATACCTAGAGAGGCCAACAAACACTTGAAACCATCGTAACTCTAGAAGAACCCGCCTTTGCAAACAAAATAGTCGCCCCAAAGCAGCAATTTTGGGAACTAACAGAGTAGGGAACAATTTGAAACGCCCATGTAAAGGTATACGAATTCGTTGATTTTATTTAATAATATTTTGTTATTTCTGTTCAATATTTTATATCGAAGGGTTTGCCTAAATCAAAAATGTTCTGTTGCGTACCCCAGTACAATTCATGTGGTGCAGAATGCAGGGTGAGAAGTCTGCGATACGAAGACGTGAATTTTATCTTTGATTTTGCCACATAAAAATCACATGCCCTGCTTTAAAAACCGCTTCTAGTTCTCTAGCAGCTTGAGGGTGCTTTGCAGGTACATAAATATGTTGTTGCTATATACAGACATATAAAATTAAACAAAAGTTTTGTGTTGAAAAACAGTCGACTACCCTCTACAAACACTGACAACTAAATGTTTTCAACATTTTCCCTACTATAGCGCTTATTATAGTCAGCTGCGAAGGAGGATTAGGCACGAGTACTTCACTTTCTTGTTAGTTGTAGAGTACGAACTAGCAGAGTTGTTGTTGTTGCTGTCAGTTGCGTAAATTCAAAATTTGGACCCGGGCCAACAAACAGAAAGCCTCCCCCCCCCTTTCTCCCGTGTCGGAATTGGTTGGCGAAGAGCTGTAAAACCTGCTACATGTTGAAAATGTTCTGAAGCTGACTTCTATTAAGTCACACTCCAAAATAACTTCATAATAACATCAAAAGCACTAAATTCTATGTAGTGTTTAATTATTATTAGTTTTGATAACAGAAAAATATTACACAATATCATAAAACAGTAAGAACACAAAAATGTTGATAATACGTAGAAAAAAAACATATTATTGTATAATTTTTGAAAAATTTTCTCAGGTTTCTATTTCTAAAATATTAGTTAAAAATTAATAAAATTAAGTGTTCAAATATTTGTAACTACAAGAAAACTTCAGTTGGATTGTTAATCCAGACAGGTGGTCCACCTAGGCCTTCGGCTCCTTTGCCACCTTAGTAGTTACTGTAAGACCACTATCAATCTCTACTGGCCCGGTCTAATCTCTTAGGTCAACTGACAAACTGTCATTGAAAAAAATACAATTAAAATATTAGCTCAAAACCCCCCGCCGGACATAGACACTATATTTTGTTTTGTTGGTTGCCATTTGGCACAGTATGTTGTTTTTAAAGTAGAGCTTCTGTTTTATACAGTTGCAAGAAAATTAAATTCCAATACAAGATGTCCCCATAAAATACAGCGTGCTCCATTTAAAGAAAATGCGGCATCACCGAATGAATTTTCTGGAAAATTAAACTCAAAATCAAATCCCCTGCATTCACGCTCTCACAAGAAATATTTAAAAAAACATTCCGTTAGTCATTACAATTAATATTATTTTAAAATTAGCTACAGCCAATTTTTTTAAATCGTGCATTTGAAACATATTTTAAAAATATAAGCGTGTGGCTTGTAATATAACTAAGTTGCTTATTGTCCCTTGTAGAGTAAGCAACTTGTATAAATGAAATCCCTTTACAATGATGTACAGTGGAGTGCAGAACAGTCCACTGAATACCTTTTCTCTACGACTTTTTAGTTCATCGACACCCTTTATATAGGTAAATTGGCATCAACGTTTTGCAAATCTGGCAACCCTGGATAATTAATAAATTTCCAAACTATTTCTTTGAAAGGAAATTACCCCGTAATAACTATTTCAAATAATGCCTAATTACATTTGTTTCAGTACTTTTTAGCACCTAGGTTTTACAATAAACTTCCGTCTGCCTTTTCATACCAACAAATTGTCGAACCATTTCCTTGATCAAATTATTTATTTACAGAATAAGGTTTACATCACATTTATATAATAAGCTACGAAATAACTATGTTGTAACTATATTTCTTAGAACTTGGGAGCAGGATTCTCAATTTTATCGTACTCTACAGTAGGAGAATAAAACTGCAAAATAAATACCCTTTTGTTATATAATTCACATTGTTTAGAAACCCTTTACCTTGTACTGCTTTGCCCTATACTGTTCATTAGAAGCACCATCTGCTTTGTTAGCCCAAGCAACGTCGGGGTTTCGAAGAGCCAATCGCAAGGTGTATCCGATTGCTCCAGCACATCCTACTCCAACGCAGACATACAATGGTATCAACTGCAAATATAAAAACGTAAATATAGCAATTGCAGCACTTTTTTTAAAAATAAACACATTCTTTAAAGTACTACCAGGTATTTTGCCAAAAACGAGTATTAATAGCAACTGATAAACGCAATATTATAAAAATTGATTAAACTTACCGCCCTGTGCTTTTTAAGGCTGGAGAGACTCATTCCCTGCATCACCATTGTGATTTATTTTAGTTTTTCACCGATTTTTACCAAAACCTAAGGGAAAAGCTTTTTCACGTTCGTTCACCAAATCAAGATTATGGAACTGACAGCAAACTGACAGTGCAGGATAGGGAAAAAGAGATGGAAAATTCGAAACTCTCATGTGTTAAACAAAGATGAAATTATTTTATTGGCAAACAAATGTACTATGAAGGTCAAAACAGTAATGATTACATAAGTGTCACTAATTTTATCAATGTTTTTAATATTTTTATATAAAAATTAAAATTTATTAAAATTACCCTCAATACAAAACTTTTAAATATTGTAATGATAATTTAAAATGTTAAATTTAAACAAATTTTTGGATTACAGGATAGAACTATATTTCCTGTGAACATAATGGCGGGCAGTTTAAATATTCCGGTTCTTATGAATATCAAAAATACTATTGTCCTACCTTGCGACTGACATAGATAATATTGTTTAAATTAAAATACGTGTCTGCTTAAATAACTAAATTATTTTTTTTTATTTTAAAAATCCAATTAATTTTACAACCGTGCAGGTTGTTTTAAAGAAAGCAGAATAAGTTATACATATATATCATAGGTTCTGGGTGTGATAATACCGAGTGTAAACAAAACATGGTTCGACTATTTTTGTTTATTTATTAAGATAAACGAATAAAATTTGGTATTGGTATTACATCCATAAAATTCAATTATTTGATGGTATTAGCAAGTTTTCAACACTGCCGGTGTTGCCGGAAGTGACTATAACATTCTTATTTTAAATGCAACACTTTGTATATATTTACATATTTGGAATCGGTAGAAAATTCTGCATACGATTATGTACTTCAATTGTTTTGTTTGACAGCATTAAAATTTTTATTTAATTTTGTTTTGCTTTGCGTCTAGAGTGCCACGACGAGAATAAAACTGTTCATTCAGGCGTTACCGTAAATCGGTTTATTATTGTTTGCCGTGAGAATCCGTCGATACAAACGAATTTAAAAATTTGGCAAACGGTTTTTTGAGAAAAAGTCAGAAATTTTAAATAGAGCAATATTGGCTCATTTTGTTTTGCAGAAAGAGCACTTTCTAACGGTTGCAACGATACCCATAACTCGATACTTTATTACATTTTTAATCAGTAAAATTTGGTTTTAATTAATTGTTAAATAAGAACTTAACTACGGTCAACTGCAGTCGTTATACTTTCAAACAAAAGAACATCACGACATTTAAAATAAAAGAGGAAAGCAGTTTAATACCAAAAACAAACGCGAATCAAGTAGACGGTAAATAAACAGCAATTGAGAACGTTTTATTTATAATAATGTAGAATTGAATTTTAAATTTAGTGTAGGAGTCGGTCTAGACAGAACGGATTATGGTTTTATACAGTAATATTTTATTTTCTATTGTCAGTGGTGACTGTTTGTCAATAAGCCAATACATATTTTCCGTTCGTTTCTTACTAACTTGCGTCTGTCATGTTAGCGGCTATCTAGGTGTAAGCCCAGATAGCTGGTATTATTTGAGAGATAGATGTGCTATTGAGGGTGACTGCGGACGACATGTTGAAAATTTATCTTCATTAACCGTGATCCTCTATTTCTGCAACCTGGTTTTGATCAAGTTTACATGTTCTTGTAGTCGCATTGATGCTGTGGCTGGATCTTTACTGCATGCGCAAGCATCTCTGTGTCATCGGCGAATGTATCACATCCGTTTGCTCGGTAGTGGGTATGTCGGAAGTTAATAGTAGGTACATTAGGCCTCTTGACGCTACCTTCAGGAACACCTGATTTTATTTGCTTCAAATGAGAAGTTTCATTGTCAACTTTCGTTTGAAAACATCAATCTTCAACGTGGTCTGGAATAGCTGGTATAGTACTAATTCGGGAATAACTGCGTTATTTGCGTTTGTCGAATGCCTGGATCACGTCCAAAAAATGCTGCAGTACAGTATATTTTGGTTCCGATTAGTACTATTTGTACCGTATTCGTTAAGCGATGACACTGCGATATTGTGGTGGAGTGTTGGTGTCGGAAACCAAACTGATTGTCTGGTAACCATTTATCTTGCAAGGAGTTCTGTTTTATCCGTTTTAGGTATTTTTCTTACAACTTCGAGATTATTGGAAGTAGACTGATGAGACGGTTGGATTTTATTCCGTTAGGTAGTTTTCCAAGTTTGAGGATGAGGATAATTTGGGCGAATTTAAGTTGTAGCAGCCAGTATGTGAGACGTAGTCTTCATTGAAGAGAACGTGTAAAAATTGAATTCTTTTCTCTGGTAGCTGTTTTAGTACAATATCAGTTATAAGGTTGTGTACTGGTGATTTTTTATTACTACGTAATTTCACTTCTTCCTTTATCTTCACGTTGGTGGTAAAGTTGCATATTGGAGGTGAGATCTGCAATGGTGTTTGTTCGGTTTCCTGACCGACTCTGTCGAAATTTGGTTTGAAGGCTTCCGCTAAATGTGGTGCAAAAGCCTTTCCCTTTTCCGATTTTACCCAGGTTCTTGTTTGATCTCGCGGAGGTGGTAGGTGGAATCTAGGTTGTTTGATGCTTTTGGTAGTCTTCCAAATTGAGTGGTCATAGCGAGCTTACGTAAGTTTGAAAATTGTTTTTAGTCTCTTTCTTGGTGTGTTATTTAATTGATTATCTGACTCACGCTCGCTCTTTTCTTCTTAATTTTTGATTTTTGGTTGTGGTGTAGCATTCCATCCTGCTTCATTTACGGTTGCTACAACCTTTCTTTGATTCCCTGAGTCAGATATTTATCGATTTTAATGCCAAACATTATAACGCTATTAACAACAACAACAAAAGAGAGAGAATTGTACAAATTTATAACAGATACTAACTACAACTTTCTTACCACAGAAAGTCCAACATCCTGACCATCAAACCTCAACAAAATCTCCGATCTACTAAATTTCTTCATCGTTAAGGGTCTCGCATCAACTTACCTAGACATAACTTCCAACTACGACTTTTCATCCGATCATACTCCAGTGACTATACGTGAAACAATAATTTACAATGAACCGAAATCCACATTCAGCAACAGAAAAGCCAATTAGGAAACATTTCAAGGTCACATGCTTTTATACAAGTTTGGCTCGTTCTTGTTAACAAAAACCATATCGCATTCTTTACCAGATACCTCTGGTGCATTGTCAAGGTGGTACGAGTCAAGTTTTAACAAGCAAGAGTAAATTACTACAGTGTATTTGACGTTTAAGGGAGAGTTCTTTTAAAATTTTATAAAGTAATAACAAAAATTACGATATTCAATTTTATTATCTTAAAATATACACTTATTATTATAGCACCATATATCTAAAGAATGTAACATATTTTACAAGTTTTTGTGGAAAAGGGATTCTTAACTTACTGAACACGAAAATGGCAGTACACGGTATATTGGTTGTACAAATATAAAAGAAAAAAACCTAACTTTTCAAATGAACTACTGTAAAAAAATTATTTGAAACATACAGGGCCAATTTCAACCCAGAATGCTTGCTCTTTTTCTCCAACATCTCGCACTGCAATGTCCGTAATTGGAAGTCGAATTGCTTTATCTGTCTGATAAGTCAAAACTGATTTGGACCAGTGATTACTTCGGAACTGAAATATAATTTAAGTATGTGAATCAGTTAAAATAAGATTTTTTGTTAACTTTTTTTTACCTTGCATTCATCGTCAATTACATCAAAACGCAATCTTTGATTTCCACGTGGTGTGAGTTCAACGTCATTCCATGACATCAGTTTTACACCTTTTCGATATGTTCGTTTCTTTTCATCATAATAGGCTACAGTGTTCTTACAGTGATAAGTAATATTTTGTTGTGCTTGGGTAGATAAGAGTTGCAAGAAACCTATTTGGTTACTGTCAGCCTTGTATGTTATCTAAAAGTGGTTTCAATGAAGAAAACTGACAGAGAAGAAGTATTACCAACAATACCTTCATCCCCTTTTCTATTTCACTAACCCATATTTCTAGTTCTGGACCTACATATGTAATTTCAGGAGATCGTTCAGGTTTGGGTAGGATGCAAGTTGCTCGCTTTTTCATATCACAGTGAACTAATATGGCATCACGTGTGTCACCATCATTGGGATCGATCCAGTATTCACCTGAAACATTTTTTGGTTAAAAAAATTAAAATTTAAACAAGCTTTAATATTTCATAATTACTTACCACTGTCATAATTGGGATAAGCA